>OX328132.1:104320289-104382304 GCA_946811695.1 Gonocerus acuteangulatus
TTATACCACCCTCTATATCCTTCCTTATACCACCCTCTATATCCTTCCTAATACCACCCTCTATATCCTTCCATTACCACCCTCTATATCCTTCCTAATACCACCCTCTATATTCTTTCTAATACCACCTACTATATCCTTCCTAATACCACCCTCTATATCCTTCCTAATACCACCCTCTATATCCTTCCTAATACCAACCTCTTTATCCTTCCTAATACCACCCTCTATATCCTTCCTTATACCACCCTCTATATCCTTCCTAATACCACCCTCTATATCCTTCCTTATACCACCCCTCTATATCCTTCCTAATACCACCCTCCATATCCTTCCTAATACCACCCTCTATATCCTTTCTAATACCACCCTCTATATCCTTCCTAATACATACCCTCTATAGCCTTTCTTATACCACCCTCTATACCCTTCCTTATACCACCCTCTATATCCTTCCTAATACCACCCTCTATATGCTTCCTTATACCACCCTCTATGTCCTTCCTTATACCACCCTATATATCCTTCCTTATACCACCCTCTATATCCTTCCTAATACATACCCTCTACATCCTTACTTATACCACCCTCTATACCCTTTCTTATACCACCCTCTATATCCTTCCTAAAACCACCCTCTATATTCTTCCTAATACCACCTACTATATCCTTCCTAATACCACCCTCTATATCCTTCCTAATACCACCCTCTATATACTTCCTAATACCATCCCTCTATATCCTTCCTAATACCACCCTCTATATCCTTCCTAATAGCACCCTCTATATCCTTCCTTATACCACCCCCTATATCCTTCCTAATACCACCTGCTATATCCTTCCTAATACCACCTCCTATATCCTTCCTAATACCAACCTCTTTTTCCTTCCTAATACCACCCTCTATATCCTTCCTAATACCACCCTCTATATCCTTCCTAATACCACCCTCTATATCCTTCCTAATACCACCCTCTATATCCTTCCTAATACATACCCTCTATATCCTTCCTTATACCACCCTCTATACCCTTCCTTATACCACACTCTATACCCTTCGTTATACCACCCTCTATATCCTTCCTTATACCACCCTCTATATCCTTCCTAATACCACCCTCTATATCCTTCCTTATACCACCCTCTATATCCTTCCATTACCACCCTCTATATCCTTCCTAATACCACCCTCTATATTCTTTCTAATACCACCTACTATATCCTTCCTAATACCACCCTCTATATCCTTCCTAATACCACCCTCTATATCCTTCCTAAAACCACCCTCTATATCCTTCCTAATACCACCCTCTATATGCTTCCTTATACCACCCTCTATATCCTTCCTGATACCACTCTCTATATCCTTCCTTATACCACCCTCTATATCCTTCCTAATACCACCCTCTATATCCTACCTAATACCACCCTCTATATCCTTCCTAATAACACCCTCTATGTCCTTCCTAATACCACCTGCTATATCCTTCCTAATACCACCTCCTATATCCTTCCTAATACCAACCTCTTTATCCTTCCTAATACCACCCTCTATATCCTTCCTAATACCACCCTCTATATCCTTCCTAATACCAACCTCTTTATCCTTCCTAATACCACCCTCTATGTCCTTCCTAATACCACCCTCTATATCCTTCCTAATACATACCCTCTATATCCTTCCTTATACCACCCTCCATATCCTCCCTAATATCTCCCTCCATATCCTTCCTAATACCACCCTCTATATCCTTCCTTATACCTCTCTCTATATCCTTCCTAATACCACCCTCTATATCCTTCCTAATACCACCCTCTATATCCTTCCTTATACCACCCTCTATATCCTTCCTAATACCACCCTCTATATGCTTCCTTATACCACCCTCTATGTCCTTCCTTATACCACCCTATATATCCTTCCTTATACCACCCTCTATATCCTTCCTAATACATACCCTCTACATCCTTACTTATACCACCCTCTATACCCTTTCTTATACCACCCTCTATATCCTTCCTAAAACCACCCTCTATATTCTTCCTAATACCACCTACTATATCCTTCCTAATACCACCCTCTATATCCTTCCTAATACCACCCTCTATATACTTCCTAATACCATCCCTCTATATCCTTCCTAATACCACCCTCTATATCCTTCCTAATAGCACCCTCTATATCCTTCCTTATACCACCCCCTATATCCTTCCTAATACCACCTGCTATATCCTTCCTAATACCACCTCCTATATCCTTCCTAATACCAACCTCTTTTTCCTTCCTAATACCACCCTCTATATCCTTCCTAATACCACCCTCTATATCCTTCCTAATACCACCCTCTATATCCTTCCTAATACCACCCTCTATATCCTTCCTAATACATACCCTCTATATCCTTCCTTATACCACCCTCTATACCCTTCCTTATACCACACTCTATACCCTTCGTTATACCACCCTCTATATCCTTCCTTATACCACCCTCTATATCCTTCCTAATACCACCCTCTATATCCTTCCTTATACCACCCTCTATATCCTTCCATTACCACCCTCTATATCCTTCCTAATACCACCCTCTATATTCTTTCTAATACCACCTACTATATCCTTCCTAATGCCACCCTCTATATCCTTCCTAATACCACCCTCTATATCCTTCCTAAAACCACCCTCTATATTCTTCCTAATACCACCCTCTATATGCTTCCTTATACCACCCTCTATATCCTTCCTGATACCACTCTCTATATCCTTCCTTATACCACCCTCTATATCCTTCCTAATACCACCCTCTATATCCTACCTAATACCACCCTCTATATCCTTCCTAATAACACCCTCTATGTCCTTCCTAATACCACCTGCTATATCCTTCCTAATACCACCTCCTATATCCTTCCTAATACCAACCTCTTTATCCTTCCTAATACCACCCTCTATATCCTTCCTAATACCACCCTCTATATCCTTCCTAATACCAACCTCTTTATCCTTCCTAATACCACCTCCTATATCCTTCCTAATACCAACCTCTTTTTCCTTCCTAATACCACCCTCTATATCCTTCCTAATACCACCCTCTATATCCTTCCTAATACCACCCTCTATATCCTTCCTAATACCACCCTCTATATCCTTCCTAATACATACCCTCTATATCCTTCCTTATACCACCCTCTATACCCTTCCTTATACCACACTCTATACCCTTCGTTATACCACCCTCTATATCCTTCCTTATACCACCCTCTATATCCTTCCTAATACCACCCTCTATATCCTTCCTTATACCACCCTCTATATCCTTCCATTACCACCCTCTATATCCTTCCTAATACCACCCTCTATATTCTTTCTAATACCACCTACTATATCCTTCCTAATGCCACCCTCTATATCCTTCCTAATACCACCCTCTATATCCTTCCTAAAACCACCCTCTATATTCTTCCTAATACCACCCTCTATATGCTTCCTTATACCACCCTCTATATCCTTCCTGATACCACTCTCTATATCCTTCCTTATACCACCCTCTATATCCTTCCTAATACCACCCTCTATATCCTACCTAATACCACCCTCTATATCCTTCCTAATAACACCCTCTATGTCCTTCCTAATACCACCTGCTATATCCTTCCTAATACCACCTCCTATATCCTTCCTAATACCAACCTCTTTATCCTTCCTAATACCACCCTCTATATCCTTCCTAATACCACCCTCTATATCCTTCCTAATACCAACCTCTTTATCCTTCCTAATACCACCCTCTATGTCCTTCCTAATACCACCCTCTATATCCTTCCTAATACATACCCTCTATATCCTTCCTTATACCACCCTCTATACCCTTCCTTATACCACCCTCTATATCCTTCCTTATACCACCCTCTATATCCTTCCTAATACCACCCTCTATATGCTTCCTTATACCACCCTCTATATCCTTCCTGATACCACTCTCTATATCCTTCCTTATACCACCCTCCATATCCTTCCTAATATCTCCCTCCATATCCTTCCTAATACCACCTTCTATATCCTTCCTTATACCACTCTCTATATCCTTCCTAATACCACCCTCTATATCCTTCCTAATACCACCCTCTATATCCTTCCTTATACCACCCTCTATATCCTTCCTAATACCACCTGCTATATCCTTCCTAATACCACCTCCTATATCCTTCCTAATACCACCCTCTATATCCTTCCTAATACCACCCTCTATATCCTTCCTAATACATACCCTCTATATCCTTCCTTATACCACCCTCTATACCCTTCCTAATACCACCCTCTATATCCTTCCTAATACCAACCTCTTTATCCTTCCTAATACCACCCTCTATATCCTTCCTAATACCACCCTCTATATCCTTCCTAATACATACCCTCTATATCCTTCCTTATACCACCCTCTATACCCTTCCTTATACCACCCTCTATATCCTTCGTTATACCACCCTCTATATCCTTCCTTATACCACCCTCTATATCCTTCCTAATACCACCCTCTATATCCTTCCTTATACCACCCTCTATATCCTTCCTAATACCACCCTCTATATCCTTCCTATTACCACCCTCTATATTCTTTCTAATACCACCTACTATATCCTTCCTAATACCACCCTCTATATCCTTCCTAATACCACCCTCTATATCCTTCCTAAAACCACCCTCTATATCCTTCCTAATACCACCCTCTATATCCTTCCTAATACCACCCTCTATATCCTTCCTAATACCACCCTCTATATCCTTCCTAATACCACCCTCTATATCCTTCCTTATACCACCCTCTACATCCTTGCTTATACCACCCTCTATATCCTTCCTAATACCACCCTCTATATGCTTCCTTGTACCACCCTCTATATCCTTCCTAATACCACCCTCTATATCCTTCCTTATACCATCCCTCTATATCCTTCCTAATACCACCCTCTATATCCTTCCTAATACCACCCTCTTAATCCTTCCTAATACCAGCCTCTATATCCTTCCTAATACCACCCTCTATATCCTTCCTTATACCACCCTCTATATCCTTCCTTACACCACCCTCTATATCCTTCCTAATACCACCCTCTATATTCTTCCTTATACCACCCTCTATATCCTTCCTTACACCACCCTCTATATCCTTCCTAATACCACCCTCTATATGCTTCCTTATACCACCCTCTATATCCTTCCTAATACCACCCTCTATATCCTTCCTTATACCACCCTCCATATCCTTCCTAATATCTCCCTCTATATCCTTCCTAATACCACCCCCTATATCCTTCCTTATACCACCCTCTATATCCTTCCTAATACCACCCTCTATATCCTACCTAATACCACCCTCTATATCCTTCCTAATAACACCCTCTATTTCCTGCCTAATACCACCCTCTATATCCTTCCTAATACCACCCTCTATATACTTCCTAATACCACCCTCTATATCCTTCCTAATACCACCCTCTATATCCTTCCTTATACCACCCTCTATATCCTTCCTTATACCACCCTCTATATCCTTCCTTTTACCGCCCTCATGGTGGAAGCGGTTGCCTTTATAATCAATTGTTAATAGTATAAAGAAACAATTAATAATTAATTTAGTTGCGATTAACAATTAAATGGTCAATTGCAATTGAATTAATTGCGATTAAATTAGTTGTACATTACGATTGAAAATTAATCGCAACTAATTTAATCGCGATTGAATCAATCGCGATTAAAAAGTTAATTGTTCGCTTGGACGATTGAAAAATTAATTGATTGATGCCCAACTCTGGTTTCTTAAAACATTCTTCCTTTTCCTCTTCCAGCTTTCTAGTTTTCAAGACATATTCATTGCCATCTTCTAGAAGTTTATTTGCGATGTTTATATGCTGAAGGTATGCTTCCCATTTCGCCTTGACAAGGCCCAGACCGCGAACATTTCTGGGTGCATATAACATTGCGTCCGGGCAATCCATGGGCAGTACCAATATCTCCTTTACTGCACTTCATAGAATTTTGTCTACATTTTCAAGAAAGGAAAGGGTTGTGTCCTTTACAGGAGCACACTGTACGGAGTAGATTAGGCTAGGCCAGATATACTGGTTCATTATGTTTATTTTTTGGTCAGCCTTTAGAAGTGGAGAAGATGTTAAATTTTCTATTTGGGTTTTGAGGCACAGTGTAGTGTTTTTTCGTCAAATTTTATTTCCTCTTTGAAATTGATCCCTAAATATTTGATGGTTTCTTCTCCTGAGATTCCTCTAATTAATGTCCCGTCAATGCATTGAATAATTCTTTCTTTTAGTTCAGCCTTTTCTATTACGACAGCTTTACATTTTTCAATGTTTAATGATAGGCCAATCCTACATAGAAAGGAAAGAACTAGGTTTAATAAAGACTTTGCCCTTCAATTCCGTTCGATATCAACAATAGGTCGTCAGCAAAGGCAAGGGATGTTAATGGAGCCATATCATCAACTAACCTATACCCACATTCCTCTTGGATTTCTTGTTCCTGTAATTATCGTAGCAGGCCATTGATTTCTTCATTGAATTCAAGGGGCGACAAAGGGCAGCCTTGAGGGACACCTCTACTGAAAAATATTGGCTTTGTTTTCTTGTTGCCGTCTACAAAAACTTGTGTTTTGTTATTTATCAACAAACTATGAACCATATTTTTCAGTTTTTGAGGGATAGGAAATTCATTCAACGATTTTATTATGTGAGAATGACCTATATTGTCCAAGGCCTTTGCAATGTCGAGGAAAAGAATGCAGCAATCCTTTTTCTTCTTTTTTGCATCTTGCAGACAGCTATTTAATATTGAGGAGTTTATGAAACAGCCTGGACCTAGGGCAAATCCTCTTTGATTTGGTGAGAGGGAAATCATATTTTTTAGCTTGTTGTTTACAGCCCTTTCCAGAATGCGACGAATCACTGAAAAAATGGTTATGGGCCGCCAGTTGCTCAAGCAGTTCTCATCACCACCTTTGAAAATCAATATTGTCTTACCCGAGGGGAAGGCTTCTGGGACGTAAGACCATTTTAACATGTAGGTTCCAATTAAACTTATGGTTTTGTAGCATTTGGTCTCTTTAATTACTTTTAGAAGAATACCATCTGGTCCGGGAGCTGTGTCTATTCGAATACTCTTCATGGCGCGAATCACTTCTTCCTTCGTAATTTCTGCATTAAAGTCCACGTCAATAAATTCAGTATTATTAGCGTAAAAATCCAACACATTTTTGTTTTCAATTGAAAAAATGTTTCTAAAGTGTTTTTCAATTGATTCCAAGCTGATTTTGCATTTACTGTTCTTATTACTGCCCATGATTTGTTTTACGACTTTCTTTCTTTGGAAGTAATAATGGTATTGACCTAACTCATAGTTGTAGATTTGTCTTCTTCTGCTTGATTCGGCAATTCTCGTTGTGATTGGATTGATACCATTTTTATAGTTATGTTGTGCTTGGCCATTTTTATTCTTTTAGCACTTTCCTCCGAAGGCAGGAGGAAAGCACTAAATATGAAAAGCACTGGATATGAGGTTGCACTCATGACAGAATTTTTGAAAAATTTCTTCATTTCTTTATCGATCCTACCTAGTAGACACCGAAAATGACCCCCATTAAAATTTATATATATATATATATATATATATATATATATATATATATATATATATATATGTGTGTGTGTGTGTGTGTCTGTTAACACGATAGCGGCCAGAGTTTTTGTTTTTTCGTCACGAAACTTGGTATATAGCATTCAACTAGCAAACGATTGAACGAGTTCGTTAACCACCAAAATCGGTCCACCGGAAGGGGGGGCTTACCCCGAACCCAAAACACTAATTTGACCATGCCAGCCGCAATATTGGTTTTATTTCAACGAAACTTGGCATTTGTAGTGGTAATCTAGAGAGAAAAGTGAGATGTAAAAATAAACTAAATCGGTTCATTAGGAGGGGGGGTTTACTCCGTACTCACAATACCATTTCGCTACTACCAGCCGTGATTTTTGTTATATTTCGACAATTAGATACTCGGTACACGGAATGACTAAAAAAAACTTTATTGGTAAAATACAGCACAAGTGTATAGTTACATAAATCAAAAATTTAGATAAACATGTGACAGACTGACAGGTGATGACTGAATGAGCTGTGACAGGCTGGGGAGGTGGCTTTATATAGCTAATCCTTTCCTGCCTGTCTCAGCATTGTGATGGGTGTCAAGATGCTGCTATAACTCCTCCCTGCCGAAGATCTGAAGTCCCCTGAAGATTATTTTGGGAGCTGCCAAGGGCTGAAGTAGCTGGAAGAGATGGGTGCAGGTTCTCGTGGCTGAAGCTGGATGTCAAGATGAGGCTTTGCTGTGAACTGTCTATGAGAGTAGAGATACCTTGTACAATACTTAGCTGCTAGGGTTAGTAGGTGTACTAAAAATAAGTATGATATAAGAACATATAAGATAATGTGTACAAAATCTGTAGGAATATTATTTACAAAACTCAGGTCCTCTAACTCTATATGATCTTGTAAAGGTTCTTCTAAATTTTCGAAAGACAAGTTGTAATATTTAATATTTAATTGTTCCGTATTAATATTTAAAACAATGCTGTCTATAACCTGTGTGACAGGAGGTTGATGTTCATACATAAACTCATTATTATATAGCTTAAGTAAAGCTGTACTTGGAAGAAAGATAGGGTGTTTTTCTGATGATAAATGAACAGTGGTTACATTAAAACTAAGATATATGTCAGCTTCTTCAATATACTGAATAAAACTAGATGATTTCACAGTAGAAGTGAGACAAGAATTTACATTACCTAAAAATACATTTTCTATACAATTATTACTTATATCCTTAATTTGTGAACAATAAAAATTATCTAAAATATATGTACAATTACCAACATAACTGGAATTATTTTGCCTTAATATTAAGGAGTAAGGAGATAGTGTTGATATTATGTGAGACTCGTGTTTAACAGGTGTTGAAAGTAAATAATATGTAGTATATGTTTGGTCAAGAAGAGGTAGTGAAAGTATAAAATGTATTACATTGTGTTGGATAGCACAATGGAGTTTGCTTGTTAACCATAATATCTCCGTTTCGGAGGTTAGTATTCCTGGAATTGAAGATAAATAACCATGTATTTGGTTAGCAAAAGAGGAATGCAATGTTCCTTCTTTACAGAATTCCAGTGTGTTTTCTAAATCATTAATTCGTACATATAAATAATTCAATGTTGCATATAATTCTAGTATGGCTGTATCTTGTCGGGTTTTATCAATAGTATTTAAAGTGTTTGACAGTTGTTTATTATTTATGTTAATTGTTTGTACGTCATGTCGGAATGTATTAATTAAGTGTTTTGTAGAGGACATGTCTGTCTCGAGATTATGTTCTATATGCAAGTTATTTTCGCGAATCTGAGATATTAAACGGTCATATTTTTCCTTGTCATTGGCGTCAAGGTTTCCTGTTAACCATTTTATTGCTGATCCTAAACCATTAATAATACCACGTTTTTCCCGTGTTTTAGAATGGTGTGACGTGAGTGCGTTTAATTTGTTTCGTGTAAATGTCATAAGTTTTGAGGTGACATTAAAGAGCGGCCTGTCCATGAACCTAGGCAAGAGTGCAGAGGTTGCATCTAACTCGAGAAGTAGGTTAGTGTAATTCAAGTGATGTGCTATCGTAAAGTATCTTGTCAGCGAGTAAGCGTCAGGCAATCTGAGAAGTGATAAACCTGGAGAGGTTGTCAGGTCAGTTATCTTGTATCCTGTTATCAGAGTCATGTGCAGTAGTAGGCAAGGTGTCAATGTCAGCATCATCATCTGCAACAGAATTGTTTACACTTGGTTTTTTTCTTGGTTTGCTATAATCTTTTCTTTGTCTTTGCACATTGTCTGCGTGGACTTTATACGTTCTATTTTTATCTTTGCATACTATAGAGACTTTATATGGATTTTGATTTTTTGTTCGCGTGTTTGCTTTTGTATAGAGGGGAGTTTCGTGTTCTTCGGGCGGGTCTTCCCTATTTTTGTTGAGTTTGGCAGTCCGTTGTTCTTTTTCGTTTGTAATTTGGTCATGTAAATGTTTGTGTATCAGTTTTAATCGATTATGGTATTGTTCTACTAGTCTTTCAGTAATTTGGGTAGTAGCTTCGAGAGTGTCTGTAGTACCAAAAGTTATCTCATTCGGAGAAAGTTTTAGATTTTTGTTTATAGTATTGTTAAAAGTTATAGTTGCTAGTCTGACTAGTCTGTCCAGACTTAGTGTACTGTCGTCTTCTTTAATTGCTCTAAGAATCTCGATTAGGGTCGAGTGTGTACGATTAGCCAAGGCAAGGGAATTAGGGTGCATTGGTGTTGTAAAATGGCTTTCTATATTCAAAGATTCTAGGAAATTGATAATTAGATTGTTATCGTATTCTTTGCCATTATCCATTCGGATAAGCTTGGGCTTAGGGAACTGTTCCAGATAGTGTTCTAGAGTGTGTAGTACATTTACAGCATTACATTGGGGTACGAGTCGGGTAAATAATCGTTTAGAAAAGGTGTCGTGTATTGTTATTATATACTTCGATTGGTAGTGGAGTGTGTCCATCATAAGTTCCTCGAAAGGTGAGTCAGGTGTGTAAGTAACGCAATATTTGGTCTTTATTGGTTTTCTTTCATACTTGGTCTTACGACAGGTGGCACATTTATTGACATAGTCCATAATTTTATCTTTCATACGAGGGAAATAATAGTTACGTTTAAGTCTGTTATACGTTTCCATTCCTCCTCTATGGTGGGATTTACTAATGTGATAGTCAGAGATAAGGTCGCGTTGTTCTTCGTCAGAAAGTATGTCGATGCATTTCGTTTTATATCGCTTAATTTTTATGGAAGGGTACTTTTCTTGAACTAAAGCCGAGATTTTATTAAAAATACCATCAAATTCAGCTCTAACTGTTTCCACCCTGGGTTCGCAATATATTCCGTAAGTGGTATTAGGTTTTAAAATTTCCAATAAAATTTCGTCTAAGTCCGATTTAAAAGGATAAGCCGTCTCAATATAGTATCGATTTTTATTAAAAGGCTTCGTCAATTCAATTTTCTTTCCACCACGTTCGATTAGAATTTGGTGTTTTTCTACATTTACAGGTTTATGGGGGTCATCAATAATCCAGACCTGTTGGTTTGAAGATTCCTGGGAATGTATGGTCTCTAAGTCACTTTCGTTTTGTCGATTTTCACGAACGTCCTCTAATTGATCAAGTAATGCCTCGTAATCCGGGTCAATAATTACCTGTGACGTGGAAGGTTCGTTAAGTATGTCCTCTATGTCCGTGTCGATTGCCATGCATGTGTGTCCATGCTTCCGTGATAATGCGTCAGCTACTACGTTACTTTTTCCTTGGATGTGTTTAATATCAAATTCAAATTCGGACAATTGAAATATCCATTTCATAAGGCGATTATTTGCATTTTTCATTGTAAAAATCCACGTAAGGGGCTTATGATCCGTTTGAAGAGTAAAACGTTTTCCATATAGATAGGGTTTAAAATGAGAGCAAGCCCAAACAACTGCTAATAGCTCTTTTTCAATTGTTGAATATTTTTGTTCGGTTGGAGACAACGTGCGTGAAGCAAACGCAATGGGATGTTCCCTCCCTTCCGATATTTGGGATAAAACGGAGCCAAGAGCGAAGTTGCTTGCATCAGTAGTCAATATAAATGGTAAGTTAAAGTTGGGATATCCTAAGATTGGCGCGTTGGTTATAAGGTCTTTTATTTTTTGAACACTGGTTTGAAGTAAATGAGGATGAACAGGTTCGGAAGCTTTTAAAGCCTGAGTGAGTGGTTTAGAAATATCAGCGTAACCTTTGATAAATTTCCTATAATAACCCGAAAGTCCCAAGAATTGTCTTATCTCTTTTTCAGTTTTTGGAACGGGAAAGTCTACAATTGCCTGGATTTTATCGGGATTAGGTCTAAGTCCGTCCTGAGATACGATGTGTCCTAAAAAGGCCAATTCAGTTTGAAAAAATTCAGTTTTGTCTAGCTGTATCGTTAAATTATATTGAGAGAGTCGTTGCAACACGTTTTCTATGTGTGTAAAATGTTCGTCTTCTGTTTTTGAAAATATTATAATATCATCAATGTAAACCGCACAATTTGGCAAATTAGCTATAGCTGCATTAGCTACTTTTTGGAAAGTAGGGGGACCATTACAGATGCCGAATGGCATACGAACAAATTCCAGGTGTAGTTTGTCAGTGCTGAAGGCAGTTTTTGGTATCGAGTCTTCGTCTAGAGGTATTTGGTGGAATCCGCTAGCCAGATCGATAGTTGAAAAAAATTTAGATCCACTAAGTTTGTTTAAAACATCGTCAATATATGGAAGGGGATATTTATCGGGAATTGTTTCAGCATTTAATTTCCGATAATCTACAACAAGTCGAATTTTCCTCTTCCCACTGGCATCCAATTTCTTCGGGACAACCCAAAGAGGAGCATTGTACGGTGAATTACTCTCCCTTATAATGCCGGTTTTTAAAAGTTTTTCTATCTCTTTGTCCACATCATCTTTAAAATGTGCCGGGAATCTATAATTTCGCGCATAAATTGGTTTTTCCGTTTTGGTAATAATTTTATGTTTCAACAAGGTAGTCGGTGGTAACGGTTCGGTTTCCTTTTTTAAAACTTTAGGGTATTTTGAAATCAAGGAAATTAATCTTTGCTTCGTTTTTTCGGCTAAGTGATTTGTCCGTAGCGCTTCTTTTACTTCGTTTTTATCCATATGGTTAATATCATGAATGTTACATATTTTATTATTTTTAATTATTACATGACCGTCAAATAGCTTAATAATGCCATTATTTAAATCTAAAACGCTTTTTGTGTCATTGAGGGTATCATAACCCAACAAAAAATCATACTTATAACTAAAGGGAAATATTAAAAATTTCACACAGAGATTATTGTCGAGACCCAGAAATGGCGCAAGGTTAATCATAGCACTTTGGCTTCCCTTTTCGCTGCCTACTGGTGTTTTGACAATAAAATCTTCTGATTGTATTTGAGTGCCATCAGGTAAAGCACTTGGATGTATATAATTTTGAGTGGAGCCTGTATCAATAAGCCAAGTCTTGTCCTTGTGGTCTGTGAAGGAGGGTAAACTCTCAGTTAGGGCTAGTGTATGTTCGGGGGTGGTTTGGCGTTGGGCCGACCTAAGTCTAAAAAATGATCAAGTTTTGCAGCCATATTCTGGACCGTCGCTTCTAGAGAAGTGTATTTAGTTTGTAGGTTACGTATGTCTGCATGTTCTACATGGTTAACTTGTCCTGTTCGTACCGTTCGCATGGATACTGTGTTTTGGGAATCGTGTTTCGGGTGTGGTGACCGTCCTTGAAAATATTGTTCTTGTCTATGCAAGTCCCATGGTTTGTTGTGTATGGGAGTATTATGTGCGTAATGGGATGGTTTAGGAGGTATGTCCGTTCTGGGAGGTCGAAAATCGTGGTGATTATCGACATGTTCGTAACTATAGGGTTCTCTGGGAGGAGGTGGATAATAGTCTCGATGACGATAGGAATTGGATTGATAAAAGGGTCTGTCAGGGGGTGAGAAATGTCGTTTATTGGGTTTATAAGGAGGCCTGTGGTGGTATTCAGGTCTGTCAGTCCTGTATAACCGCTCGAGGATGTGTGAAGCCTCGTTATGTATGGCGTTACGCAGGTCGTCTAAAGTGTCGAGTCGTAAGTGGCTCAAAAAGTCGCAGAGTGCTGGTGGGAGCTGGTTTTTGATGAAATAATTAATTTCGGATTCCTTTACGCGAATGTAACTATTTTTGTCCTTTATGGAGTCTTCCATATGGACCCTAGCTAAAATTAAGGAACGAATTTTGGAAATTCGATTAATGTATTTAAGTGGGTGTTCCTTTGGGAATGGTCTCATATTAAAAATTTGTGTCGAAAGCTGTTCGATGGTACGTGAGTCCTTGAAACTTTGTTTTAAGTAAAAAATTAATTTCGGTATGTCAACAAATGTATGGGAAAGGAGACAGTCTCTTGCCTGTCCTAATAGTTTGGACTTAACAATACTAAGTAGGCGGGCATGATTTTGAACGCAAAAGGTATTATTTGGAGTACAAACCGTATCGAATGTTTCCTGTACAGCGTTCGTAAAAAATATTAAGTCCTCTGGATGTCCGTCAAAGTTAGGGATATGTCCGTAGTCTTCTTTAGTCATGCAATAGGTCATTGTGGGTTGTGTTTCTGTCATTTCTATCGTGCTGTTAGGGTCAATATTTCGGTGTAATAATAGTCTGTCGCTAAGAGTTGTCATAAAGCGAAATTGTGAAAATATATATTAAACAACTAAAAATAATTGAGAACAAATTGAATAGAAAGAAAAAATTAAAATTAATGTTAGTCTTAGAATGTAAAAATACAAGTGTGAAGTATCTCTACCTCAGTTCTTCTAAGTTCCGTGCTGTATCTTGAAGTTCACAGGGTTGTGGCTGGTGATATCAAAATATCGCTCGTGTTGAAGGGCTTCCAGATCCTGTTGCAGTTCCTGCTATTCCTTCGGATCCTCCTGAAGACTTCTACTTCCGGACGGCAAAGGGAAAATCAGAGATCCGTTTCTTATGTTTCCAAATCTCGCATAAAATTCCCGAGCTTATAGTCCGTACTCACAAGTGCCAACTCGGTTCGGGCGCCAATTAGATACTCGGTACACGGAATGACTAAAAAAAACTTTATTGGTAAAATACAGCACAAGTGTATAGTTACATAAATCAAAAATTTAGATAAACATGTGACAGACTGACAGGTGATGACTGAATGAGCTGTGACAGGCTGGGGAGGTGGCTTTATATAGCTAATCCTTTCCTGCCTGTCTCAGCATTGTGATGGGTGTCAAGATGCTGCTATAACTGACGAAACTCGGTATTCGTAGTTGTAATCTACAGGTAAATATGTGTTGTAAAAATAAACTAAATCGGTTCATTAGGAGGGGGGGTTTACTCCGGACCCAAATTACTAATATACTCATACCGGTCGTAATTTCTGCTGTATTGCAACGAAACGCGGTATACGTCGTGGGTAACTCATGAGAAAGAAGTGTTCTAAAAATGAGCTGAATCGGTCAAGCGAAAAGGTGGGGTTTGCTTTGTAATATATTTCAATAGAAAAGCCCGCCAGACGTAGGTTCACAAAGCCGCCGCAAGGAGCGCTTTCTACCACTAGAGGGACTGTATCCTGTTCCTGCGTTAGATCAAAATACGATAATATGAGGTTTTTTGTATTTATTACGTAGGTACCATGTGTAAACATAACTCTGGAAGCAAATCAATAATTGAACAGTTACTCATTACAAAAGTAAAAGAGAACTATTCATGTTTTTATTTTATTTATGTAGGATATTTTAAGCAAACTGTTCTGGAAAGCAGTCTACACTACCCAAATTCTGAGGAAAGTGCTTAGTTATGCAGCTCCTGCATGACGGACATTTTTTCTGTTTGAATGAATGTATTACTTATGAGTGAAACTGATGCGCCGGAGTCAATTAAAATATTTGCTTTTTTATCATCCACATACCCTTGTCTTTGTGATATTCCTGTGAATATGTCCAATTGTGTTGTGAAAGAGTATTTGTTGCTTTGAGTGACAATTGTTTTTGCATGTTACAGTTTTGTTATAAGTCCGTTGATGGTGGATTTTATATTTGTTAAGTATGCCTTTTAGTGTTGGCAGCTGTGTCAGTTTTTCACCTCATGAAGAGCTGGAGTCATTGAATTTTTTGAACCTGTTAAACCTTACACAACGAAGCACCAATATATTGGTGGTGAGCAGCTTTGGCCATGACGACAAAGCAGCAATATATTGGTGGCAATCGGCTTTGGCCCTGACGACGAAGCACCAATATATTGACATTAGCATTTCAGGCCCAGCTAGTGTTGCAAAAAGGGAGCCCTGACTGGAGGCTTCAGGCCCGAACCTTGAACCTCGCCTTCACAGCCCGCACTCTGAGGGCTCGATGAAGGCTCGTGAGTGAAGCTCCTGTCCTAACCCAATCAAGCCCTGAAGGCTCGGCAAGTTCTAGCTCCTTGAAGGCTTGGCCTTGGAAGGTAGAGCTTTGGCATGCACGTTTATAGTCAAAGCTTTTCTAGTGGTTTGCTATCTTAAGTCATGGGCGTATATAAGGGGGGGCTGCAGCCCCCCCCCTCCCGAAATTTTGATTTGATCGGTAAAAGTTTCATAAAACCTTTAAAAATAAATTAAATAAGATCATTTAGTTCATAAAACATATTCTATTTTGGGTGTAATAGCGTTTAAGTTGGCTAAAACTCTTCCAAGATCTAAATTGTTAGTATTCCATACACCGGAAATGGTCTCACCAGATGGAGAAAATAAGAATGAAATTCATTACATCCTAACCCATAGAAATAGAAATACTATACAGAATATTGAAACAATTTCAGAAGTAAATACAGGAAGCGACCACAAACCATTGGGAGCATCATTATCTATCCATATACAAAAAAAGTGAACATCAGTACACCAAGAGTAAAAAAAGCTACTGTAAAACTGCTGAGAGTTCATAGTTATGAAGAAAAAAATAGGTGACAAGCTGACAGCTGAAAGTTCAACTATAAATCTGGATATGGAACTTGAATACATGACTGGGACTCTGAAAACTACATTAGAAGAGGCAATTCTCAGTTCTTTGCCCAAGGAACAACACTCACGAAATTTCACAGTGAATATAAAAAACCTGCTACAAAAAAGAACAGAACTCAAAACAATTGCCAAGAAATCTGAATTCACAGATATTTGCAAAACCATAAGACAGGAAATTGAGGTATGGCTGCAATCAAGAAAGCAATCTCAGATAGAGAACGCTCTGGTAAGCTCAGACAAATGAACAGGATGAGATTCTCACTGAGAATCAAGAAATTATCAATAGAATCAAGTCTTATTGTGAAAACCTTTATAATGATACTTCTCACCCTACAGTAGAATAAAAGATAGAAGATTGCCAGATATGCCATCATTCCTTCTGAAACCCATCATGTGGGGTATCAAATGAATCGTCTTGGTAAGGAGAACCTATATTTGATGTTTTAAAAAACATTTCGACGCATCTTAACAAAAACAGTTGTGACTTCTTTCTTAAATGTAGTAAATAAAGTCGTAGGGGTTCACTGCATAATATACTTCAAAGCAGATACTAAGTTTTTCAAAGTCGTGCCATCTAAATTACAAAGTTTAGGATCACAAACCCAAAATGTATCGTCTTTGTTCTTATTTTTTTCTTGAAGGCCTTCTGCACTTTCCCTATTGTGATCTTTATCCTCGGGATAAGGTTCCCGTGTTTTACAGTGTAATAGTATAGTTAAGCGAGCAATCAATTTGTCCTTTAAAGTAATGTCATCTGGAAGAGCTTCTAACTTTTCTAGTCTAGTGATTAGATGTATGTAGGTTGATTATTGGTATCAAATATCAAGCAGTAAGGAGAACCTTATGCAGAATCCAAAGACCCTGGTTTTATATGAAGTACAAAAGCCAGTATGTATGCGGCAACTAAATTCTATTTAATACTTAGAAAAAAGTAATGAGATCCCCCCAAAAAACATAAATGTGAAATAGAGGCCAAGTTCCTGCCCCCACAAAGAAACACTCCCTTCCTAAAAAATATCCCCTCCTAAACCCCCCCCCAAAAACGCCTTACCATTCTACACTCCAAAAAAGTAGTATGAGTTGGTGTATTAATTCAACCAAAAATATTTGCCAATACAAGAGATGATACAAGAAAGAAATGTCCAAGTTCATTACTTGGAAGACCTCATAGTTACTTACTAAGAACAGTAAAGACACTTCAACTGACCTTTAAAAACAACAATAAAAATACTTATATCCAGTTACTAAAATATCACTTTCCTCAACCAGGTATATTCTTATACTTGGCAATGTTTAGTTTTTCTCTAAAGATAATTTCGGCACCAAAAAAAACATTGCCAAGTTTAAGAATATACCTGGTTGAGGAAAGTGATATTTTAGTAACTGGATATAAGTATTTTTATTGTTGTTTTTAAAGGTCAGTTGAAGTGTCTTTAATGTTCTTAGTAAGTAACTATGAGGTCTTCCAAGTAATGAACTTGGACATTTCTTTCTTGTATCATCTCTTGTATTGGCAAATATTTTTGGTTGAATTAATACACCAACTCATACTACTTTTTTGGAGTGTAGAATGGTAAGGCGTTTTTGGGGGGGTTTAGGAGGGGATATTTTTGAGGAAGGGAGTGTTTCTTTGTGGGGGCAGGAACTTGGCCTCTATTTCACATTTATGTTTTTTTGGGGGATCTCATTACTTTTTTCTAAGTATTAAATAGAATTTAGTTGCCGCATACCTACTGGCTTTTGTACTTCATATAAAACCAGGGTCTTTGGATTCTGCATAAGGTTCTCCTTACTGCTTGATATTTGATACCAATAATCAACCTACATACATCTAATCACTAGACTAGAAAAGTTAGAAGCTCTTCCAGATGACATTACTTTAGAGGACAAATTGATTGCTCTCTTAACTAAACTATTACACGGTAAAACACAGGAACCTTAACCCGAGGATAAAGATCACAATAGGGAAAGTGTAGAAGGCCTTCAAGAAAAATATAAGAACAAAGACGATACATTTTGGATTTGTGATCCTAAACCTTGTAATTTAGAGGGATTGCAGATTTAGGGTCTGCATGTTTGTTCCTTACACAAATTCACTCCGGAAAGGATTAAATAAGTTATTTGTGGACAGTCAGGCGCAAAATGTTCGCTTGGAATATTGGAAGTTCCTGATTCTTGAAATACAGGAATTTCCATTACTGTCGGTAGTGTTGCGTGAAGGATATTTGGCAATGCTGGCAAGTCTCGTTTTCTTTCCTGTAATTGAGCAGAAAGCTTGTGAGGCAAGGCTGTAAATGATACTGTGATGTTATCCTGAAAGGACAACTGGCCTGGACGGGAACAGAGTGATTAGAGAAGAAAGGCTAGGCTAGGATTCTTGAAGCTTATATAGCTAGTTAGGAATAGGAGATCATGAGAATTGTAGAGCGGGGAAGTCATTGTTTCTGTTAACTGTTGGTCTGCCTACATTCCTATTCTATCCTTTTTCTCATGGCAGATATGAAAATGTTATCAAAATATTATTTTTGTAATGTAGAATGTTATGGAAGATTAACCTCTCTGCCATGCTCCTTTCCCCTAATCTACAATTTTAATGAAAATGTTCATATTTTGTACTAAAATATTGTTTATTGTTTCAGATTACAAAAACTATACATAAAGAATTTATTAAGGAAGAAGAATTCAATGCAAGGCAAGTGATAAATCATCAGCCTTGAGCAAAGCAAAAATTTAGAAAAAATCTATGAACTTGAGACACTTTTTCACACCTGTGTTCATGTTGAAACCCCCTACTCACACTGAGAGGTGGTCCAATGTAAATTCTGCCAATCATACGGACATAAGAAAATCTTCTGCCAGTATTCACCTAAATGTGTAAGGAGACAGGAGCGAAAGCTACAATAAAAGCAGATCTCCAGCCGTTTGTGCGCTAGGCTACAAAAACCATCCCAGGGCTGTGAGACAAACAAAAAGTTGAAGAAAAAGTCCAATCCATCAAGAGGACATCCCGGATAACATCCTGAAAACCAGCTCCTATCACGTTTACTCATCTATCCAGGTGTGTTGACATTGGAACAACCTACATACAAGCTGCAGCAGGGACCAGGCCACTAGAAACATCATCCATATCTTCTCAACAAAATCCCGTCGCATGATTTCCCAAACTATCACTCAGGTAACACTTTTTTTCTGAAAAATCCTGCCATTGATGAGCCAACATCTACTTCACATAATCCTATCACTCATTTACCTCAACCACTCTCGTCCACTGATACCACATCCATTCTAAGCTCCTTCATTTCTGATTTTCAATCCACCATCACTCCTCTATTTTCTCTCTTGAACACAATTATTATCCATTCAAAATTACATTGGTACCTTACTCTTCTCTTTCCTTTCTCCTTTGTGCAATTGATGTTCAAGAACACACTAACGATTTGACTTTATTCCTACAAAACAACAAAATGCACGTAGCTCTCATAACTGAAAGACTGACTAAGAAAAACATCTTTTTGTGTGATGGTGTGTCTCACACAAAAACCGAACTGGTCATCCTTATGTTAAAGCCCATGATAGTACTGTCATTATTATCGCAATCAACATCTCACAACGCCCTTTCCCCTTGAACGCCACTGAACCAATCCAAACCTCTGGAGTAAAAATATCCTCTTTTCCTTCTTCTTTCACTCTCTTTGACCTTTAGAGCCCTCCAAACAACACTTTATGTGAAGCTGTACTTCTTCGTTTCCTTTTGTTCCTCTCCAACAGTGTTGGTGGGGACTATAATAAGAAGCTCTTATAGTGGGAATCAAGAATAGCCAACTCCCTTGGTAGTTTGTTTATCTCTGTACTTTCCTTTAAAAGCTGCTCCACCAAATCCCGGGTCCCCTGTCTTAGTGGCCCGCAAATCAGAATCGAATCCCTGATCTAATAGATTTCTTCATATCACACAGTTTTGGCTCAGTCTATTCTTAAATCACCTTTACTTCCCGCCCTCTCTCTTTAACCCTTCATCAAAACACCTCCTTCCTCCCATGTCAATTGAAGAATTGATTGGAAGTTTTCCTTTCTCTGATTGAAGAAACAATACACCTCAAAATTCCTCTAAAATCCCCTGAAGACCTTGCTGTAAATTACAATACTACCTCAATCCAGCTTTCTGCATGGAATGCATCCCTCATTTTCTCCACAGAATTATACCCACAACAATCCCTTCCCTTGCCTTCCTAAAGCATAAAGGCCCCCTCTTCGAGCTCAAATTCTTTCTTCCTAGCATTCTAAATCACATCCTATGATCCTACTTATCTAACAGGCACTTTCGAGTTAGTTGGTGTTCTGGGACCTGAGCTCCACATCTTTTATACAGCCCTGATAAACTATGCAGATGATAGTCAAGCTCTCGTCCTGTCCAAATCCAGTCACTGCATCAGAGAATATACAGTCCCACTTGAATAAAATCTAAGAGAGGTGCAAAACATGGAGATTCATATATATTAGGGATGAGTAGTTCAGGGACGAACTAGTTCAAAAGAACTATTCAGGAAAAAGAACTGTTCGGAGGACTCTTCAGTTTAGAGAACTATCATTCTTTTACCCCTCCTTAACCAACCAATGTTCACCCCACTCCAGGGCAGAGTTGGGCAAAAATTAATTGTAGAGGCGATTGACGATTAACAATTAAAAATTCAATCGCACTAACCCGCAATTACGCCTGAAAAGTTAATTGTAGTCACAAACTCCCACAATTAACGATTTATTAATCAAAATCTCATAATTCACGAATATTTATTTATTTATTTAAGTCTTTATTATATATATGTACAAATTTAGTAGTAATAATAATAATGAACATTTCCTTTACAAATTATGCTTGATGTGTACAAATATATGGACCTTCCCTTTAGGGAGTATAAAGTCTTTTCTGGTGACTGGCCATACCTATGAGTGGAGTTCGCTGTATTTTGTGCTCCCGAGTTCCCGGTCCTTGGCACTTCTCATCCAGACAGAGCCCTCTTTTTTCCTGTATTCGTCTGCCCATCTTTTTCTTTGCCGTCC
The DNA here is from genome assembly GCA_946811695.1 of Gonocerus acuteangulatus. NCBI lineage: Eukaryota > Metazoa > Arthropoda > Insecta > Hemiptera > Coreidae > Gonocerus > Gonocerus acuteangulatus. The sequence continues at coordinate 104,342,049 of OX328132.1, forward strand.
TCTTCTTCTCTTCATATCTAATGGCACCCTCTCAGTGACCTGTTTTGTCCAGCGTTCGTTAGGTTTTCTCATCAGGTTACCTGCCCATATCCACTTATACTGAGTATATTTATTAGCATCAAGCGCTTGGCTTCTGTCCCTCACCTGCTCGTTATTCGGTCCCTTCTCCTTACTCTTAGCATGCTCCGTTCTATTGACCATTGGCATACTGATATTTTATGTTCTAGGGTCTTAGTAAGGGACCATGTCTGACAGCCGTAAGTGTGAACAGGGAGGATACAACTATTGAATACGATGGTTTTTAGGGTTTGATCTATGTTGCTTTTCATGACTGATCTTAAGCTCCAGTATTTTTTCCATGCATTGGCAATTCTTGTTTCTATTTCTTTACTTTGTCTATCCTGAAATGAAATTTTTTGGCCTACGTATGTAACCTCTTCTACTATTTAAATTTAGTGATAACTTGTAGTTTGTTGGTACTGTTGTTGGTTATAATTTTTGTTTTATGTAGGTACAGTTGAAGACCATGGGGTGGACTGTTTATCTGGAGCGTGCTTAACATCTCTATAAGTTCTTCTTTTCTTCCAGCTATTAGTACTACATGATCTTCGAACATGAGTGCTGAGCTTAGAGCCATTGACAGATATTCCCATTTCATTCCAACTTAGCTTTTCAGCGCAGTTCCTCTCTCCCTTCATAGGGAGGAACCCCGCTTATAAGGTTGACCTCATGAAACAATCCGGAAGTACCGACTAGAAATTTTTATGTTTCAGAACCCCTAGAGAACGAAAATTGTTTCATCTTTCGTCTGATTTGAAAGGTCAAGTTCGTTAACAAGCTGAATCCACCCAGCGGAACATGGTCTTTGGAGCGAATGTCACACGAAAAAAATCGTTCCGCTTACTTTATATGCTTGCAAGTACTCATTTTATAGGCTTCTTGGCCTAGGAAAACGAATGAAACCATTTTAAGGCGATAGCTGTAACCGTTTTCGAGAAAATAGGAGAAATAGTTGTTGAATAATGTTTTTGGTTTGGGTACTTAGAATCATGGGATTCAGTTGAAACATTTTCTGCATGTTTGAATTTCATCAAAACTAATATGTTGAAATTTTGGTTACGTTTGGAGTTAAGAAAAGGTTAGAATAAAATATTATATTAACAGACATGAAAGGTTTTGGTAACTTTGTATATTTTCCACAATATCTCGAAAACGGTTTGGAAATCGTGGTAAGTGGAAGGTTACCATTCGAAAGCTTACTAAATTCTCTACTAAAAAGGTTCTGAAGAAAGTTTTAATCAGGCGATGTCAATCGGAGAAATAAGTGCTTAAAACGTTAAAGTAATTAATTTCGTTAATTCGAACGGTTCTTTTTGTCTGTTTTTATTCCTTGTTATTTTTTAATTGTGTATAGTTGGGTAATGTATTTGACAATAAAACAGGTTAAGTAATATAAGAAAAACAATTTATTGTTAGTAATATAGACTATAGAAGACCTTGACTATATTCAACGGCGAGGGCCTTTCTGGGGTTGGCCGACCCATACAGATAAGATAATAAATCAAGACTATGAAGAAAGGTGGAACCAAAATAATAACTGTTTCTATTTTAATCTTTTCGGTTCCGTTCTTATCCCTAGTCAAATGAGACTAGGGATAAGAACGGAACCGCGCTAAGATGATGCAGTTCCTGCGAGTCGGACTTTTGAAGATTTGCTCTAGTTCTAAAATGAAGATACTGGTGGAAAGTGGGTCTCCTTGTCTGACGCCTCTTCTGATTGAGAACTTCTCTCCTTTCGTTTCTCCTGATATTTATCCTTTATTTTCCCTGTACATTTCTTCTACTATTGATACATATTTTTCTTCAATTCCTACTGATCTCATGGCTGGAGCAATATTACAATGGTAGATGCTATCAAAGGCTTTTGCAAAATCAATGAATCCAAGAAATAAATTTAAGCTGATCACTCACTGAGAAACCTTTTCGGAATCCTGCTTGGTCATTTGTAAGGTTCTCCTCTATTTTTTTTTTTTTTTTTTTTTTTTTTTGTTAATCTGCCTTGAATTATCCTGGAGAAGAGCTTCCCTATTGCTTAACATAAAGAGATGGGTCTGTAATTGTCAAGCTTGCTTGGCTCTCCTTTCCTGTGCAGTAGGTTTATTTTAGATACCTTCCAATCCTCAGGAATTTCTTCACATCTCAGCACTTTATTATACATTTTCCATAAAAGCCAAACCATGTCGTTACCCCTTGTTTTTAAGAAGTCGTTTGTTACTCCATCATCCCCAGGACACTTATTTGCTTTTAATAATGCTGTGGCTTTCTCTACTTCACTTTCCATGATAGGGGGAACTGGTTCACTTTTGACTCTATGTGTGTGCCTATCCTTGATAATTTTGTCCTCTCCTGCATCTTAAAGTTCTTTGAAGAAGTCCGTGGCTATTTGCATCATTGTCCTTTTATCCACAACGAATATAGTGCTCCACAAGTAATTATGAGAGTTAGGGAGTGAACCGGAAGTACCATGATGTACCAATTCTTAGTCCTAAAAACCATTGTCAATACTCCCGTCTGTTTCCAACCACAACCTCCTTATAGACCTCTATATGCTTTTTGTTATAGTTGTTACATTATCCTGATTCCATTTTCACAAAAAACTATCCACTCATCAAAATCCTGATGTCCTCTCTCTATCCAGCATCACCCATCCCACCAGCATCTCTCCCCACCAAGGCGACTCAGAAGACATTGGCCCAGAGATCTGCTGCAGTGACCCTCAAGTGAAGTGTTAGAAATGGCTTTCTCACTTTCAAGTAGGACTATATCTGTGGTTCATCGACCTCTCATCGACTCCAGCCATCAGTCAGAGCAGAAGGGAGCTTGTGCAGGCCCCTTTCAACAGAAAATCCTTGTGATGTTATTAAGATTACAGTTTGGAGGCCTTGAGCTCAGACCCCTCATAATTCATCTTATTAATAAATTTATTTATATACAGAATGTAAATATCAATAAAGAAATTATGTATTAAAAAAAAAAGAATGATCCGTCCGCAGAATAAACAAAATAAAATGACTGTAATTGAATATTTTGTTTAAAACAAGTTTGAATATTTACAGAGTACATACGCATAATATATCATGATTCATGAGTTCTATTCTAGATCTACATCAAATATTTCATCTTTGATCATCACTATTCAAGAACTGAGGCCCATCCATGGAAAATATTATGAGGAATGAGTACCTGTAAAAGGAAAACATAATGAGGTATTTGTGCAGCTTGTGACCAAATCATCATCACCTACTAAATTTGTAATTAGTAGGTTATCTTCAGTTGAGAAAATAATATGCTCTGCCACTTTTAGGTCTATTTTTATTGAGCATTAATACCTAAAAGAAGGTATGATAAAAATATAGGACATTCGAATTTTATCAGTTTGTTCCTCTGCTTTTAAATAGTTCTGTAATTTTTGAAACATGTCATGTTTATGAGAACAAAATTTGTCAATTGCAGAAATTTTTCAAACATTATTATTGGCAAATTTTATTTTTTTTGAAGAAACAAAAATGGAAGCCAGGGGTAGGCAAAAACGTAAACTCCCTCATGGTTAAATCTTATCTTCTTTCCATAAAATCATTATCGTTGGTGTGGCTTGAGAAGCTTAGAATAGAAAGTCCATTCTAATTACCAAACCCGGTTTTTCATATTACACTTTCCTAAGGATATAACTATGAGGTTGCACTTATGAAGAAATTTTTGAAAAATGTCTTCAAATCTTCATTGATCCTATCTACTTGATACCAAAGCTGACCTGACCCCCATTAAAATGTATGTGTCTGTTAACACAATATCAGCTACAAATATTTTTGTCATGAAACATTGTATACAGCATTCCTATAACAAAGGATTGGACGAGTTCCTTCACTAGCAAAAGTTGCCCATCTGGGAGGGGGGTTTACTCTAGACACAAATTACTAATATGCCCCAGTCAAAATTTTTGGTGCGCTACAAAACTCAGCATATATAGTGCTCATCTTAAAAAAGGTGCATTTTAAAAATAAACTAAATCGGTCCAATGGGAAGGGAAGTTTATTCCGGAACCAAATTATTAATTTGCCCATATCAGGCGTTATTTTTACTTCCTTGTGACAAAATTTGGTAGATATCATACCCAACTAATGAGGAAAGTGTGTTCTAAAAAAAAAAAGCAAAATTGGTCCATTTGAAGTTTGGGTTTACTCCTGAAAAAAAAATTAAATAAAAAAATAATAATTGAGTCAGTTGTTCATTACAAATATAAAAGAGCAAATATTTTATATTTATTTGGTTAGTTACGTACATTCTTGACGGCTGTGATGTAAAATAACCACCTAGCTGATAAATGTGCTCATTTATACAGCTCCGACATGACCGACTTCTTAAATCATGTATTTTTATTTATGCACTCTGTATAAAATAGATAGGATTGTTTTTTAATTTATTTTATAGAGAATATGCTATTAATTTTAAGGTGCTATTTAATTATTTTTTTTTTAATTTTTAGTCCTGTATATTCCAAATATTGAATTAAACTCAATAAAAAAATTGAGTATTAAAGAAGGCATTCTAGGTCTGAAATCTCTGTGAGACAAATTTCATGCATACCATGAAATAAATATGAAGACACATAATGAAATTTGACTGGTTTTATTTGACTATCTACTATTAGAAATTCAATAGTTAAACGTTTTTAGTTTTAGATTATAGCCCTTTTTCTTAAGAAATGAAACATTTTATAGGCTTCATTGACTTTGTTAAAACAACAAATTTAATTTTTTAATTTAAAATTAAAATCATTTCATATTTAGAATTTATTTTTGTATTAGCATCAAATTCAAGAGCGTAAAATTATTATTAGAACCTGGGGAAATTCTACAATATTTACTCTTGTGAAGAAATAATCTTGCACTAGTCAGAGTTTTACAATAATTCCATCGCAATTAAAAATAATGATTATTAAACATTTAATTTCCAAAACAAAACAAAACAAGACAAAACTTGTCTTCTACACAAAACACATATTTATAGTCCCAGTTTGCCTAATTAACTGTTCTTATCAGCAAATTAACAATATGTGTATATTGTTATATAGGTATGTGTATATATGTATATAATCTTTTAGCACGGTTCCTCTCTCCCTCCATTGGGGAAACCCACTTCCCAATGTGAGGTTGACCCCATGACGCAATCCGGAAGTGCCGACACGAAAATTTCATGTATCAGATCCCATAGATCAATAATATTATGGTGGTTCAAATTTATATTTATATTTATATATATATATATATATATATATGTATATATATATATATATATATATATATATATATGTGTATGTATGTATGTATATATATATACACACATATATATATATATATATATATATATATATATATATATATAGTGTGTATGTATATTGTCCTGGATCCACTATTTATCATTAATATCTTTTCTGCATCTGTCCGAATTATTCCTAAGGATTTGTTTTATTCTCTTTCGTGGTGGCCGATTTATTTTTGCAATTTTTACTATCCCATTTTGACATTGATACTCAAAAAGAAATTTCACTTTATTTCAAAATTTGATGTCCAAATTTTTCAGATGATTATTGTTGTTAACATTTTTATTCATTATATTCTTTGGATTATTACCATTATTATAACTCATTATTTTTAGATTAATTATATGATCATCCACTAATTTTTTAATGTTATTTTGTTTCAAAATCTTTTCCATAACGTCTGTACTTATTTTATTTTTTAAATTATCATTAGTTATTTTATTTTTAATTATTTGATTTATTTTCTCATTTTTATTATTCAAATTACTCAATAATATTTCTTTACTTTTACCATCTCCATTCACTAAACAAACATACTCACTTTCATCTTTAGTATCAACAAATATTTTATTTTCTTCAAATTTTTTATCATTAATACTACAATCATAATTCAAATTATCTTTTATTAATTCACTTAAATTATCATTACATTCAATTAAATTTTCATCATTTTTCTCATTCTTTTTATTAAGAATGTCATCACATTTTTCATTGCATATCTCTACTATTTTAGAAATGTTTTCTTCTTGTTTAAAACCTTCATTTTTTATATCAGCAATATTTTTGGTGTTTATTTTTTGTTTTTGATCTAAATCATCAATGGAATTTTCTAATTTTTTATCATGCCCATTTATACCTTGTTTTAGCAACTCGATTTTAATGTCTATATCTTTAGATATTTTCTTTTCAATGTTATCGAATGACTAATTTGGTTGCGTAGTTCTGTTTTTAATTCGTTATTTTGGTTAATTTGTCTGGCTTGTACTGTTTTTAACTCTTTGAGTTTACTTAGTATAATTTGCAAGCCCTCGCACACAGTAACCGCCATCGGTTCCACGTATTTTACTTCCTGTATTGGTTGTAGGAACTCGCGCCTAGCAACAGCCATCACTTCCGCGTATTCGACTTCCTCGCATTGGATGACGTCATCACCAAACACGTTCTGGCTTCTATTCGAAATATTTTTAATATTATTTTCAGACATTTTAATTTATTTATTATTACTTTACTTTGCCAACAAGTTGGACACCAAAATGTTATAATTAAAAATTAAAAATTTTATTTTTAATAAGTTTATTTACGTTACGCCTCTACGTTGGGAGCCAAAATGTTATAATTTTAATTAAACGAATCAATTAAAAATATTTTTAATTAAAAAATGTGCCACGTTGGGTCGCCAATATGTTATAATATAATTATAAAATTTTATTTTTAAAAACTCTTTATCTCAGGGGTCGGGTTCGAGTCCAGTAAAGTAAAACAAAGATAATTTTAAATAATAAAAAACAAAAAAAAAACTCATGGATAAGCTACATCCAGGCATACGGATAAACAAGCATTACCTGATATAAAGCCAGCTTGGTATTAACTGCATAGGACAGGATCTGCTTTACAACTGTATCTTCATTTACAGACTCAGCCTAGGCTTCATGAAAACTGATGACCATCTGAGACTTGCTGTGCACTGAACTAGAGCTGCATTAGGAATGGCGTTGTTTCTTTTGAACTGCACTACCGTATGAGACTGAGACTTCTTTTCAACTGAACTGCACTTAGGAGACTGTATCTTCCATTCCACTGAACTGCTTTTAACAGACTGGCATGTATGTGACTGTTTCTTCCATTAAAACTCAACAGACTGAACATATGAGACTGTATCTTCCATTCCACCAAACCGCTTGTAACAGACTGAACTAACTTTCATGGTGGGAGCGTCCTACCGGTATCCAATGCTACCTGTATAGACTGCTAGACAAATATAACAAATAATATTTGTTTATCCCAATGAATTTAACATATCAATGAGCTTTTTGAATTTTTCAGAATTTTCTGTGTTAATTTTAAAACTTTTAAATATGTAATGTAAAATATCATTACAATATATTTCGCTCTCTAGGTGGCTCAAGAATGGTCTGATTTTGATGAAATTTGGTACAAAAATCTTTCGTATAATTTGAAAGGTCATATTCGTTAACCAGCAGAATCTGTCCACCGGAAGATGCTTTTTGGAGAGACATTCGAGCGAAAAAAATCGTAACGCTTACGTTTTCGAGTTCATATGCTTGCAGGTACTGGTTTTATAGGTTTATTAACATAGAAAAACTAATGATATACTTTTTAAAGCGATATCTGTAGCCGTTTTCGAGAATCATTGAAACACCTACTTTTCCAAACTAATTTTCAGTTTAGGTAAACAGAAAGGATTAATTCAGTTGAAACATCATTCTGGTATTCATCAAATCTATGATAGGTAAATTTAGATTCCATTTGGAGTTAAGGAAGTATTAAAAATAAAATATTTCATTAACAGGCATGAAAGGTTTTGGGATTTTCGTATATTTTCTATAATATCTCAAAAAGGGTTTGGAAATCGTGGTAAGTGGAAGGTGGCAATTCGAAAGCTTACTAAATTCCCTACTAAAAAGGTTCTGATGTAATTTTTGATGGGGTGATGTCAATAGGAGAAAAAAGGACTTGAAAATTCGTAATTGTTAGTTTTGCTCTTTTGAACGGGTTTTTGTATCTGTTTACCTAACGCTTTAACTGGTTGTTGCTTATTTTAATAGCATTTAACAGTAAAATTCAATTAAAATTTAAAAACTACCGTCCTAAAATTCGTAGTTAATAATAAATGGACGTTAAAATTTAAATAATAATAACAGTAAAATGAGTATTTGACAAGGTAAGAAAGAGTTGTTATAGTGAAGGTAGGGATTGTCGGGGTTCGGTCATTACTTCTTAATAAAACTACATTTTACAAGTGAAAATGGTTTTATTGTGCTTGAAATTCAAGCCTTCATCAGGGCTGTAAAAACAAGCAGGACAGATTTAATACTAACATAGACATATATGTGTATATATATATATATATATATATATATATATATATATATATATATATATATATATATATGTAGGTAGTTGGTAACAGCTTATTCAGTCTTCATTTATTTTATATTAAATTTAAATGAAGACTGAATAAGCTGTTACCAGAGTTGGGCATTATTCAATAATTTTTTTATTCAATAATCATTCAAATAAATTTTTATTGAATAATAATTTATTCATTGATTATGTTATTCATACACTGATTTTTTTTTATTCGATGAATAACAGGGTTGGATCATTATTCAATAAATTTTTATTGAATAAGAATTCATTCATTTATTCAGTTATTCATTGACTGATTTTATTTATATATATATATATATATATATATATATATATATATATATATATATATATTATGTTTTATATATATATAAAACATAATATATAGCTAGAAAAACAATATGCTATAGCAGCGCTTAGATTAGAGGTACATGGGAACAGATATAAGAATAACAAGATGGGCTTATCGATGAGAAGATTGAGAACTATGCCTCACAGATGTGATATATATATATATATATATATATATATATATATATATATATCATGTGTCTGTTTGTTCTTTATACAAAACCAGACCGTTAGACCAATTTTGACCAAACTCGGCACACAGGTAGATCTTGATCCGGGAAATGTCGTGGGCTGTCAAAAACGTCTAGCAGCTGTCTGTCTGCATGTTTGTTCCTAATAAAAATCCATACCCTTCGTCCGATTTTGACCAAACTTGGAACACAGGAAGGTATTGATCCAGGGAGTCTCGTAGGCTAATCCAAAAAGTCCACCAGCTGTCTATCTGTATGTTTGTTCCGTATACAAATCCACACCGTTTGACCGATTTTGACCAATCTTCGCACACTGGCAGGTCTCGATACGGGGAGTATCATAGGCTAAAACAAAAAAATCTACCAGCTGTCTGTCTGTATGTCTGTTATTTATACAAATCCACACTGTTTGACCGATTTTAATCAAACTTGGAACACAGATATTTCTTGATAGGGGGATTGTCATAGGCTAGGTCAAAAACGTCTACCAGTTGTATGTCTGTATTATTGTTCCTTATACAAAAATGGCTATGTCAAAATAGTGTACGTAAAACGAAAGTGTAAGTATGTGTGTACTACTGCAGACATCTGGTCTGTAAAGTACTGACGTTTTTTTTTGGCGTGACTGCTCACTGGATAGACAACAATTTTAAAAGGCAGTCAGCTTCCCTTGCTTGCCGCTCATTTCGAAATTCCCATTCATATGATAGAATATCATTTATGTTGAGTGACATCCATGCGGAATTCAAACTTGACGTTATTGGATTTTTCAAATAAAAAGTTTTAGAAGAGGTAAATGCACTAACGGAGGTGACAACTACAGCTCGCCTATCTAAAGTTAATGATTTTTTTGATTTGGGAAATGTTGATACCATAACAAGCGACGATTCTTTTACGAAAGCAGAAGTCCAGGGTTGTGATTTTTTGAAAATCAGGAAGAAGAGTATGTTAAATAATTTTAAATACATAAAAAATGTGTTTATCAAATTTAACACGCCCCTGGCGACATCTACGCCAGTTGAAAGACTGTTTTCATTCGCTAGCAAGACAAATTCTCCCAAAGCACATAAGCTCAGTGATGAACATTTTGAAATGAGAGTGATCCTGAAATTTTATTTGTATAATTAGTTCTCGTGTGATAATAAAACATAATTAGGCATTATAATTTTTTTAAAATAATGGCTATTATAAGCCTATCATTAACATTTAATTTTCAATCATTGGAATATTCTTTTTTACTGTTACAAGTAAATGTTCATTTTTTATAACTTGAATTATGTGTTTGTTTATTGAACATTATACTTATCAATTTATTATTATGAGTAGTAATTTGGGTTGATGGAAAAAAGTAGGTACATTTTTCTTTTTTGACCAGTATTGTACCCAAAACATATTTTTTAAAGATTTCCTTTATGTAAATGAAATAATGAGTGTGAAACTTTGTCTTGTAAGACAAATAAGAGTTACTTAATTCAATATAATCTCCAACATCCTGAATTTATTTCATTATTATCCATTATGAATTTCTGTCATTATTTAAAAATTATTATCAACCAGGCATCTTTAATTTTTACAATATAGTAGTTACTTGCTTTTAAAAATAATGTTTTATTTTAAAATTAATTATTATTATTCTATATTAAAAGTACACATTATTTTAAATTAATAGAAATAATGAATAAAGAAGAAAAAATAATTAATTATTCATTAAACTAGCTGTTACACGGCGTGCCATGCTACCCTACTGTCTGCATCTAGAACAGCAACAATAAATTACAAACCAAGAAAGTAATATTAAAATCTAATAACACAAATCTGTAACTGTTCGGGTTCAAAGTTTCGAACCTGTGACTTCCGAACTGTGAGTCCTAGACAATTTTTACCTAGCCTGTAACACCCCCGGATCACGACCTACATGTGCACCAAGTTTGGTCAAAATCGGTCAAACGGTGTGGATATGAATAAGGAACAACCAGGCAGACAAACAGATGATACTCGTTTTTGACCTAGCCTATGACACTCCCCTTATCAAGACCTACCTATGTGCCGAGTTTGGTCAAAATCGGTCAAAAGGTGTGGTTCTGTTTAAGGAACAATCATACAGACATACAACTGGTAGATGTTTTTTACCTAGCCTATGACAATTCCCCTATCGAGAAATACCTGTGTTCCAAGTTTGATCAAAATCGGTCAAACGGTGTGGATTTGTATAAATAACAAATATACAGACAGACAGCTGGTAGATTTTTTTGACTTAGCCTATGATACTCCCCGTATCGAGACCTGCCAGTATGCCAAGATTGGTCAAAATCGGTCAAACGGTGTGGATTTTTATACGTAACAAACATACAGATAGACAGCTGGTGGGCGTTTTTGGATTAGCCTACGGCACTCCCTGGATCGAGACCTACCTGTGTTGCAAGTTTGGTCAAAATTGGATGACGGGTGTGGATTTGTATAAGGAACAAACATACAGACAGACAGCTGGTAGACGATTTTGACTTAGCCTACGAGACTTCCCGTATCAAGACCTACCAGTATTCCAAGTTTGGTAAAACTGTGTGGATTTGTATAAGGAACAAACAGACAGACACGTGATTATGTTATATATGTATGTGTATATGTATATATATGTGTGTGTGTGTGTATATATATATATATATATATATATATATATATATATGTATGTATGTATATGTATATATTCAGTAACATCCCATTTGTCCTTGACCTTGCTAAAACCCGTTTCCAAATGTTCCATTCCAAATTGTCTTATCATCCTAATCCTGAAGGTCAATCCTTATCATCCGAATCCCATCCAGACAAACCTCCCAGGCGGCTCAAGAGACAGTGGCCTCGAGACAATTTAATCATCTGATCTTATCGTGACCATTAAAACATTTACCAAGACATCTCTGGAAGTGCCAACAGTGGTTGTCTTCTTCCATATTTTGTATGTCTTTATTATTTATTTTTTCTTTTATTTTATTTTACTTTTACCGTATTTGTCAAATTGTACATAATATCTGCATGAACAGACTTGATTATTGTACTGCTAATAATTGTACAGATTTCAAATATAATAAACAAATAAAAAAACTAAAAAAAAATATATTCAGTAAACAATATCACTCAAATATATAGTTTTCATTAAAAGAAAGAAAAATTTTAATCTATTTAACGAAAATTTCAATCAAATAAATCATTTTTATTCAATAAAATTTTCCATTCAAATAAATCATTTTTATTCAATAAATCATTTTCATTCAATAAATCATTTTTATTCAATAAAAATTTTCATTCAATAAAATAATTTTCAATCAATAAAAATTTTCATTCAATAAATCACTTTTATTCAATAATGAATAAAAATAAAAATTTACGTTATTGATTGATTGACTGAATAATGAATGAATGATTTATGATAATGAATGAAAAATTATTCATTATTCAGAATGAAATATCAAATTTATTCATTATTCTGAATGATTTTTGCCCAACACTGGCTGTTACCAATTACCTACAACATCTTAGTTTTCAACTTAGGATCTACACATAAAATATATATATATATATATATATATATATATATATATATATATATATATACATATACATATACATATATGTATATGTTAGTATTAAATTTGTCCTGCTTGTTTTTACAGCCCTGATGAAGGGGTGAATTTTAAACCGAAACATCGGCAACAATAAAACCATTTTCACTTGTAAAATGTAGTTTTATTAAGAAGTAATGACCGAACCCCGACAATCCCTACCTTCGTATCATCAACGATCTCCTCTCAATGAGTTGTTATAGTGTTTCTAAGAGCCATTGAGAAGGTGGGGGAAGTCGCCTTGATTCTTTCAGTTTCCTGTTGTGGCACCTTAAATCTATTTTCTCTTCGAGATTTTATTTTATATTTTTCACCAAAGATCAGACCCCACCAATAACTGCTACTATTCCTTTACTAATAGCACTAGAGATATGAACGGAACCGCACTAAGATGACGCAGTTCCTGCGAGTCGGACTTTTTTTTAGAAGGATGATATGACATTTATTTGAAAAAATTGCCTGGACCTTGTAAAAAAAAACTCTAGGGATATAATAGATTAATTCATTCATTTTTGTTTTAACTCGACAGCATAAACAAAAATATATACAGAAATAGCTGATTTTTTTCAGATTGATAATTATAGGAGATATTGTTCAATCTCATTTCTGCTAATTAACATTTATAGCATTTACTTGCTATTCAACTTAGACCATCATCTATTTTTTACTAGTAAAAATGAATTTCCCTATCATGCTCCTATCTTATTAATAGAAAATACCTTATCCCTAATTGATAAAATGCCATGAAAATAAGGTCTGAACTTAAGTTGTATTAACTTCTGTTTCTTGAATGTAGAGGAAAACATCCCCAAAGTAGGTAATTTAAAAACTGGTACTGTAGGATGATGGTTTGGCTGGTACTACAATTGTGATGTTTGGCTCAACACAATATATCCTTTGAAGAAAAATGACACAGCTTTTATATATGTTTCAACCCGCAATTTTATATCAACTCATAAAACTGTGATACTTGTAGAAATGCTATTTTATTTTTGTATATGCACAAACTAAGAATTTAATTCCTGTTAATGATTTATATGTTTTATTTTATATTATTATTTACTTAAGAAATCTATATACTATGTTGTATTTCAATTTTTAGATTGATTTTTACTTTTATTGAGGAATCATTGGTTGGCTAACGTTCCCCTTTTTTTAAACAAAAAAAAAAAAAAATAAATGGGCTGAAGGCAAAAATATGGCTTTTCTTGACAATTGAATGAATCTATTGCAGTATTTTACTATTCTAAATAAAAGTATTTCATTTTTATTATTAGTATTCTACATTATTAAATGAATATTAAAAAAATCATTGTTACTTCTTTATTTTGCCATACCAAAAATATACTCAGAAATTTTTACTTCCCTATACTTGCTGTGTGATTCTAGTTTTTATACTGTACTAATTACCCACAATTACTTATGTACCTAAAGTATTCCTCCTGCTTTCATCTACTAATGATATCCTTCATTTAACATTTTCATTTTCATACTGACCAGGTTTCATAAACAGGGATTATAAATTATATTTTGTTCTTGAGTAACAGTTGTTGATTTCTGATTAGACTGTCAGACAAAAATAAATTTGGTTTTTATTTCTCTCTTTGTTTCTCAGGTGTCGACTTGTGTTTTCTGTTTGACTCAATCACAATATAATCTTAAGTTGTGCAAATTACCAAAGTTTGTTCAATACATAATATATATAGGGTCTCCCCGTGGTCTAGTGGCTAACTCCTTAATTTCTCATGCGGGAGATGATGGATTCAATTCCCACCAGCGCACAGTGTAACGAAGTAGTGGGGATTATGGACAAAAATCATTAACCACTAGTTATTTTCAAATAAGCATTTTTATCAATTGAAGTCAACTAAAAACAATGTAACTATAGTATAATAATGCCTACTATACGGCTATAATAATATTAATAGAAATAATATAGCAGGTAATAATATTATTAATAACAATATTATAAAATATATTATAACTGTAACATATAATGTAGTAATAGTATACTATATGATACTTATAGTAATATTGCTATAGAATAATAATATTTTACCATTTTCTATGAAATTATTGAATATTTTTTTAATGCTGAGTCTGAATCGTTTTTGGATTCTTGAGAATATAAACTTATATCGAAACCAATATATATTTGATCATTCATTAATGTCCGGACTGATTTTGCTTTGCCTTTTTATATAGTTTCTCCGTAAAAAAAGCTTTGGGCCAGATATCAGAAGAACCCGGTGCATTTTTGATCTCTCACACAACGCTGTAAACTCTTTTTTATGTCTGCCTCTAAGGAAGCCGGAAGGGACATCAGGGCATGAATATTTTTTTTCTTGATAAAAATTAATAACAATTTCTTCTAAGTTGATATATTGTTTCAACCAGTATTTATATAAGAGTTTTTTGCGCTGCGGTGAACACGTTCCCACATTTTTTACATATAATATAGTACTAAACTGGCAGTTTTTTTAGTATTGCTTAATATTTATTTAGGAGCATCCTGCAGATTAAATTGAATCATTTGCCCAAGGATTAATACCGTCTTCTTGGATTTATCCACATTTTTTTTCAAATTTGGAAGAAAAAATGATGATGGATCTAAAAATAAAAATCTTTGGAATCGGCAAATTTCGGCAAACTAAATTGCCCTCAGTACATTATACTTGAGGTAAACTTTAAGCTCTAAAAAACTTGGGATGTGTTCAGATGAAGTTTTTTCGTTATGGTCTATCAAAGTTTTGTGTTTAAAAAACATTTCAAAGATCAATGAAGAATAATTCAGGATAAATAATCAGGGAGTAATTACCCATAATCAATTATATCAGATAAAAAAGGAATAGTTTTGACATAATTTCCTTCGGATGACTTATTAAAAACACTGTCCTATCTTCAACGGCAGAGGTTCAAACTGATTGTTGGTATAAAGCAGGTTTTAAAGACTTTGCCTTGTTTATAATACTTCTAATGTGTTTGTTGATCAAAATAAAGCTAATATTTATTAGTTTTATACGATTTTAATTCCTTGAATAGTTTCTAAACTTAGCTAGAGGATTAAAAATTAAATATAAGAAAACAAAAATTTAGGTTTTTGTCCATTGGACGTTACACTGTGCAGCGGCAGGAACTTTCTCATCTCACGGCTCATTGAGAAAATTCCTCACTGCCCCTTGGATATCGGCGTTTATGGCCCAGATGTCGATGTACATTTAAAAAAAATACATAATATAAGTAAATGAAATAGGCATTTTTTCACTGTTACATTTTACTTAATATAGAATTTATTGATCCTGTTTATGCTTTCCCCAATGGTTGTTACTTATTCTGACCTAAATTTAAGTATTTCTCACCACTCAAAATAAATTATAATATTAAAACAATTAAATAGAGTGTTCATAAACTGCCATATTGTCCCTTCTCCCTCTTTGAGACTGAACATGCAGTGTAAAATATTATATTTTATGTAATTTCCTATTTTATATTAACTATTTAAAAAAAAACTAGCAATAATAATGTTTACCTCTGTATGAACATGTATGCATGTAAGTATGAATATACATCATGATGTAGTTATTACTTTCAATAATGAATTTATTTAATCTTATTAAAATGAGCATTATTACATTGTATTTTTTTAAATAAATAATATATATATATATATATATATATATATATATATATATATATATATATATGTATGTATATATATGTATATATAACTTAACAATTTTTAATTGTCTAATGATTTCTCTTATTCCCAATTCTCTATAATCTCCTTTCAGTTCAAATTTCAATATTGGCTTATTTTTTCAATTTCTAATAAAGTTAAGCTATATTGACTTGTCTACTGGTATGATTGTTGACTATTGTGCATTGTGATTTGATATTTTATTAATTGGTTAGTAATGTTTAAATTATTATTATTTCTATTTGGTACTGTATGATACAAATTATTTATTTGATTTTAGTTTTGTTTTTTTTTTAGTGTCAAGGATTTTTAATCCTTTCTGTCATTTAACTTTATTAATTAGGTTAGAGCTTTCTCTTGCCTATTGTTTTGTTGTATACTTTCATTTTTTTAAATCAATGAATACAATAAGAATACAATCTCCCCATGGGATGTTATATTGTGTGTCCAATTCCTGCTGAAGGAGATGTGGATTCGAGTCCTGCTTGTATCAGTTAAGTTTTATCAACTATGGACTCGCTGAAAAAATTCTCTGCTACAACATAGATGTTTAGGAAGGGTGGCAATCAGCTGGCGCTAATGGCCTAGAAACAGATGCACTGTAATAAACATAAAAAAGTATAATTCATGATGGATAATATTCCACGTATTATCTGGAGGAATTAGAACAAAAATTTAATAATTTTTTTTTTATTTTGTATGTTTTTGTAAACAAATTTGTAATAAAACTATATGTAATACAAAAATCTTAAGTTTTAAACTCTCACAACATTTCATTGACCAATGATGATAATATATTTATACAAAATATATACAATAAATATATATTTAATATTTATTAAATTTTTTCCACTCATACAATTATAAACACCACAAAGCCATTTTTTCATAATTTACAATCACCTTTTTTAAAAAATTAGTGACAATTACACAAGCTCATTAAATCAATTTCTGTTGACAAGTATAGTAAGACATTTTAAGATAAACTTTTGAGGTTAGGGAATAATAACACTGATTGATTTTTAAACCATTTTTTTTTTTTTTTTTTTTTAAATGAACACTTGTGATAATGAACCATACTATAGGCATTTCTATAAGAAAAATACCTTAACACAGTTATGAGCATTCTCTTACACACACTTGTACTTATAAAAAATTACAAATGCACTTATTCTTATCAATAAATAGGGTTTTAATATTACTTAGTCTTTATTTGTTTTATGAATTATTATTTTTAAAAAAATTAAATTATTTTCACATAACAATATTTAACAAATTTACAATTCATTATAAATAAATAACGTTAAATATTGTAATTACTAGTTTACAAAATAAAGATGTATCACATTTCATATTATTCCCCAAAACTTCTATAATGTTGAATATTGCAAAGAAAAATGCATTATACCTAGGTATCAAAATATATTTCACTAGATATTTATACTAAAAAATGTACAATATACAACAATAAATTATTCTTTGACATATATAATGCTCGTTCTATTTTTAAGTAAATTCTGAAGTTTTGATAGACTTTGAATTAAATAAACAAAAAAAAAGTTCTTTAAAATAATAAAACAATCCACAGGAAATGAATGTATTCAGTACAAAAAAAAAAAAAAAAAAAAAAAAAAAAAAAAAAACACATTCATTTTACAATTAATGCTAGAAATTCATAAAAATTGGACCAAAAGTATTTTAGGCACTTGAGTGGAAAAGATAAGGGCATTTTGCTATAACTTTGGTGTCATATGTGGAACTTTATCCGTAGCTTGGAAAGACAAGGGCCGACCCTGACGTTCTTGTAGTAAAATTCTGTGGGCTGCTCTATCCATTTCTTCTTGTGTCATATCTAGTGCTTCTTGCATTTCTCGTGAGGCACATCTCACAAACTCTGGATCACAATATTTCCCCAGTCCTTGTTCAACCAAAACCTGGGCAGATAAGAAAAATTGCAGTCATGAAATTCAAGGGACTTAGAATTTTCATTTTCATGATTTTACAGTCGTAAGATCTTGTGATGTTGGTATTTGCAATATTCGTACTAATGTTTTGATAAAATGTTTAAACCTACAATACACAGAATTGTATATGCTGTCAGTGACTTAATTTTCAAATCATTCAAATTTTTAGAAAAATTAACTTGTCAGGCTGGGAAGTTATCCCAGAATCTACTGTTTATGCTTGTGTGTATATCAAAACACACAAGTCAGAAGACCATATAACTCTCAGACAATGTACAGACTCTAGTCCTCATTTTTTAATGTATGATTATCATTCTTACTCTTCCTACAAGGCTTTCAGCAGAACCAACAACCTCAGCAAAGTTCGGACGTCTGTCTGCTGGACTACCTGGAAGTGAATAGGATAGTCGTTCGGTTGCAATACTGCCATTTGATCCACCTCCTTTAGTGCCTGCAGATTAAAAAAAAGTAGATTAATAAATGTAAGCATATATGTAAGGTAATTTCAACATACTTTAGTTTTAAATATATTCATTCTTTGTAGGCTCTGATATATGCCCAGTAGGCTCTAGATTATTTGCCTCCAAATTTTGTCCTTTTTATTCACACACTGTGCTTTATATATCATTCCTACTAAGAGCGAAACAAGTTTTTCATTAATTTTTGTTTCAGATAGTTATTGATCTCCTTTTACTTCTTGGCATGTCACCAATGGTACCGGATGTAATGCCAGGGAAAACTTGTAGTTTAGAAAACTGTGACATACCCCTAGAAGTAAAGTGAGATGAAATCTCCGAGCGAAGAAGTTTAAAAGAAAATATTAAATATTTATTTAATTTTCTTATAATAGCGTCATTAGTTAAAAAATATTAACTTATAATTGCATTAATTTATAATCGAATTTCATAAAAGTTAATTACTGTTTGCTAACGAGTCTTTGTACTGACGTATCAAAGAAATAATATTTAAAAAAACATTGCTTTTGTAGCAGAAACTTTTTTAAAGAATATATATATTTTTTAAATACAACAATTGCCAAGCTTAATAAGTATTAAAATTTTTTTTTTTCTCTTTTAACAGCGCACAGTGGTGCTAAATGCCCGATTTTGGGGAAAAAAACCTGTAGGTACAAAAAAAAAGTATTTTTTTGTGCTGAGTCAAATGAGACCACCATCAATTCGACAGAATAATTATTTTGGTAGATAAACGGGTAACCCTGAAAAACAGCAAGTATTTAATTTAAAAAAGTCATATTTTACTTAATTGGTACAGATATGTATACTTCAAAATGTATTTTTGAGGACTGATTGACTAAATTAACAACCAATATAATACTGTCAACTGTTCTCGAAGTATTCCTCTTTATTAAAATTTTCACTTTTAACAAATAAATTTTTACAGTTTCACACGAGATAGTAGTAGATAGATCTCACTGGTAATGTTCATTTACTTGCAAGCACAATCTGTTCAACAACTTTCTGCAGAAAATAATAATGGTAAACTTGTTTTTCGTAAAATAATCACATCGCTAATTGACACCTTCATTTTATTAGGCTGTGCCCACATGCAGCCGAGTATGGTGATGACATTTACAGGACAGCAACTACAAAACATGCTCTTTGAGGTAAAACTATGCGGAGTGTATAGCTAAGTACCGTTTTCTTTTTTTTTTTTTTTTTTTTTTTTTTTTCTACACCAAATAAACTAAGGATAATTTAGTTTCATTACAGACATCTTCACAACCTAAATGCACCAAGTTCATTGCACACTTTGGCCAAAAAGAAAATTCTTTTACAAGCTACATATACACACGAGACTTCCTAGGTAATATTAATTTTTTAGGAATAAAATAAGTTGTATAAAATATTGTTTTACTATTTACTAGAAATAGTGAGATTTTTACTCACCGAGAAAGCGGCCACCAAAAAGGTGTTTTGTGATCAGAGTTATTAATAAAATGGAAAAGCAATATTACAACAGTATTCTACATCTAATTAGGTATTAATTATTTTTAGTTCATACGCAATTGAACACCTGGGGTTTTGAGGTTTTTATCCCTCTCTGCACCACTGTGCAGCGTATCAACATTTGGGATATTAACGCCTTAAAAATGTATTGTTTTCATTTTTGTTGACACCATATTAACCCTATTGCGGACTATTCCCGATTGAGGGACTTTTAGTTCGGACATTTTTAATTTAGCGCCAGCGTCTCCACAATAGTTCCCACTAGATGCCAGGAAGAGGTAAAAAATTGTCTGGAACTCGTCTTTGTATGGGAAACCGAAAACGTCGCTGCTAGAGTGTCTATGTTATTCCCAGGTGTCCTACTCTGCGCTCGTCTTCTCCCAACTCTTCATGTGTTACCTTGCTTAGAGACTGCCTTCAAGACTTCCACTACTAATAAGGCATTTTCCAATTCCTTATGTATTAAAAAATATATTTTGAGTGGTCAGTTACTTATAGGGCATATCGCATACTTTTTATTTTCCTCCTAAATTTTGATGGAAATAACTTACGTCTTTCATTATCAGTGCTTTTTTGTTGGATAATTGTTCTTTAGTGGAATAACTCCATAAATACTTGAATTATTTAATTAGTTTTTTTTTATGCTTATTATTTTATTATTGTAAATACATATATTTTATAGAGACTTTTTAAATTATTATTATCCTTCTTTAAAACTAATGAATCACTCATGCTCTGAGCTTTTTTAATGTTTTGTATAAAATTACCCTAAGGTAGTCATAAGTCCTTTATTCTTATTCACTCATAAAAGACCACCCACAAAAATCACAAACTATGTATGAGTCTCTTTATGAGTAAAAATTCCAATCAATCTTGTTCTATATTATAATATAATATATTATTATTTATATTAATTCAAAGTTAAGTTAACCCAAGTACTCCACAATTTATATACTTATTATGGTATTTTATTAAAGTAAATTTTGTACTTTACATTTCTTATTTTGGAACTTTTTTCCTCAAAAGAAAACATAGAATAACACTCCTGTCTTCTAAAAACAGGAACCGTATGAAGGAAAACAAAGAAAAATGCCTACAACTGTTGACACGTAGTAAAAAAGGTTACTGGTAGAGACAATCATCAGTCATATGACCCGGCCAAACCCAACCCACAACATGTAGAATATGGTACCTGCAACACACCTAAATGTGTTTCGGGTTGCCTATTTCTTCATATCTCTCTATGAAAATTCACGGCAATAACGGTATACCATGAAAACAGGAAAGACAATTTTTTTTTCTGTTCAAACTGTCTTATTTATTTAAATAGGCCTCCTATTGTAAGAAATCAGGCAATGTACAAATTTTATAACCAACGGGGAATTTTGTCCATTAAAGGGTTAACATATTAGAATTGAATTACCCATGAATATGTAAATACCATTAATTTACTTTTGCTTACTTTGCTAGGTAGGGGTACACATACTTGTAGATTGAAACTTGTTTTTAGTTTTACCCTTCCTTTCTGTTACTGTGACCCATAAAACACACAAAACCTACTGATGCATGCATATATCTATTTTGATACTTTATTTTTTGTTATTATCTTATTTTCAATTGGTTCATACTAGAAACTTGTTCAAATTATTTTTCTACTCCACTCACTTAATTTGTTTACACCCCTGAATCTTTATATTTATGCGTGCATACACAATGTGTATAATAAATGAAATAAAGGGCTAATGTGAGTGATACCAAGTTATATTAAGAGAATAGTTGTGACAATGAACCTTCTCTATTGTTATTTGAATAAGGGAGCACTGAGTATGTTAAAAATGAATACGGCCCAGTATTCGCAGCATGTTTAATATTGAATGGGCTATAAATAAAATTAATGGGATATTTATAATAAAATATATATTAAAAAAAAAAACAAAAAAAAAAAAAACGACAAAGCAAGCAGCTCAAAAACCATGGAAATTCATAAGCTGAGTAAATATTTATAGTTTTTCAAATGTTGATTAACACTCAATACGAATTATGTACATTTATAGGATACTTTAGTTAGTGGATGGCAATGATATTATTGTACTAAACTATTGTTGAGTTCCCTTTCCATGAGATATAACATTTTCATTTATTTTATTTTTTTACTGCACAGCAACTCCTACGGCCATTAGTACAGGATTATCTAGTCTTCACCGTTTCTAAGCATCCAAGGTGGGGTAAGAAACTTTTTATATGAGCCCATTGCTGATAAATGTCAATCCACTTCAAACTAGAATCAAATCAGCATTGCATCCACTGTTGTCCAGCTCACCAATCATCTTGCCATAGCGAGTATCAACCATTTTTATTGTGGAAAGTCCACTCTTCTCTCCTTCAGAGGCATTTAAATTAGAGCACAGAATATTCCAGATTATCAAAAGTAAAGTCCATGCAGTATATAGGATTAATTTATTTAATAAAACCAGTTTAGCTTGTAGAATGTACACGGTATTTCACATCAGTTTCTATCAATTTATTAGTCGAGTTTTCCCATCATATTTTTTTGCAGAAGGTGTTGATCATCGAGGTTTCGGTCTTTTTGATTCAATAAAAAACTACATTTTATTGATAAAATGCGTTTATTTATGCCAACGTTCGGGCTTGAATTGTGAAATGTAGCCTCCACGAAACAGGACAGTTCTCCTTATACTCCATAGCCCTGAAGAAGGCTTGTATATCAAGCCAAAACATTGGCAAAAATAAACACTAACTATAAAATGTAGTTTTTTATTGAATCAAAAATACCAAAACCCCGATGATCAACACCTAAATCTCAACAGTCGACTATATCTACTCAATATTTTTTTGCTGTATCTTAAATTCCTCTTGTTAACAAGTGTAGCAACTGTGCATTAACAAAATTCTCCTCTTCAGATAAATAAGCATCATCTTCCTCAAAACCACTATTTGCCAACTTTCTACTTATTACTGAATTTTAAATTAAATAAAGTAAAACTCCATGATGAGTTGTTTGCATGAAATATTTTTGATAACCCAGAGTAGTAAACATAAACTGAACGTTGAAGTGAAAAGCGTTAGATTCTGGTATATGAATAATGAGACTGTAGAAGAAGAAATGTAACAAAGGAGGCTCAAATGCAGTTAGGAAAATAATACAACTTCTTATATCTAGTTGAGCCATTTATGAAATTCTTCCTAAGAGCATTATTAGAAGCCAGAACAGTGTAGTTGAGCAGAGGCTTTGAAAAGAGAATATGTCAGTAAAGTAGCTTGTAGCACCCGGTGACCTTGAGCCACTGAGCTGGCAAGGAGCACACAGGACTCGCCTGCCGAAAAAGTCGGAAGTTGGAGCCGAAAAATGATAAAAATTGTTCTTTGCAGCATAAGTTATTTAAAAAAAAAAAACTATATTTAGTGTTCAGCAAGTATTCTTAATGTACATTAAGTAAACTTTAAAACGTTTATCATAAACCACAGAAATCAATGTTATGGTATAATAAGTTTTTTACATACCTTACTTTCTCAAATAGTTCAGTCCAAGTATATCAATGTTTCAACTAATTATTTGTGTATATCATGGTAAAATATGCTTACTGGAACAAGATCTATCAACTTATTTTGCTTCTATAAAAGTACATTGAATTTAAATTAATTTGTGGAACAGATACTTGTACCTGTGGGAGATATCTGGGCCCTCGAGGCCTGTAGTGGAACTGATTTGATTTAGATTTAAGATTGCTGATTTTTGTATTGTACATGGAATAGCAGTCACATGACTGAAATATTAAAATTTGATAATAATAAAGTATTATTATTAGGCATAATGAAATTAACAAATATTTACCATTGATGTTTCACTTAAAATGTTAACAAGTTTCAAGTATGTTGTAAGACATAAACAAATAAAAATGCCTTATGTCTCATGGTAGTTTTTGGAGAAATTGAATCATATATTTATTTTGACTTATATTTTCAAGGATAAGAAATTCTCTGAATCGAAACTTATGCCTTTCATAAATAGTTGATGTCTTAATAGTTTCCAATTTAGAAAAAGCGAATTAATTAATATTTAAAATTTAAAATAATGTGATATCTTAATGTATCAAATTAATATTGTGCAATATTCACATTAGTATTTCAATATCATACCTCGCCCATGGAATGATGCCCTATGCAGCAATGGAGAACGCTTAGGTTGTGGAATGAAACCAGCCACAGCTACTGCCATGGCTTGAGTTTGTGCCAATTTTAGGCCACTAGCAATACGAGAGAAACTAGGGGGCGGGGAGCTCCCTCCTATACAGCTGAGACGACTCATGTGGAATGGAGAGAGATCACACTTTCCTTCATCATGCCTGTTACTTGTAAAAATTCAATAGTGCATGCAGTTAATTCAAATTTTTAATAATGCAACAAATGGCCTAATATATAATATTAATTCAAAAATGCTTTACTCAAGCAGCAAACTGATACACACACAAAGCTCTTTTTTATGCAGATTCACAGTTTTTTTTCTAATTTTATTAATCCATCTCTAACAGTAATTGAAAAAACTGGCGCCTATATGGCTTACCTTGTAGAGGGAAGAAAAATGAAGTTTAGACATTTAATTTTTTTTCGGTCAATTTCCAAGGAAAATAAATACTTTGGTTGCACCCCATACAATAATTTCTCAAATTCAATCCAACATACTATATATCAAATATGGTCCTCACAAGAATTTATATATATATATATATATATATATATATATATATATATTGTAATGAAATTAAACATTTTAATATTAAATTTATTATTTATCTTTGTTTATACCAATACATTATTGATAATAAATTACTATCTAATCAAAACAGTAATTATAATTTTTATCTTGAATTATATATCTACTGATGCTGTGTGATTGAGCCATCCAATGCAGTTAGGCAATCTCCTTTTTTTTTCTTCATTGGAAATATGGCGTTTCAATCGAAAGAATGTTTTCCGAAATGATTTTACTCTAAAAACATTAGCAATACATATTGAATAAAGCTTTACAAATGTATTAAAATTGTCTATCCCAACAAAATTGTATTATAATCTGTTTGCAGTTTATTGAGAATAATAAATGGTCCTAAGTAATCATCAGAAGAAAGATCCAACCTATCTTTAGGCGTAATTTGTTTATTTACTGTAATTAATTTCATTTAAATGTTCTCCAATTGGCAAGTTTTAATAATGTTTGCTATAAATATTCCGGGATGGACGAATTTCAACTGATTTTGTCATTTTCTCAAAATTCCTGACTAATAGTAAATTCTAATGATGCTAGTCTCTATTGGGCATGCCTTTTTGGGAGTGTGGCAAAACTGTTATTTTGCCTTCCTCTCTGTTGATGGCGGACTGCACATGCCTCCCTTTGTCGGAACGGAACAAGTGTTTTTCTAGTGTTTGTTGCTACGTAGCAAAATTAAATTTAGCAAGTAGTACATGCCTTTCAATTGTAGATTTTCACAATATATGATATCATGTTATTGTTGTAAGCACTCTTTGTAGTCTTAATTAACTTTAATTTATTTAATAAATTAATTAGCTTAGTAAATCATTTAATTTGACAAATCATTCAGTCTAGTGAATCATTTGATTTGATAAGTCATTTAGTTTAGTAAATCATTTATTTCAATAAATCATTTTAGTTAATCTATCATTTGTAGTATATGAGTTTATTTATAAGAAACCCAGTTTTTTTTCTTTTCTTCTTTTTCATAATAGTGGCATCTGAAACTGATTGTAAACTATTTAAAAAAAAAAAAAGAAAAGAAAAGCCCACATAATTTATTTGATTAAATAAAAAAAAATATCTAGTCTTTCCTGGGGTTGGCATGGATTTTTATTTATGTATTCTGAAAGTTTATTATTCCTCCACCTACTCTAGTATGTGAGAATACACTAAAAAAAAATATGATAGCACTATTATTGGTTTTTGCAATAATCTATTAAAATTTGTTGGCATGAATTTTATTCAAAAGTTCATTCTTAGTTGAGTAGTAGTATCTTAGTTAGTTAGTGACATTGGGAGAAGAGCGTACTACTCTACCACCTCTCCTCCCCCCCCAATTTAACACTACTCCTATACAACTTCTTGGTATTGAAAATAAAAGAAAGTCAGAAGAAACTCAAGCAGTTCCAGGAAACGTTCTTGCACATACGTACATACATACACACGCATATGTGTATACATACAGTAATATATATATTTGTCTTCACTCTCTAGCTGCTCCGAAAATGGTGCAATTTTGATCAAATTTGGCAGACAAATTATTTCCCTGAGTTAAAAGGTCAAGTTCATTAACCAGCAGAATCCGTCCACCGAGCCAAAAAAGCGTTGTGCAGACTTTTTTGCGTTAATAGGCCTGAAGGTACCCTTCTTTTAGGTTTTCTATAGCAGAGAAACGAATGAAACCTTTTTTAAAGTGATATCTGTATCCGTTTTCAAGAAAAGTGGATAAAACAAGTTTTCCAAAAAAAATTTCAGTTTGATTACACAGAAACAACTGGTTGAGATGAAACCTTTTCATTTTACATTCATCCTAACTAAGTAATTTAAATGTTGGTTACATTTGAGTTCAGGAAGTAGGAACAAATATTTTACTAACCAACATAAGCAGTTTTGGATTTTTTGTTTATTTTATTAAATATCTCAAAAAAAAAAAAAAAAAAAAATCAGTCCTGTAACAGGCCACGAGAGCCCTGAGGGGCAGATACTGTAGAGGTACCTGATTCATGACCATACGGCACACTAGGGAGATAGTATGGTCAGTACTATGCTCCAGTCGCCTGATTTTCCCCTTCGTGCTTCCACTGCTTGAGTCATTAGCACCCAGGTACCCATTAATAAATAAATTAAAGGCTGGATTGGCCAAGGGACGGTCAGGGAGGCCGAATTCAACCCATGAACGAAGACACTAGAAGAAAGAATCTTTAGTGCTTGCTCGGGATTTGAACTCAGGCCTCCAGCTTATTAGTCCAGTGCTCTACCACTGAGCTAACCTCGGCCCCAATAAATTATATAAATCACACTTAATTAGTCTGAGCCCTTAATTAGAAGATATTGAAATGATTTAAACTTTGCCACAAGTTGGCTGCATCAAAATGAAATGATTAAACTTATACATAAAATATTTATATTTATTTTTAATCGAATGAACAAGAGAAAGACCCACATTGGATCGCCATAATATCGTCGATACAAATGCAAAGTAACGAATGTGAAAAAATGCATCTTTCATTGTCAATCTTTACTAATTTCTACTGGACTTATGAACGGCAAATTCTTGAATCTTAGATCACTCTATTAAAGGGAAAGTATTCCACTATCAAAAGGTCAAATCTGCCGAATATTTGACTGTCCAAAAAAAGTTATGAATAAATGCTTTTCCACTCTGAAAAGTGGTGATATTCACATTCGATACTTTGCATTTGTAGCGACGATATTATGATATTTTTATGTGATTAAAATTATATTAAAACAGAATATGTTTAATCCATTTAGACGGAAAATTTATAATTTGCCACGGCAATATAGTAAAATGTTTTTATTGCATGAGACTCCATCTTGTGGGTTTGAAGTAATCGAAAATTTAAGTAATATCTTGTATACTTTTTTTGAATAAGATACAACAAAACCATCAACACATTTTTTTAAATTTTTTTATTTTTTTTGGGCACCCAACAAAGGAAGGAGTTTCTTAAATCAATCTAAATATACTGTTTAAATTTGATTATATGGAAACATAACAATTGAATTCAAGAAGGAAAAAATAATCTAAAATAATAATATAAGAAGAGCAAGTCACTTTAACTGTGGTGTAAAATATTGTTGCTAGCTAAATCTAAGTATAATATAAGTCCTTTCTGAAATTCCCAAATATCCTAAATTCATTGTTCTCCGTAGCTCCAGAAATATGTCTTAAATTTGCTTTTCTTCTTAGATAACCATATTTCCTATGAGAGAAGGACTATCCATAAAGAAGACATTTCAATTTGAATGGGAAAATGTGAAAGTGTTTTTGAACAAAATGTTTTTAAAACTTTCCTTTTGGGATAAATAACATAAATCCTGTATCATTTCCTCTTTCTCTAATAGAGAAAAGCCTCAGTTACAGATTATTAAATGAACAAGTATACAATATATTATATATTAATATTATATAAAAAAACAATGCAAATAAAGAATATAATTTTCTTCTTTCCTGTAGATAACCCGTCCTAAAATTTGTTGTCAATAATAAATAGACGTTAAAATTTAAATAAATAAATTAAACACAGGCAGTTTGGTTTGGAATTTTCTTTAAGTGATAGGTATTACCTTTAAATGAATCCATAATAGTTTTTAAGATAAGGGCTAATTTATTTTGCACCCCACTTTCCCTAAACCACTTGAAAAATAATCGTTTCTTATAAGTTATATATTAAAACTATTAATTTATTCAAAAACAAGAAAAAAAACTCCAAATATTGGGGATTTGATTTTCTTCAAAAAGCTGTGTTCTGAGATTTGTATGGACTTAGTTTGTGTTTTTAGTTGCATAATTATATAATATAATATTTAACTTTTGTAAAAATGTAAAATACTGCATTAAATGGGAGGAAATCGGTCAAATTAAAGCATTAGGGCTAATGGACATATGACTGTCTCTCCCTTAAACAAGATGGCGGACTCCAGGTAGCCCTGCTTCACTTTTTCCTCGGAAAACCAGCAGAGTTAGTCATCTACTTCTTTCTATATCTATGGATAAGTGGAAGGTAACGATTTGAATGCTTCATAAATTATCTAAAACAACAGTTCACAAGTAAATTTCGATGGAGCTATCTCACAACCAGTGTGAGTTTGTTGTGAGCTATCTCACAACTGGTGTTTGTCAGTCGGAGAAACTCTTTAAAACTAAAAGTGTTGGTTTCATTGCCTTGAATAGTTCTTGAGTCAGTTGTACTCAGTTTTTTATTGGTTGTTTTCGTATTGATTTTAGTAGTAAAACAAACTTATCAGCAAAACGGGATATTTAAAATTAGAAAGAATGTTTTAATGTCTAATAGAGATTTCTGCGCCGAAGACAAAGAGCCCAAGTGAATAATTTTGGCTACTGTAAGTTTTCTGCTACCTAAAATATTACTTTTGGAGTATGTGTTTACATTTTTCACAAAATATTAACTATCTCTATTTGAAGCTTTAATTATTTAGTCAATTTCAGTTAATAATTAAAATGATAAAAGAGGCAAAATTTTTTCAAATCTTTAAGAAAGAAACAAAAAATATTGAGCTATATTAATGGATAGTTAGCAAGTTTCCTTGCTCCCTCCATAGGTAGAAAACTCACTGCAGTTGCTGAAGAGAATTTTACACATTTCAGAGCCCTAACCGTTTGTTCGTCAAAATTTCGCCGAACAAACAGTTTTCCGATTAGAGGATTCTGCTGACTATGTATATACTTGACCTATTAAATTATAATGATTATTATATAATAATTTTTGAGCGAGCTACAATGTGAATATATATGTACACACAAACAAATTTCGAACTTGCCGAAGACACGGCATTGCTTTTAGTATTGAAGAGAATCCTAAAAGTACATCTACTTAAAGAGACGGAATAGGTGTTGAGAGCGGACGTGGAATTCCTGGAAGCAGCCCGAACCCTCGTAAAAGAAAGAAAGTCTCACGCTGTGATGATGGACGAAGATTTGTGGACCAGAGTGAGAATGTCCAGGCAGAGAAAACACCCTAAAGATTCAAGACGTGATGAACAGGCTGAATGGTCCGAGGAAATCGGTCACAAGTTACGGCAAGGGGGGAACCTCTCAGGTGTAGAGAAGTGGTCGCTTAAAAAAATGTGTTACAAATGCGATAAAAGTGGACACTTAGCGGCACGAGGTTTCAGCATAAGGGTGGTTTTACACTTGATAGTTATTGCAGTATATTTATATCAGAGAGAAATTGCGACTAATGAAAACCATGTAAAATTTATGTCTGCAATAAATTCTACCATGCAGTAAACCTTGGGGCTCTTAATTACTACGGGTTGTTTGGCCAAGAAGGTCGCTGAAATGAATACCCCCCTCAAAAAGTGCCACAGACTCGAGGTCACGTCGAACATGAAGGAGAACTTAGAAACCTGCATTGCGACATTGAAGACGACGCCGGTCCTAGCATTCCCGGACTTGTGAAATTAGTGAGATTATTATAAGCAATAAAACTCCACCCCTTGAAAAATTTCTAGAAGACAGAAGCTTCCATGTACAGGTAGGAAACACTCTCCAAATATCATTATCACGAGACGACAGGAATCCCCCAGGGAAGTGTTTAAGCGCCACACTATTTGCCATAGATCAAATCACAAAGTGTATAACAGCTAGAGTCCTAGGACTATTATTTGTTGACGACTTCGCCATTATCTGTAGGTCAGAAAGCACATATTTTATTCAAATAAATCTCCAGACAGCCATAAAAAAATTGGTCAGAGAAGACAGGATTCAAATTTTCGTTAGAAAAACGAAATGTGTCTTATTTTCCAGGTGTAGAAAAACCACAATCCAACCTGTCATAAAGTTAAATGATACATCCATAACATATGCAGAAAACACTAGATTTCCAGGGATAACTCTGAACTAAAAATTAAAGTAGAACGAACACATAACAGATTTTAGAAAACGTTCAGCAGAGAGACTCAAACTCCTCGACGTATTAGCAAATACAAAATGGGGAGCTGTCAGAAGATATCTATTGACTATCAAAAATTGACTATGCCAGTATAATATACAGATCGGCCTGACTCTTTGAGTTGAGCATTCTGGACGCCATTCACCACATGCAGATCAGAATAGCAACAGGCGCATTCCGCTCAAGCCCAACTCGAAGCTTATTTGCTGATTCAGGAATACCCCCTCTACTCTTAAGAGCTCACAAAAATCATCAAAAAAGGAAAAGGAAAACTACCATTACACGAAGCAAAATATAAATTTAAAGAAATTAGAGGAAAGGAGGAAGGTGCCAGAGTAATATATACCTATGGATCCAAAATTAATGACTTCACATCATGCACCACATTTAATTAAGAAAGACCCACAAAACACAAGCTAAATAAAACTCTGCAGCATTCATTCTGCTGAACTCTCAGGCATAGGACTAGCAAACCTACAGTCAACACAAACCAATATCATCATCTGCACAGAATCTAAAAGTGTAATCCACAGCTTTCAGGAAATTTACTAGTGCATAAAATACAAACTTTCCTTCATACACATGAAATGCAAGGAAACACCATAACGTTCATGTGGACACCCAGGCACATAGGTATAGAAGAAAACAAGATCATGGATATGACTGCAAAAGAGGCACGCAACCTAAATAAAATCACACCAATCCCATTGACGGTGAATGAACTATTCCTACCACTGAAAAAAATAATAAAAGTAAACTGGAAAAATATGTGGAATGAAATAAACTAAAATACATAAAAACCACTGTAGAAGCCTGGTTCTCCTTGTCAAGGAAAAATAGAAGGGAGGAGGCAGTCATTACAAGAATGAGGATTGGACACATGAAAATCTCAAATGGATATTTGATGGCGAGAGAGCAACCTCCAAACTGTCCAAGATGCAAGGAACCCCATACAATAAAGCATTTAATATCCCAATGCCACCAATTCAGGACAGAATTAAACTAATTGAATGTCCTTCCTGACATAAGAGAGGCATTAGAAGATAATGTAAATATCTTGGATAAAAAAATAAGTTTACTGAAAAAGGTTGAATAATATGAAAAAATATTTAAAAAAAAAATCAGTCCCGTAACAGGCCACGTGGGCCCTGAGAGGCAGATACTGTAGAGGTACCTGATTCATGACCATACGGCAACTAGGGAGATAGTGTGGTCAGTACCAGTCTCCGGCCGCCTGATTTTCCCCTTCGTGCTTCAACTGCTTGAGTCATTAGCCCAAGGTACCCATTTTTGAATTAATTAAAGACTGGATTGGCCTAGGGACGGTCAGGGAGACCGAATTCAACCCATGAACGAAGACACTAGAAGAAAAAATCTTCAGTCCAGTGCTCTACCACTGAGCTAATCTTGCCCCCATAAATAAATAAATATATATATATATATATATATATATATATATATATATATATATATGTATATATGTATATCGGTGGTAGGATGGAAATACTATGCTCTGGCCAGCTGATGTTCCCCTTGCAGGTACCCATTAATAAATTAATTAAAGGCTGGGTGGGCCTAGGGACGGTCTCAAAACCAACTCACGATAAAGATAAAATCATTGGTGCGCTCGAGCTTTAAACTCAGGTCCTCCAGCATATTAGTTGAGTGCTCTAATATTAAAATATATAAATATATATATATATATATTATATAAAACAAATCAAAACTATAAAACCTGTTAAGAGAAGAATGACCAGGTTAGATGGGTATAAATCATTCCGTAAAAGCCTGGAAACCTTCATGAATTTTCATAATTTATTAGTTAGAAGCAATAGATTAGTAAGAGTTAATTTATTGTATAGCAAGACTAAAACTTCTTACCATAGGCAATTGGTACTTGCAGATAATTGATTTTTCTGAAAATTAATTTAAATTATTTACTTTCTTGAATATATTCATATATGTAATCATTTAATTTTATAATTATTTATTTTAATACGGGTGAGTTCCAAAATCACACCAATCAAAAAATCTTCAAAAGAAGATATGGAGATGTGGAGAAACATTATATAAATTTCTCTAGGGAATAAAAATGTCAGTGTTTTGAGGAAGTACAGTGGAGGAAGTGTTATGAGTATCTAATCTATGTACCAGTGGCATACCTCTTTGGTTGTAACAGTCAGTCTACCTGTATGTCCTGGTCTAATAAAGTGCTTAGTAATAATGCCTTTGTGTCTCTACCAATCACTCATATATAATATGACATGGTGTCAGAAGTGAAGTGCAATTGTTTTAGTCGAGTATATTCTCAAGAAACGTCTATTTGTGTCAATCTTACTTAATCATGGAGACAGAACGGAAATACTCAATAATGGCTGAAACACGTGGTAAGAGTGCCACCATGTCATGTTCCATTCAACCTATGGACTTCATAAGTCTTAATTTGTCATATAGCTGGAAAAAATGGTTAACACAATTCACCATTTTCTTGAAAGCTACTAATTTGGAAAAAGAAGATGGCTCACAGAGAGTTGCGCTTCTACTTCATCACCTTGGTCAAGACGCTTTTGAGATCTTCAATTCTTTTAATGTCAAACTAGACAAGGTAACATTTAAAGCTTTAGTTGAAGAATTTGAAAATTATTTCACACCTAAAAAGAATATCTCTTTTGAGAGACACAATTTCTTCACCAGAAGACAAAAGGATGGTGAAAAACTGGAAGATTTTGTGACAGCTCTTACTAACCTTTTTTTTTTATCTTGTGAATTCGGAGATTTGAGAGAAAGTTTGGTGAAAGATTTATCTATATGTGGACTTGACTCTTCATATAATGATGTCAAGCAGCGCCTGATTCCAGAGTGGCCTGTTCACCGGAGAGGTGAACCTGCAAAGAGCTATAAAATTGGCAAGAGCTATGAGTGTGCCAAAACAACAAACTTCTCAATGTAAGTTGTAATTATTGTCGCAAAACTGGGCATTATGCCAAATACTGTTTCAAAAACAAAACTGGAAACAATTACTCTATAAAAAGTGTAGAATCTGATTTGTTCTTAGGTATTGTACCTACTCAACAAAAATAAGTTTGAAATAAATTCACTCACTTGGGATTTACCTGTATTCATAAATAATGCAAGAGTAGTTTGTATCACTGATACAGGAGCACAAACTAATGTAATAAGTTTAAAGGGGTCTCCCGTGGTCTAGTGGCTAGCGCGCTAGATTCATAAGCGGGAGATGGTGGGTTCAATCCCCACCGGCGACAGGAATTTTCTCATCTCAGGGCTCGCTGAGAAAATTCCTGGTTGCACCCTGGACGTCGGCGCTAATAAGTTTAAAAACTTATAACTCATTAAAACAGTCTACTAATAGTAATAAAATCATGCCATCAGATAATGGGGTTTTGACATTCAGTGGGAAACGACTTAATGTGATTGGTGAGGTTTTATTGAACTTTATTGTCAAAGATAAAGAAAATATTGTCAAATTTCATGTAGTCGAGATTGATTGTAAAACAATACTGGGTCTCAAAACATGTATTGACTTAAAATTAGTCAAACGTATAAATAATGTAACTTCTTCAGATCAGTCAGGCAATAATGAGGCTCATAAGACGTCAAAATCTTTTATTACTGAATATAAAGATGTTTTTGTAGGTCTAGGTCGATTAAATTCTAAATGTCATTTGTCTAAAGATCGTCGAATACTTAAGTACAAGATCACGTATTTTAATATGGACTCAAATATATATTTTGATTTGCTCACTATGGACGATGAAAATTCAGAGGATCTACCTCTAGAGCTAACCCTAGTACCTCAGACAATTGAGTCAGCGTCCATGCTTACTGTAACAGCTCAACTTCCCGCCTTTTGCAGATCAGATCCCAATTTTTTTTTTCTTGCAGTTTAAGCAATTTTTACATTACATAAAATAACCTGCTCGTTAAGAAAATTTATGTTAACGGTAGCCCAGCTTGACAGAGAAGAAACAAGGGACGCTATCGATTTAGTTAGGACTCCTCCTGCAGATAATCCTTATGAGTGTCTTAAGGCCCGTATTATAAAATGTTATGGACAATCGGACTGAGTACGAGTCAGGAAACTTCTGGAAGATCAGCAGCTAGACGATAGGCGTCCTTCCCTGTTTCTAAGTGAGCTTAAAGAGTTAGGGGAATTTGAAGTGTCTGAAGACCCACTGAGGTCTAGGATGAGGGCATTACTTGATCGACACCTTGTTTTCACGTTTCTTACTTGTTTCTTTAGTACTTTTAAAAAATGTAATGCAACATATGGGAAAAGAGGGAACCTTTCCCTTCAAAGGTCTTTTTGAGTCCTTAGAACGTTTATTTTCTTATTTCCAAGAGCACCACTTTATAGATCTCAATGAGAACTACAACCTTGTTCCTTTAAAAAATGTTGATATCTCCAACTGTTGAGGAGTTATTTCTTTTGTGGCCTACTTGTCTGGGCCACCCTGTATTCAGGGTGTCCCCAAAATAAATGGCCAAACTTCGGGAATCGGTGCAGGATGAAAAAAGTCCTTTGGCATATATCTTGTTTATGCTTTATTCCGATAAAAACGCAAGAAACTAAAACACAATTTTGTAAAAATCATTAAAATATATGTTTTACCTTCCACCAATTATGCCCACCCACCTCCCCCCCCCAAAAAAAAAAATCAAAATACCTTCTTCGTTGAAAAAATTAAACTCAACATAATTTAAAATAGTTGTTTTTTTTCGGAGGAAAGAGATAAAACACAAAACTTTCAATTCTTAATAAAATTGAATTTTCAATTCTTAAAACAGTTTAACATTTAACTCTGGCTGCATACATAATTTTAAAATAATAATTTCTTCTAATAATAATGCCCAACAGTCCCAACAATAGCCCCCAACAATTTTGCAAAGGTACAACACCTTCCCCTATATAAATATATATATAGGGTGTGACGTAAATGTTTAGTCATTTTATGGGAGATGATAGGGGACCCTTTAGGCCTGATATTACCAAACTTTTTAATGCACTCTAAAGAGTGCCAAGTACATCGCAAAATATCACATATATCTCAAATGAAAAACTTTCCCAACAATTGCTTTCAGTTACTTTTTATTGTTACCAGACTTGGCAATGGATTCCCAAAGTTTGGCCAATAAAAATAAGTAATCCATAATTTCTTCACATAACATATTTAAAAGTAACAAAACTCCATTTTATATTTTTTGACAAAAGGAAGTCAATCGTTCAACCTATCCCTCAATAAACTTAACTTCATTTGCAGAGATTTATTTAAATTTTAACGTCCATTATTATTAACTAAGAATTTTGGGACAGGTTATCTATAGGATACCCTTGCAGAGATTTAATGCTTACAAAATTTAGAAGTTTTCCGGTAAGTAGTGAATCTGCAGTCCAATACAGGTCCGAGGAAAAGATTTGCGAGAAACCTATGAATTATAGTGAAAAACAGAAGTGCGTTATTGGACATCCAGGAAGTATCTTCTATTAATGGGTTTTGTGAATAAAATCACTGTTTTCATAAAGAAAATGTTGTCTATTTTATGATGGCATAACTATAATTTAATTATCTTGAACAGTTTTTGATCAATCATTTCTTATTCAATAAAAAAATATGTCTACGTTTAAAAAAAAAACAAAGGGAAATTGGACATAACTCCTTTTCCCTTCGGGATCGGACCATACTTCAAATAAACTTTTTTGTTGGAAATTACATCCAGAATCACCTCCTAGAGTTTGGCTCCTTAGACCTGAATCACCATGTGTACAGAACGTAAAGGATAAGCTCAAGCACACTGTCCTTGTGACATTCCCACAAGTGAGGTAGGTGCAGAAAATGAAGTAGAAGGAGTTAAGAAGGGTTTTATTAATTTTGTTTTGAAGTCCTAGATGTTAGAGAGAGTCAAACAAATCGCCTAGATCAAATTGAGGAAGGCACCAATGGATAATTCTTTAATCTCTAGGGATAAGGAGATGTAAATAATAATCAAAAATGCCTGCTGGAAGAAATTAAGGTTATTCAAAGATTCTTTTAAGCGGAATATTTTTAAAATATTTTGGATAATAAGGGCAGAAGGCTTATAGAGTGGTAAAAAAAAACGACCACGTGGTGCTTTCCAGGCTTTCGGAAAATGGTTACAGTAAAACATCTTTAAAGAAAGAAACATATATAATGAGTGATTTGTAGGACAAAATTATGTGGATAGGCCAGGAATTCAACAGCTTTTTTGGATAGTTGGTACAGGATTTGGGTGATGGGAAGTTGATAAGTTGTCATCCTATGGTTAGGAAGGTGAGAGAGGAAGTATTGGACCTGAGAGGGGATACAAGTTTTCGGTGATGGAGATATTCATAATTGAAGGCACTGTAGCATGCACTGCAGCCTTATGTTAGGGAGTTGAGAAAGGAGCTATTGGATCTCAAAGGGGATAATGGCTTTATATGATGGGGATATTCATAATTTCATAGCTTATAGCCTTATTTTTAGGAAGGTGAGAAAAGATATATTTTACTTGATGGGCCATGTCATTATTTACTCGACATAGTTATCCAAAACAAAGGATTCCTCTCGTCGGAAACAGCCCATGTTATGTCTTATTGTCTAAAAAGATTATTTTCTGTGGTTAGAAAAAAAAAAAAAAAAAAAAAAAGGATTGAAAGTTAGTAGTGGTGGCATTTGTATACAGATTTTATCATGATTGCAGGTTCTCTGCCACAAAGATCAGACTTTTTGTTTGAGGGAAATGAGATTTCAAATTTTGTCAGGAGTTCATTCAAGATTCTTGATTGTTTTGATAGAACATGAAGTAGAGGCAGACCAGATGAATTTTTGAATAACTAGGTTGAAGTTTGGAATACCACCATCTAGCTGCCCTGGGATTTTTAAGGACGCTCTGGAACAACCCCCAGTTTACAGAACCGTTGGTGAGGGTCACACGCGAAGGATCATGAGATTTTTGGTTTAAGTAAGGATAAGAGGTCAGAGAAAAGATCCTTGAGGATGCTTATTCATGGGTAAAGGAAGTGAATTCCCAAGAAACTAGTTGACAGATCAATACTCCCAGCGGGTAAATTTTAGTGAAGCCCTTAGTAAAACAGATTTATCTTCTCCGGTACTAAAATTATCCTATACAAGACCCTAGTACGCTAAGTGCTAACCAATGTTGGTCATGTCTCACACATGTTGTGTCAGAGGACCGATATCAAATCTAACAAAGGAAATGCCCCAAACAAAAAGAGTGGGGAGGCCCAGGAAAAGATGGTTGGATGGAGCAATAGCAGATGCAAGGGCCTTGTTGGACGTCCGTAACTAGGATAGAAATAGGTTATGTAATCAGACAACTTTCATTTTTTCATTTTGATCAAGAATTTTTCCTTCATCAGGGATATCTCTATCTAGATCTTATAAAGTCTGAAGTAATTTTTGAACAAGAGAGCAACAGGAAGAACTTTTTTCTTATGGAAATGTACTTTATCAATTTTTCATTTTTTCTCCCATTAAGCATGGGGCTATATAATGGTTGACACAAATTCTAAGCACCCACAATACATTTGGGTCATCTTTCAAAAAGCCCATCACTGAAAGAGTTTAATCCATTCAATGTTGGATTCAAACTAGCACCTGTAAGAATAACGGGTGCCAGAGTCCATGGCTCTATCACTGGATTACTGTGGGGCTGAGAGACTTGAAAAGCTATTGAGATATATAAACTTATACAAAAAGGTTGAAATGGCAAATGAGTTTTTTATATTAATTTTATCAATCTACTCTAATCACAGTGAAACCCCCTTTTAAAGTTTGTTCAAATTTAACTTCAAAGAATAGGCATGAAAATAGAAGAAAGGTCAACTCAATCCATCAAATAGAGAACCCTCATATGCTTTTTTGCTTAAATTTTTTATCAAACGTATTTTCCATCAAATAGAGAACCCTCATATGCTTTTTTGCTTAAATTTTTTATCAAACGTATTTACAGTTTTTGATTTGTTCCATTTGATTCTCTGCATCATAATACCTACAAAAAATGAGTTTCTCCATCCACCTTTTGTATTAGGTATAAATAGAGTGTAAAGGTGTGGACTGTACGCTGGTAGTAGTAAATAAAAGCAATGGGTATGGCAGGATAATTGGTAAATGCATTTTATGATGGGTTAACGCTGAACTCAGTTGAATTTATTAGCTAATTATTTAAAAATTGTTGAAATTGATTTACTATACTGGGAGCAATGAGTTGCATCTAGTGTTCAAATGAATTTGAAATATTTAGGTTGTTTGTAAGTATTATATGGAATACTCTCATACTTTGTCTCTTACTTTATTGTCCAGTCATTTCTTCTATTAGCAGCTACAAAACTTCAGGAATACTTTTTTCACGTTCCAAAAACTATAACCTGAGTTAGACCGCAACATGGCATCAGCAGAAGATCAAAAGAATGATCACATTATAACTTTTTGTGGTTTACTGCAACAAGAATACTTGGATGCTCCACAAGGGAACTGTTTTATTTTTTTCGTTATTTTCATGTACATTTGGCACTGATCATAACAACCAATGTCAGAGCTTTGATCTGTGACAAAGTGATTTTATAAAGTTAATATCTGTGATATTTTGAAATTATGCCTCTCAATAAAAGCCAATTGAAATTATTAGCATATTTATTCTTTGGGATAGCTCTTATTTCATTTAACAATATATTTCTTGCTGAAAATATATTGTAAAAATTAGCCTTGCCTCAAATCGACTCATAGGAGTTACAAATGATTATGTGTGTATTTGTTTGCACTTTGTGTGATTACCCCTTTAACACCATTTAAGATCCTCTGCCTGTTCAAGATTGTGAAGGGGCTCAGAAATTACTAGGACCAATTAGAGGGACATATATGTCGATGGGAACCAACTTGTTTTTTATTCAATAATTACAGATTGGAAGGTGTTTTGCAATGCCCTAAAGTAAAAAAAAAAAAAAAAAAAAAAAAAAAAAAAAAATGTTTTTAGAAAAAAAAGGCTTGTGCATTAAAGGTTAATAATGTGATTTTTGTTGACCAGATGAATCTGTCCGCCCCACAGTGGGAAGAGTGACATGTGAAACCAAGTAAGTCAGTCCATTTTCCAAAGACATGTCAAAATCCTAAAAATTAATATTGTTAAATCTACAAAATCTAAATAGATCTTCATTTGTGGTAATTTCCATTGTGTCGAAGTGCGAGTGAGCATCAGACTGATTCCTAGTTTGGCTTTAAAGAAGATAATCAGATAA
>OX328132.1:104382504-104650004 GCA_946811695.1 Gonocerus acuteangulatus
CTTATAATGAGTATGCCAAAAAGGATGGAAACAGTTATTAAAGCCACAGGAGGCAATACCTTCTTATCAAGTGCCATTAAAGACTATAAAATTTAAATTTGATTAAAAATGGAAAATATGATATTTTCTTTCTGTTTTTTTTTTTTTCATTAAAATTTAATATTCTGTAATAAAGTTGTTTGATTTGAATTTATGAGGTATTTTGTAAATTTAAACCTGCTGTTCTCCTAAAAATAAAAAAATCTAGGTGTTGCGATTGTTTTGACGAGGAGTTTAGTAGACAATTAATTAGAATTTCTATCCTTTCTCAACACCTTTACTTCCAGCCCATTGGGTGGGATAGCCTCCTTGTGCTACTGCACTTTATTCACACAATCATATGTATTTTGGCTTTGGAATTAAGGAAAGAAATACACAAAAAATATATATGAATTAATTTCTAGAAATAAAATTGATTTATTAGATTTACATAAATCTTGGCCCTGACATTGAAAATGAATAATTTCTGGTCAGGGCCGTCAGGAATTCTTTATGTTGAAAGTAAGTGATCCATAAATGTTACTATCCTGGCACATAGGGTGGAATATTATATTCATTAAATGCTACAGCTCTGGTAACTTCATGTGTAAATGTCCCCTATGATAACATAGGAATTTAATGAAAGTAGTATATAAATTACATTTTACTCCATAAAAAAACAAAAAATAATCATTTAATTTTATCAAAAACAAAATATTCCAACAAACAACACAACTTTTAAAAACACTATAAAGAATTTTAATGGCTTATTGGGAAAATTTCACTTGTAGGTACAATTTTCTTATGCTCAGACAATTCTATCTTGATTTGTAAATTATATCCTTTTTTTTCTGATGCAATGCAACATTCAAACTAATTTATTACACTTACATCTTGTGTAAATTTAAAGGGCTGCACCAACCTCAGATTTTCCCAAATTTAATTTTTTTTGGGGGGGGGGGGAGGGGGGGGGGTACTTAAACTGTTTATATTTTTTAGAATATTTTAAATGTTTATTCCCAAAATTCAAAAAGGTGATGTAAAAGTTATCTTAAGGTACACTCATCTGATTAAAATGTACAACATATTCTCTATTATATTTTGTTATATGAATAAAATGAAATAACTTCTGTGAAGCATTTTAACCCAAGTTTAAATAAAAATGTTCTTAATTCCAGATGAAAAATTCCTCCATAACACCCATCTGCCTCTTATGTATTGTTTTAAAGTTCATTTAACATAATAGTAAAAGCCTCATAGCCTGTACAGCTAGTACATATTCATATTTTAATGGACTTTAGCTTTATACCTCATAGACACATTTGGTCAAGATCATTCATTCGTGACATAGGTTGGATATATAAAAAGATTTCCTGACGTTACAGGGTGTCCCCAAAAATAAACGGCCAAATTTTGGGAATCGATGCAGGATGAAAAAAAAAATATTCCTTTGGCATATATCTCATTTTTCCTTTGTTTCCGAGAAAAACTAAAACACAATTGTGAAAAGGCATTCTTTCATAACCCCTATATAAAAATCATTAAAAGCATGTTTTATCTTCCACCCGTCGTTTTTTGGTGGGGGGGAGGTGAGTGGGTAGAGGCACTCACCTCCCCCCCCACCAAAAAAAATGACAAAAAATCTTCTTGGTCGAAAAAATTAACGGACGCTATGTAAAGCTGCAGGTTCAACATAATTTTAAATAGCTATTTCCTTCAGGGGAAAGTGCTAAAACAAAAAACATTTAATTCTAAATAAAAATAAATTTTCATTTCTTAAAAAAATTTAAATTTAACACTGGACACATACATAATTATGAAATAACAATTTCTTCTTCTAATAATTCCTAAAATCAATTTAAAAATACTTCAAAGGTTTGGCCCCTTGCAGCAATACAGCATTACATTACACATTGACAGACTGGATGGCATTTGTGCATTGCTCGGCTGTAATCTGTTCTTAGGCCCACCTCATGCGACGAATGAGGTGCTCCCTTGAGCCAATGGGCTCCCTGTAAACCAAGTCTTTAATTTGTCCCTATGCAAGGACATGTGAGAGGTCTGGAGTTCGAGCCGGCCTATATATTGGCCTACTACGTTCTACTCAACACCCTTAGAGTCAAACCAATTTCGGATGGCCCTCCCGTCGTAGGCTGAACAACCGTCGACTTGTAACCAGCTTCCCAATCTCTGTGCCAAAAGGACTTCCTCCAAGAACATCGACAGTTCATTATCGAGGAATGCGTGGAGAGACTCTGCATTAAGTTGGGGAGTCAAAAATGGGAACCTATTATTTCATTATTCTACACAAAATCAGAGGCATACTCACTCCTATATTTTCGGAGTGGGGGGATGAAAGAAGGTGGGAAGGGGGGATAATTTTAACAATTTTTATATATGCCTTATATAAAGACTGCCTTTTCATAATTCCTTTTAGTTTTTTTTCTCGGAAATTAAGCAAAAACGAGATATAAGCCAAAGGAGTTTTGTTGTTTCTTTTGTTCGTCCTGCATCCATTCTCGAAGTTTGGCCGTTTATTTTGGGGACACCCTGTATAGAGGGTGGAAGTGCACTAAAATTGAAAAGCATTTAAAATATGAACATCTTGAGTAAAAAGGTAAATGGGGAATCAAGTAAGTGGTGATAAAAAAATCAGATATACAACTTTTGACTATTTATTTAGGCCTTTCAAAAGTACTCTATATATCCTTACTTCATAATAGATACCTCCTGAATACAACTTAAAATTTGGTTATGTTTGCAAACGTCGTACTTTTCATTTAATAATTGCTATTGTTTTATCTTTATTTACCTTGCAAATTGCGGAATGAGTGTGTTTCTTGTTAGATTTGTAATATTATTCATGCCCTCTGTTACAGTCTTTTGGAAAGATGATATAGGCAAGTAATCCACAGAATTTGTTGGAGACACCTGTGAAAAAGAGATTAAACCATCAAAATAATTGAAAACTTGTAGTTTAATATTTTTATAGATAAACTTGAACTTTTTATATTAGTAATTTCATTGAACTTTTGAATGTTATACATGAGAAAGAGAGAGAGAAAAAAAATTGCAACAATTTTAGAATTCAAATGTAAATTAACTTTGTGTATATTTATATGTATATATATATATATATATATATATATATATATATATATATACATATATGTATATATATACATATATAGGATTGATCAGAAAGTCTGTGCGTTTTTTGATCAAATTAAATCAATTCTTTATTACACTTTTTTACACAAACTTGAATTAATATGATGTGATGTATGCACCATTTTTTTCAATGACTTTCTACCAACAAATTGGAAGATCGAAAATGCCCTTCTCCCAGAAAGACTTGGGCTTCTCCTAAAACAAATGATCAATGTCGTTTCCGGTGCTGTTTGTTGCCATCCATCTTTGAAAAATGCTATCCTGCTAAAGAATTTTGCAGAGACCGAAGATAGTAGTAGTCCGATACTGCAAGGACTATAGGTAGGGAGGGACAAAACATTCCAGGCAAACTTCAAAAACTTCTCCCGAGTGCGCAAAAAAATGTTGCCTAGCATTGTCATTTTTAGAAGCACTTAATTTAAAAGCATTCATATTTAGTATCTGCCAAGGATGAAATGAAAATGTCTTCTCTAATTATTTCAAAATAAAAACTTTCAAAAAACAAAAATGGGCTGCTGGAATTCGTACCACATTGAGGTCATTCCATATCAAGTGATCCAAAAACAAGGGAAAAATTTCCCTCATATTTTTTGATTTTTTTTTTAAATTTGGCTCATCAATAGTACCCCATTAGACAATTAAAAATCCAAATTTTTAGAAATTTATCTTTATTAGTTTTCGAGCTATGAAAGTGTAAGTGTTTTAAAAAAGCACATTTTAGGACAGACACTTGATCATAAAATGTACCAGAACTCCCAAACGAAATGAGCTAGAGAGGTGTGGTAAAAAGCATTCGTTAGTGTATTAAATGCTGATTAAAATGATATGTATCATGACTTATTTATGAAAATTGAAATTGAAGGTAATTTTTTAAACTTTAAAATTTAAATTTCTCTTAAAACGTATGTTTAAAAATTTTCAAAAAATTTGTAATTTTTCTTTGATATTTTATCTCAGTTTTCTGTAAATTTCAAGTTGGGATCTCAATGGGATCATATTTATTTTAATTAATAACGTAATCAAAGGTAGCTTGGTATCTCGTTGGTGCGTCAAAAATTAAAAAATTTCAGAAAATGAAATGAAATCCATCTAATATAGACACAAGACGAAAAAACAAAGAAAAAAGTCCTTTGGCATACATCTCGTTTTGGCTTAGTGTCCGAGAAAAACGCAAAAAACTAAAAGAAATTATGAAAAATCAATTTCTTTTAAAGTACATATATCAAACCCACCCCCTCTCCTCACCCTTTCA
The DNA here is from genome assembly GCA_946811695.1 of Gonocerus acuteangulatus. Classification (NCBI taxonomy): domain Eukaryota; kingdom Metazoa; phylum Arthropoda; class Insecta; order Hemiptera; family Coreidae; genus Gonocerus; species Gonocerus acuteangulatus. Next base: position 104,386,946 of record OX328132.1, read on the forward strand.
CCCCTACCTCCTTTACCCCCCCCCCCAAATATAAGAGTGAATATGCCTCTGATTTTGTGTGTAATAATGAAATATTAGGTGCACATTTGTTTACCCCTCGACTTAACGCAGAGTCTTTTGACGCATTCCTCTATAATAAACTGTCGTCGTTCTTGGAGGTAGTCCTTTTGTCACAGAGATTCCAAGTCGACGGTTGTCCAGCTCACTACGGGAGGGCCGTCTAAAAATTGATTGGGCATTAACTATCCATGGCGTTGGATTGGACCTGGTGGGCCGGTTCGATCTTCAGACCTCACGCTCTTGGATTTCTTTGCATGGGGACACATTAAAGATTTGGTCTACAGAGAGCCCATTGGCTCAAGGGAATACCTCATCCATCTCATCAGATGGGCTTGGGAACTGATTACAGCAGACCAATGCAAATGCCATCCAATCTGTCAACGTGTGTTGTGATGCCTGTATTGCTGCAAGGGGACAAATCTTTGAACAGTTTGTAAATTATTTAGAATTATTAGAAGAAGAAATTGTTATTTTATAATTATGTATGCGTCCCGAGTTAAATTTAAAATGTTTTAAGAATTGAACATTAATTTTTATTAAGAATTTAAAGGGTTTTTTTTTGTGTGTGTGTGTTTTAGCACTTTCCTCAGAAGGAAAGTAGATATTTTAAATTATGTAATTTTTATTAAGAATTTAAAGGGGTTTTTTTTTGTGTGTGTGTTTTAGCACTTTCCTCAGAAGGAAAGTAGATATTTTAAATTATGTTGAACTTACCACTTTACATGGTGTCAGTTAATTTTTTCGAGCAAGAAATTTTGTTGTTGTTTTTTTTTGGGGGGGATAGGTCTGTGAGTAGAGGGAGTGGAAGATGAAACATACTTTTAATGATTTTTATATAGGAATTATGAAATAGTGCCTTTTCACAATTGTGTTTTAGTTTTTTACGTTTTTCTCGGAAAGGAAGCAAATCCAGATATATGCCAAAGGACTTTTTTCCTTCTTTTTTCATCCTGCATCGATTCCCAAAGTTAGGCCGTTTTTTGGGGAGGGACACCCTGTGTATGTTAGATGGATGTCATGCCTCCATGGCAGTCTGTGCTGGATTTTAGTGTTCTGCTAACCCTAATGTCACTGAGAGATTCTTTACCATATACTCGTCAACATTTTTGGTTAGCATGATATTTATAAAAACTTGTGAGTTTTTGCTTTTTTTTTTTTAAATATGCAGATATAACTAGTGAATTTAAAACTAAGAATTTGAAGCATTACTTGATGAGGAAAACTTTATAAAAAGCTTCAAAATTGTTCAAAAACATTGACTCATGATTGATTGGTTCTTAACAACACTTTAAAACCCTAAACTCAAAATAACATTGTTGAGATGTGATGAAATCTGTTTACAAAGTATAACCCAAAATATTTAAAATACCAAGATGATTTTCTGAATTGGAAATAATTTAAAATTTTTAATCTATTATAAAGCAGTGTAATCGTTATAAATGTCCGATAAAAGCTTCAAATGCATTAATGTGTTTGAGGCTAGCTTTAAACATCAAATGGAAAGAATAGATGTTTCATAGAAAGAATAAAGCTACTATGTATTCAGTTTCGAAGACAAAGTCCATGGAAACCGCTACTTGATTAGTAAAGTCTTGAATCAAATTGGCTTTTTTATTTTACAATAACTTTTACAAGCAAAGCCACAGTATGAGAATGTAAAATCTTTTAATCAGAAAAAAAAAATGTTTGGGATTTCATATTTTATGATATTTTTTTCTGGGTTAAATATATAACTTTCTGATTTTCATGTGTACTCTAATAGCATTCAGAACAACAATGAAGGGAAGGAGAAAAGAATTTTGGTAAAATAATAAAATCAATTATTTATTTTTAAATAGCTCGAGCTGGTAAAAGATAAACATAGCTTAATAATAATAATATTTTTTAAAATAATAAACCATTCTTTAAATTTTTTGTTTCGCTGCTGACAAATATTACATAACAGAAATCCTTTCATAAATAGCTAATGCCTTTATAATTCCTGCGCTCTAATTTGCGCCATCTAATTATTTAGAATAGTTAGAGCAGTATTAATAACAATGAAGTTACACGAATTCATTATTTTGGTTCATAATAGAGAGGAGCTTGTCAATTTATTAGTCGAAAATAACATTACAAATAGCAGGTATGCTTTTAAGCGACATGTTATGATAGGTGAGGACGCCCAAATTTACAATGATTTGTGAATAAATAGCTTATACACATTTCAAAGAACAGTTCTTTGTTTGCCAATCTTACATAATAGAATTCTATTATATTTTAGCGAGTTGGCTTGACTAGAGTTTTGATATCTTCTTGAGCGAGCGGAAACGCACAGCACGTATTCCCATGAGCGACATGTTACGACAGGTGAGGACGCCCAAATTTACAATGATTTGTGAATAAATAGTTTATAAACATTTCAAATAACAGTTCTTTGTTTGGCAATCTTACATCTCCGCGCATGCGCATGTTTACAAATACGTTGTTTACGTCAGCTTTCAGAACCCATACAGCAGTGAACTTCAGTGCTTCATAACTTCTTTCCTAGTGGAGAGTGAGTTTTTTTTTTTTTTAAAAAAAACGGATTCGTGTTTAGTGCATCAAAATACGTTATAGTGCAAAATTTCAAAATGAACGGTACCCAGACCCCTCGTCTTCACATTTACCGAATACATTTTAGATCAATGAACTTAAGAGTAGCTAAGGCTGACTTCTGCCACAAAAGCACTAAGCAGGAAACCAAATGGCCTAAAATGCTTGGAGTAGTTATGATTTCTGATAGTATTAGTATTTGCCAGGATGATCTTATAAGAAAGGCGCAGAATTATGCTCGAGGAATTCAAATCAAGTGATGCAAAGAAACTGTAAGAGTGGGTAACTTCCCGGTTGTCTACCAGATCTGTCACCTGGGGCCCCCTGCTTTAAATCATTTTAGTTGGCCATTTTGAGAGTGAGCACAGGTTAGTGGCATCACTGAGTGCGTAACCTCTCTTCTCTAGTCTATTCCTTTTTCTGAGTTGTATTCCGCTTTATAGTGTTCCCCAAAAGACATTGTGTATGAACAGATTATTATTACTCAACATATCAGTTACTATTTCATTTTGTGTATCATCAGAAGACATTATATTTATTTTATTATTTTTGCACAACCTCCTGTTAAAAAACTAAGTACTCAGCAAGTGAACTTTAAATGTTAAACCAAACATCAACTAAATGCTAAGAGCAACTCCTCAGGTCTTCTTAACTTATTGAGGTAACTACCACCTGTTGAATAGTGGAAGAAATGACAATAAGTCAAGATAAGCGGCTGCTTCTAGTATATTTGTTTGTGTGATGTTCCCATTTCTCTCTTATTTGTATATAATGCAATAGAACCAGCTATTCCAAGATGTTTCAATATCAGATCTTCCCTCTTAAAAAATCTCTTCTAAATAAAAAAATTATTCCTTTCTTTTCTAAATTCAAATTTCATTCTATTGATGAAACAAACACAACTTTTGTTTCTGATAATGAATATTGGGGTTTCAATGCTTCATAGTATTTATTACAGAAGCATCAAATGAAAGATCAACACGAACAGTTAGGTATGTTGGCACCAGTACACATATAGTAGTAGCAAATATGACACCATGCGATTTCTACCATTAAAGGTTCATAAAGGTGTGTGTTTGTATGTCCTGGTGTTACGAGCTCACCTAACTGAGAATTAAGAAACAGAAGTGGCATAGCTGTTTCAACAATTACTTGAGAGACACTGATTAACATTTAGGAAGTATTTGGCTATAGAATAGACGTGTGCCATGTGACGAATGGTGCTCACATTTAACACTTATAAGCTTTTAGATAAAACTGTTTGAGCTTGTCTTTTGTTTTATGTATTATTTACAATTACAAGTTTAATTTAATAAATATTATAAAGTATTAAAATCCCGATATTCATTTGAAACACGCTATATTTATTTTAAATTTTAGCGATTAGACATTATGTATGTGAAACTATTTGTTCTTTTGAAAGAAATGACCCTTATACAACATTAGAAAATAAAATATTTCAGTACTTCTTGCTGATATAATACGTAATGTTAGTATTTTCTAAAATTATTATGTATGATTATGATGTATTTCAGCGTTTTTACTCCGTCCCCATAATTAGGAAACCAATTTAAGTTGTCAACTTGATGAAACAATCTGGACAATAACATATACTTGAGATTTCAGGATTCATTGATCATTAAAGTTTGATTAACAGTAAAATAAGAGAATAGGGTAATAGACATCCCCTGACGAGAATACGACCAAACCCACACCTTGTCAATCTACACCTTATCAATCTCAATGTTGAATGATCTCTTCTCAATGATCCAACAGAAAAAAAAAAATGTTCATCTATATAAAATGTTCCCTACAAAAAAAGTTGAAATCAGGAAAGCAAAATATTAAGAGTTCCTATTCTAAGCTTTCTAAAACACACCATTAATGAGCATGAAATGGAAACGCTGATATCGTTACTGCAAACCAGATGATTTTAGTTGATCAAATTGAAGTTCTGATTTATGAAAATCAAAATAATTAAGGACAATATACGTACAAGATAATCTAATTTTTGTTTAACTATTATAATAGAACAGCTCTTAGATCTAAACTATTTCAAATCTACAATTGAAAAATAAAATTCTAATAAAATGGTAGATACATTGTTAGCTGAACTATACAAAATCATGATAGCCATATAGTACTACTAAGTCAAAATCATGATAGCCATATAGTACTAATAAGTCAATGCAACAAAATATTAGCCATGCATCAGATTTCTTTTAAATGAAGAAAGCTGACACTCTATTTATAATAGCTACACAGTTAGGACATTGATCAGTCATAATAAATAGTGTGTAGCTATCATGGGCGTATATAGAAAATAAATTCGGAGGGGGCTGGGAAAATTTCGGGGGGGGGGGGGGCTGAGACCATTTCCGGTGTATGGAATACTAACAATTTAGATCTTGGAAGAGTTTTAGCCAACTCAACGCTATTACCCCCAAAATAGAATATGTTTTATGAACTAAATGATTTTATTTAATTTATTTTTAAGGGTTTTATGAAATTTTTACCGATCAAATCTCGGGGGTGGGGGCTGCAGCCCCCCTTATATTCGCCCATGGTAGCTATCCAACAACCAAGAGAATATAGAGAGTTTTGGGAAGTGGGAGTAAAAGGAGTCAGGAATATGTGAGTGAATATTATATATTTATTTAGGTAAATTTACACTCTTCCTTAAGAATTCTAGTGGTTACCTAATAGACATGCGCGCCGAGGCTGAATTTTCAGGCAGCGGCGCGCTGGCCTAATATGGCCGGCGGCGCGCGCGGCGTGGTCTATTTTTTTAACCCCCAAGGGAGATGTTACAATTTTAATTACAGTAAGTATATATATATATATATATATATATATATATATATATATATATATATATATATATATATATACACACACACACACACACACACACAGAAAAATCTCGTTAACCCGGGCCTCTTTAACCCAGACATCCGGATGAAGGTCGATTCACGCTAGACCGTGTCGTGGCCGGGCCAGTTTTGAAAACGGAATTTTGTTGTTTAATGTAGTAAATTAAGACTTGTTCTACAGACGCTAAATAGCTATCCTCCATAGGTAAGTTACGCGTGTTTTCCTAGACTTACGGTCGAGGTACAGTATCGTTTTTCTATTTCGTTTGCTCGTTGGCCGCGATTTAGACGAAACGTAAAAACATTGCTATGCAAAAAAGGATGGAAGCATTGTCAATAATTGATAAGGGGAAATGGTTTAAGAACATTGCTGCCGTGTTTCAAAAGGAACATCGACCGTATCTGCATGGAAAAAGAACAGAAAACGCATTGAAGGCTTTTGTTTCAAGATTATGGAGTTTATGGTGGTTACCCCCCCCCCCCCCCCCCCCCGCAGAAAAACAGTAGCAAACATTGAGAAATTGATAGTCTATTTAGAGAGTCAAGCCGAAACATTGGCAAATGAACTTCTAATGTTAAAGCGGATACGAGATCGCGTTGCTCGTAACGATACACTAAACTGAGACAACAGAAGCTCACTGTTTTTTTTTGTTTTTTTTTTTTTTACAAACGACTAGTTTGTAGCTATATTGAGTACAGTGGACAAACATAGGCTATTACAGTACATACAGTGTATGAGTTCTTAGGTGAATGTGTGTCGATAATAATTTCTAAACTCCATTAAAAATATGCCGGCGATTAATAAGTTTTTTTTAACAAATTTGAGATCTTTATATTTTTTCGTAAATTCCTTGAAATCGGTTAGAACTTCGTGGTAGGGTGGGGGGAGGTGCCCAGTTGATAGCTTACTAATGTCTCTACTAAAATGGTTCTAAAGAAATTTTTGATGGCATGATGTCAATCGGAGAAATAAGGGCTTAAAACTTCGAAAACGTTTGTTTTGTTTTTATGAACGGGGTCTTGTGTTTGTTTAACTCACGTTTTAATTGTTTTTTTTAATTGTAATTATCAGTAAAATTAGCCTTTTAGTAAAGGAAAGCAAGAAAATGAGAACCTCAATGATAATAGTGTTTTCGCAGAGGATACTGTCAGTTTCCTGTTGTGGCGCCTTACACTTCCTTCTGTTTGAGATTTTATTTTATATTTTTAAAGAAACGTCATAACCGTATTTATTTCTTTACTAATAGCACTAGGGCTATGAACGGAACCGCGCTAAGATGCGCGATGTATGTCCTGCGAGTCGGACTTTTTTTTTTCTCTTCAATTGCGAGGTTTCCAAAAAAGCTAGATTTATTTGTTGAGTTAAAGAGCATACCATGGGGGGGGCTAAGACCATTTCCGGTGTATGGAATACTAACAATTTAGATCTTGGAAGAGTTTTAGCCAATTTAAACGCTATTACACCCAAAATAGAATATGTTTTATGAACTAAATGATCTTATTTAATTTATTTTTAAGGGGTTTATGAAATTTTTACCGGTAAAATCAAAATTTCGGGGGGGGGCTGCAGCCCCCCCTTATATACGCCCATGCTCGGCGGCGGTGGCGCAGCTCAAACCCCAGCGTAGCGGCGCCGGCGAGGCGCGCATGTCTATTACCTAAATATAAAAAAATATAAATAATTAAATAAATTCATACTTGAAGCTGTTTTTTATTTTGTATAATATTAGCAGGCTCTTACGATCTCTACAAGGATGTTCCATTCCTAACTAAGAGATTGAAATTATGTGTGTGTGTGTGTGTGAGAGAGAGATGGCGGGGAGGTGTGGGGGAGGGGTGCGAGAGGGAGGGGGAGAGTGTGGAAGGTCAGAGAATTATGCATCTCATTTCTAATATTATTGCATCCTCTCAGCTTAATTTATTTTCTAATACTTCTACTAATCTAATAGACTATTAACACCTAATGTTTAGTTGATTGATTTCTTTATGACAAATAATTTTAAGTTATAGGTAACAGTAGTAATGAACACTATAGCACCTTGTTGACACAGAAAAAAACTATCTTCATCTGGAATGAGATTTTCCTATTATAGTCTTCATGATCAGTTCTCTTAACCTGATCAGGTGTCATACTACTACATTGGGTACAAATCTGTTAGCTGTACCTGTTTTAAAATAATAAGTCAGCCATCATCCTGATACCCAGTGTTAACCTATGTTGATAACAGTGTGCCTATCTAGGCTCCACCTAAACTATGAATGTATTCAAACCAAATTACCCAATCTCCTTGAGAAACAAACACCTCACAGCAACAATATTCTGAATAATCTCAAATTTCTTTAATAAATTTTCGTTTACTTAAAAATTTAACTTAAGCAGATTTCGGATTACACAACCTTTTCCTCATGGAAAAAAGTATTTAATTTATGTAAAATTCTTTCTGGATCATAACAGGAATAAAAATGTTATTTTTACTACATTGACACAATGAGAATCAATTATAGTAACAGTAAATAGGCGAGGCAATATTTTTTCCCAAATTTAAAATAATTTTTTATTCGAGAAATTTGTAGAGCACCGAAAAATCTCTGGGTCATATTGGCTCTAGATGTGACATGGCCTTCTCTTTTAAACAAATTGTTTTGTAGCCACATGTATCTGACATTTAATCAGTTATTAACATTTAAAAAATTAAATTAAGATTGACATTAAACCATAATTAAAATACACCAACAGATAACTGGCTTCACCTAATTGTTTGAATAATCAATGTCCAACTGTCCAATGAAACTACTTGTTAACAAATTTAATCAGACCATTATTCTCTCCAAAGATATTTAAAAATGTATTTGGATGATCTATTTGTTTTTCAATAAATCCATTACTCAAGCATAGGAGAAAAAATTCTATTGATAAATAATAGTAACATTAGGAAAAAATGAAAACATATGCACTACGGACTAAAAGCAAGTTTGTGTGCTAGCAAAAACTGGTCAAAGCTTTGTGAGAGATATCCATTCAAAAATCATAGTTTTGAATTGCAATGCAAGATAATTGAATTAAAATGCAAATGACAAATGCTCAATTGCTAGCATACAAAGACATGTTGTTTTAGTACATTATTGACGCAATATATTATTGATATCTATCTTGGTTACAATCTTCCAAAAATGTAATTGATATAACTTAATTCATGAAATATTTACATTATTCTTACTTTATTAATAGGGAAGAATTTCTCCGGAATCAGAAATCATACAAGAAGACGAAGATAGAAAATATGTATATTATGTTCTCTCAATGCTGTGACTGTGTTATACAAAACCCTTTAAAAAAGCTTCTTGCTTAAAGCCTACACCTTACTTTACTTAATATATCTGCCAGGTGTGAGAGTTTCATTTATATAATACAAATGTACATACTCACACGCTCTCCTGCCTGCAAAAACACACACCAAAACAACACAGACACAAATACTCATACCTAGTCTATATTACTTCTGAGACACTTCCTCATATCTCTTAAATAAATGGGCCGTAAATGAAATTTAAATCTAAATGATTTTTTTTTCAACACACTAGAGCTACATCGCCAAAGCATGCTTTTATAATAGCTATCCCTTCTTTAGAATTCTTTCACACGAGTTTCGCCAATATAAGCAGTGACCAAATTACGTGGGTAACAATGAAATATCTAAAATATGATTATGGATATTGGAAAATTGAAAATGTTCTAGTGTTTGTTGAGATATTTAAGGCACCTTTATTGATTCTAAAAAAATCAGGTAAATTGATCTTTTACAGTGCTCACAAAATCTAATTATTAATAGCAAGGACGTGTATTTCATGCTTGATACGGGAGCTGAGATTAATGTACTCCCAATAAGCTGTCTGTTGAAATTGGGAGTAAGTACTGACAATCTATGTAATAATAGACAAATAAGTCTGGATTTGGAGGCAAGCAGTTAAAATCTTCAGGAGTTATTAAATTGGAATTCAGCGCCAATAAGCTGAGGAATTGCCAACTTAGTTTTATTGTAGTGGAACTAAAAAATGTGCTATAACGCCAGTAACAACATAAAGTAACACCAGACGGGCTAATCACAAAAGCCAGGTAAGCCAAAGATTGAGGTTAGCTGCTCTAGATGGTGGTAGTTCTAGAAAAAACAAAATAGATGCATATGACTACAAGGATACGGGGTCTGTAGTATAGAACAAGGGTGATATTACCAACTATTCCAGTGCTCATTCCGGATTGAAGCAAGGCTGCTTATTGAGTCCACTTTTAGTTTATGTCTACATCAGCAGAGAGGAGTGAGAATACTCGTCAGCTGCCTTGCCTTATGTATGCAGATGATATAGTCCTTCTGAGTTAAAGCAAGAACTCACTCCAACTCATGATAAATAATCACTGTTGAACCTCATTATAAACTTGAATAAATCCAAGGTCATGATTTTTCGGACTGGTGGGAGGCCTGCCAGGAACGAGGAGTGGAAGCTTGACATCCAAGTAATAGAAATGGTGAACGAATACAATAACTTGGTGTTATTCTCACCTCTAAGTTGTCAATGACCAGATATTTTGAGTAGAAGGTTTGAGTTAAAAAATATGGCCTTCATACCAAGTGAAATGGTTTTATCATGAAGCATGAAGTCCCAACCTCCACAATGCTCCGTGTAATGTTTCGTGTTTGATGCACTCACGTGAGCCCACGTTTCTTTGTTGCCCAAGTCTGGGGCTGGAAGGAATTTGGGGCTGTTGAGGGTTTTCACAGAGCATTTGTAAAGTGGCTCTTTGGGTTGCCAGCATACACTCTGAACTATGCCATATATCTGGAAACTAGTAAAAATTTATTTTTCTGCACACCCTAAAGCTAGGTCTGGAAAACATTCAAAGATGGCATAGGCTTCCTGGTAGATTGTTTCACAAGATGATAGAAAAGAAAACCTGGGTATACAAGGAATGGGAGCTGCTATTTCCCAGAGCTGGGAAGAACATGGACAGCTGGACCTTGTACTGATGAAGGAAGCAAGTTTCAGCATCACCCAACAATCTGGAACAGAGACAATGGTCTGAATCTTTGCAATACCATCCCCATTACAGATCGTTAAATCACACACATGTAGCAATTTCCTATATGTCAGATGACAGGTCTCTCTTCGCAGCCCACTTAATGATAGAAGCTAGGACTGAGTTGCTACATCTTAACAGTAGGCAATGGCAGAGACAAGTGTGCACACTGCTCCATGTGAAATCTCAAAGAGGAAGAAGCCACACTGCATTTAATTGCTATATCTCCAGTAATAATCAAGTTTAGGAGAGCAGACTACATCAAGGATCTACTCTCCCAGAAGAAGTCAAGAAGATTTTAAAAGGAAGTCAGTGGGGCACCCTGTATAAACATTTAAATAACTTATTATTATTATTATTAACTTATTTATTACGGCTTGTAAAATTTTTACTGTAATATAAATTTGATTTATAATTGAGTTAAGAACATAATAAAAGGCTTTATTATTATTATTGGGGTGGGGTCTCAGATTACTGGAGAATATTTTTACTGGGGGATAGTTCTGTAGCGGCGCCCCCCTAACTTCTCAGTTTTATTTGGTGGCAACACTGGAGTTGCTAAAGCTAGGTTTGTGTACAACACTGCAGCCGGATCTGACGCCATTTAAGCCAGTCTGTGTTTAGCCTCTGCCTGGGTACCTGACACGCTCCGTTCCCAGGCAGTGACCACGTGCATACGACTCTGTTGTGCTATGGACCTTGTTCCTGTTATGTTAGCCTCACGCAACAACGGCTATATTTCCAACAGTAAAAAGAATTATTTTTATTTTTAGAAATATTTTTTTCTTTACTAATTATGGGCATTAAAAATTTTTCTTACGATTCTAGCTGTGTCGAGTAGAACTGCTTGCTGGGATAGTATTAAGTGTTCCTCTGACAATTTCAGATATTTGGTGGCACTGACTGTAGTATTCGGTATCAAACCATTGGTCGAAATGATAACTGCAGTAACTCTAGCGGAATCTAATTTATAGTGATCTTTTAATTCAATGGCCAAGTCTTGATATTTTCGCAGCTTTTCGGCATATGCTTTCCGGATATTCTCATCATTCGGCACTGAGATATCAATTATATCAGCAGTCTTATTATGCTTGTCGATGATGAGAATATCTGGTTTATTATGGTGGACAGTTCGGTCCGTAATCATAGCTTGGTCCCAGGACATTTTAATTCTATCATTTTCTAAAAGTCTTTGTGCTACGTAGCGATAGTACCGTACTTTCCATAATGCCAAGCCTTTCTGCTATTTCTTGATGGTATATCTTGGAAACATTGTTGTGTCTCTGAAGGAAATCACATCCCGCAAGAATTTCGCAGCCTGCCGTCACGTGTTGAATCGACTGATACGCCTTGTTACATAAACTGCACTTGTCCGAAATACTAGTATCTTTTAAAACGTGTCGTCGGTAGGATCGTGTTGCAATTACTTCGTCCTGGATGGCTATTACGAAATCTTCAGTTTCCGAAAATAGCTGACCAGAAGTCAACCATGCCACCGACAACGTCGTCTGCACCTCCGGATCGAATAAACAATTGCAATATCGCCCGTGCAATTCTTTCGTCTGCCATTCAGAAAGGCAATCAGATTCTGTCCTTAGATCCAGTTCATTAATTATCTTCAATTTCAAGGCTGTATAATTCTCGTCCAATTTAACGATTTCCTTAAAAAGGTGGCTATCACTCGATCTTATATAATGCCTCAGATCAACATAAATGTTCAATATTGATGAGGCCAAGGCCACCTTTTTTCCTTGGCAAATACAGCCTTGCCATTGAAGATGTTGGATGGTGCATGCGTGCTTTAGTCTTTTCAGTTCGAATGAGTCGATCCAAATCCCGTAGTGATGTATCTGACCACTTTATCACACCGAAACTATACGTTAATGAAGGTATTGCCCAGGTGTTGATAGCTTTTACTTTATATTTTCCATGCAAATAACTTTTTAATACTAATCGTAGCCGTTTTAAAAACTTATTATAAAGCTCCTCTTTAACATTTTTGTGACGGATCTTAAGGTCCTGTTGGATGCCAAGGTACTTATACGATTCAGATTCCCCCAATTCACGAACATGGTCCCCATCCGAAGGTGGTATGTTTTCAGTAGATACTGTACGTCCTTTTGTAGCATGTAGCACAGCACACTGATCTAAACCAAAGCACATTCGAATGGTGTTACTGAAATTTCGCACAATGCTTATCATGCTCTCCAGTTGGGAAGCATTTGCGTACAATTTCAGATCGTGTATGTTTCTTGGTCATTTCTTATTCATCTGGTACCCAATATCACGCAGCAATTGGCTCAAGGGTTTCAGGGACAAGCAAAACCACAAAGGACTCAGGCTATCGCCTTGATATATTCCCCTTTGTATTTTTATCGTTTTGTTTTCCACAGTATGTCGTCCCTTTCCAAAGGTAAGGTTGGTTTTCCACGTGGCCATCATGCGTGATAAAAGGTCAGTTATATTATTAGCGACTTAATAAATTCTTAACACCTCGATTAACCAGGAGTGAGGAACCGAATCGAAAGCTTTCTTGTAGTCAATCCATGCCATCGATAGACTTCGCTGTTTGGCTGAGGCCTGAGATGCAATAAACGAGTATAACTAACAACTCTTTACATCCTTTAGAACCACTTCTACAGCCTAGCTGCTCGGGAGCTAGTAATTCATTTTGTGTGATGTGGTCTTGGATCTTGTTAAGAGATAATTGATGTAAAGAGCTTATAGACTCCATTTAAGCATGTTATAGGCCTTTAGTCATTGGGTGGAGTGAATAAAAGTTAGCAATTGCTAGATCTAAGTATTTTCCAAGCAATTGCTTGGGCCGAGTGAATAAAAAGGTTAGCTGCAGCTAGGGCTAGCATTTGCTTAGTTTATCACGGTTCCTAGCTGCAGCTAGGTAGAAGGTGTGAATAGAGCTGTGACTAGTTTCTAAGGGTAGCAATTGCTAAGGAAAAAGTCCGTCAATGCAGGAGCTGCATAACTAAGCACTTTCCTCAGAATTTTTGTAGTGTAGACTACTACAATACTGAATAATTTGCTGTAAGTAGGTACCTAGTAGGTATAAAAATAAAATAAAAACGTGAATACTTCTGCTCACTCACATTTCTTATGAGAACTGTTCAATTATTAATTTTGTAAATAATTTGCTTCCAGAGTTATGTTAATGCATGATAATGTACTACTTAATAACTGCACAAAAACATTTTCCGTCTTTTGATCTGACGCAGGAACAGGATACAGTCCCTCTAGTGGAAGATAGCGCTCCTCACGGCGGCTTTGTGAACCTACTACGTTTGGCAGGCTAATTCTAATGAAACAGAGTTTAAAGTAAACCCTCTTTTCCAATAGGCCGATTTACTTCATTTTTACAACACTTCTTTCTCATGAGATACCCACGACGTATACCGCGTTTCGTTACAATACAGCAGAAATTACGACCGGTATGAGTATATTAGTACTTTAGGTCGGGAGTAACCCCCCCCCCCTCCGAATAACCCGATTTAGTTTATTTTGACAACCCATTTTTCTCTGCTAATTACCACCACGAATACCGAGTTTCGTTGAAATGTAACAAAAATTACGGCTGGTAATGGCAAATTGGTAATGTGGGTCCGGAGTAAACTCCCATCCTAATGAACCGATTTAGTTTATTTTTACAACGTATTTCTCCCTTTAGATCAACATAGCGAATACCGAGTTTCGTTGAAATATAACAAAAACTACGACTGGCATGGTCAAATTAGTGTTTTGGGTCCGGGGTAAACCCCCCCCCCTCCCGGTGGACCGATTTTTATGGTTAACGAACTCGTTCAATCGTTTGCTAATTGAACGCTATATACCACGTTTCGTGACGAAAAAACAAAAACCGCTATCGTGTTAACAGACATATATATATAATATATATATATATATATATATATATATATATATATATATATATATATATAAATTTTAACGGGGGTCATTTTCGGTGTCTACTAGGTAGGATCGATAAGGATTTGAAGAAATTTTTCAAAAATTCCGTCATGAGTGCAACCTCAATAGCTACTTTCCTTCGGAGGAAAGTGCTAAAAGCTAGTCTGGTCTGGGTCATGCTATCTTTTTAGTTAGTCGTTTCTTTTCGCTCAATCGTGGCGGCGTTTACGCATGTTCGTAAGGGAAAGGAGTATTATATGCGACGGGACGTCTTCACGTTTTATTTTCATCTCCTTTAGCTACATTTCCTGCAGTAAAACGATTCTTTGAAGTTCTGGAGTTGTCGGATGTTTTTTTTCTTCCGTACCGTAAACCTCAACCATTTTCGCACCTTTTCAATTATTTATTTGCAATTTGTTGTGAAGCAGTGCTGGGTTCCTACTTCCTTGTTAGACGCTTATCGGTGAATCCATTTGAATTCTTCCTGGGATTTTTGCCCTTGATCAATAATTTGTAAAAATCTTTTCCCTGCTGCTTCAATTTGCACTATTGCTTATTGCCGGTGGCTTTTTGGTCGGTTTTCTTCTTTATGCTTGATTTCATGTTACTCAGCAACTTATTTAACTGTGCAACAGTGACCTTTCGCCTTATGGAAAATTCATTACTAATGCTGTCCCAAGGAGGTTTTCTTTCTTTAATAGCAGCTATTAATTTAGATTTTTCCATTGCCACAGGATCATTGACTAATACTGTTATAAAAAGTGACTGATCCAGGTCGGCATGGGCGTATATAAAAAATAATTTCGGGAGAGGCTTGGAGTATTTGGGGGGAGGGCTGAGAGCATTTGGGGGGTATGGAATATTATCAATCTAGATCTTGGAATAGCTAGCCAATTAAAATGATATTGCACTAAAAAGAAATTATTTTTATGGAGTTTCAGGTTGTCTTGAGTCTTGAGCTTCGGTACATCTGGATCGTTTCGCTGAGCATTGGAGAGTTCGACAAAATCATCAGGTGTGTGAGTTTCTTCGATTCGAGACAGAGCATCCACCGCGATATTATCTGTGCCAGGTTTGTAGAGTAGCTCTGTAGTGAATTGGCCTATGTAGGAAAGCCAACGTGAACGGAGAGGAGTTGTAGATTCCGGTTTCTGGTTAAAAGCGTGAGTAAGTGGTCGGTGGTCTGTAATAATGGAGAAAAATTTACCTTCAATTAGAGGTCGAAAATGTCTGATGGCTTCGTACATAGCCGGAAGCTCTCTGTCGTAAACCGAGTATTTCTTCTGAGCAGTAGTAAGTGCTTTAGAGAAAAAGCCCAGAGGGTACCAAACATTGTCTTTCTTTTGCTGTAGCACAGCGCCAATAGCTATGTCGGAAGCCTAGCTGGAGATGGAAATTTCAGCATTGGCATCAGGGTGTACAAGTTCGGAAGCGTCTGCGAGATTCCTTTTGGTTTCCTCGAAAGCCTTTAGGGTGTCGTTGTTCCACACAATAGGAGACTTGTCGGTTTTGGGCTTACCGTAAGTAAAGTTGTTGTGTGGCCTCTGTATGCTTGCTGCATTAGGCCGGCAAGGTCGATAAAAATTGACCATGCCCATAAAGCGCCTGAGTTGACGTAGGTCCTTGGGAGGTGGGTACTCAAGAATAGTCTTCATTTGGGGTTGAGAGGAGTTATACCGGTTGTTGAAAGATGATAACCGAGGAACTCGAGTTCTGTTACTCCGAAGATGCATTTAGTAGGATTAACGGCAATGCCGTACTTATCAAGGCGTTTGCAGACTTCCCTTAGGTGAGCTTCGTGTTGGTCTTCATTTTCTGATGCTATCAAGAAATCGTCCAGAAATTTGAAAAGGAAGTTGAGGTTACGGAATTTGTCGTCAACAAATCGTTGAAAGCTTTGACCAGCATTCCTTAAATCGAAGTTCATCCGATTGTTTTCGATGAGCCCAAAAGGTGTGATGAGAGCAGTTTTCTCCCGGTCCTTTTCAGCCACTGGTATATGGTAATAAGCTCTTCGCAGGTCAATCTTGGAAAAGATCTTCTTGCCACTTAATTCCATTGTGAAATCGCGCAGGTTAGGAATACCGTACTGATCGAGGATGGTCTGCTTGTTAAGTTTTCTATCTTCTTCTTCACGTCCTGGTAGATCCCTGGAGGTAGACGCCGGCACTTAGCGGTCACAGGTCGACCTTTAGTTTCTATGAAGTGCTCGACAACTCCGCTGGATGGTCCGCGAATGGGTGTGGTTTTGGTGATTGTGGGGAATTCATTGAGGATTCGCGCGAAACGGTTGTGAGTAGGAGCAACAGAGTAAACAGGTACTTGTTCTGAAGAAACGGTTCCGGGGGTACTAAAGCCAGTTTGCTGGTCGATCACCCTCCGGTTTCTAAGATCAACCGTGAGCTGATGCCAATAAAGGAAGTCCGCACCAATAATTGCTTTGCCGACATCTGCGAAGATAAATGACCAGCGAAAGGTTTCCTCAGACCAAGGTCCAATTCACGAGTAACTTCACCATACGTCCATATTGATGAATTATTGCGGCTACTAGAGTGAAGTCAGACGGAGTCCTTCGGCGTCCTCAAGGGGCAGGAAGCAAAGAAATGGAAGCTTCGGTGTCGATCAGGAATGGGTGGCCGGTTGTCTTATCCTTGACGAATAGGCGGTGGTGCGGTTACGGAGTGAAAGTCTCCGCCACGACTTTCACTGGCTGGAGTTTAAAGATGAAGGTTTTTGTTTGCTACCCCAGGTGCATGGTGTGATGCAACGTCGAGCCTTTCCCTTATAAGTCCTGTGTTAATAGCAGATGCTGTTATCCCGAGACTTCGAGCAGGAGCGAGATTGGTCGCGAAACCCTGGGCTCTTGCTTCTTTCCACGATCATTGTTGTTTAGGATGCGGAGAATTTTGTCCACGTCCTTACGAAGTTGCTGGATTTCCGATGAACAAGAGACACACGACGATTGAGCTTGTGCGGTCGATGATTCGGGGACGGTATACATTTCAGCTGGTGAAGATACCTCATGTATCTTATCCGCGATCTGAGCTAGTTTTTCCACGTCGTCGTGTCCGGTTGCTGCGAGGATAGGTTGGAACCTGGTAGGAAGATTCCTTAACCACAGTGTACGGATAAAGTCGTTGCTTGCGCTGCTTCCGGCGAGCTGCTGCATTTTTCTTAACAGCTGCGATAGAGTTTGATCGCCTAAGGGAATATCTTCAAGGAGCTTTCGTATCCTGAGTGTCTCGGACTCTCCGTAAATCTGCATTAAGCGGGTTTTCAAGTTTTCATACTTTTGTTTTTCCGGGTCAGTGACAAGATCCTGTACTTGGACAAGAACGTCCAGGTCAATATTAGGGAGGAGAAGTTGGAATTTGAGCTCGATGTGATCTTCGAAGTAAGGAAGACAGATTCACATGTAGCGAACCACAATGCAGGGTTGGTCTTCCAAAACCGAGGAATTCTCGATGTAGGACCTTGATACATGTCGATCTGCATTGGCTTGGTCTCGGTGGATGAGGATTGATCCGTATTTTCTCGTCTTCTCTATGTTCGTCATAGTTCGGGAGTCAAGTTAAAATAAAAATTTTCAACGTTCGGGGTCACCACTAGTTAAGTTTTGTTTTCACTAATGTATCACTTGTTAAGTATGGTTAAAGGACTTAACAACACGAGTTCAAGTACAAAAATATAAAATATAATCTTTATTTGTAACACATTAAGTTTTGTTTAATAATATTATAATTTTGAAAAAATGAAATTTTGACTAAAATTGAATTGTTTATGAAATCACTGACGAGCTGATTTCTTGTTCTTCAAGAAATATCGAATGTCTGTAGTTTCTGTGGAGTAAAAGCTGAACTGTAACCTCACTGGATGAGTAGCGGCAAGGCAACAGTCTAGAGGTGACTCAGAACCCAAGCACATTAATGAAATGAAAAAATAAAAATGCACTCACAGCTTGTTGATTTTAGAGAAAACATAACTGCCTGGAGTCCAAATGTTGAATTACCAGATGAATACATCCCGCACTCAATTCCATGAATTTGAAAATAGTATACCGGGTAAAAAAACTGAACCGTCAACCCAGCACGCCACAGCACACAAGATCCCGCCAAAACTGGGTGTCTAGATCGATGTGGGCTGGAGGCGCCAAACGGCAGGCGATTCAAATGTAATTGTGTAGCTGTCGCTATGCCATGGTATTGGATATTCTGGGACATTAGTAGGTCATTAAGCTTGGACAATACCTCTTTATTCTTGTCAGTGTCACCATCTGCTGAATTGTCTATATCATCAGGTACTGAAGTTGGTTACTGTTCGATTTCAATCGTCTCAACTTCAGCTGGAATGCCTTCTGTACTACTTTGGAGTTCGTGTTTTATCTTTTCTAGTTCAAACCCTTTCAGAACATTACCGGTGCGTAAAATACGTCTGATCCGGTCTGCAAGGTTTTGAGACGTTAGCCTTAGGATAAAACTCGTTCCAATACTGCTCTAATCGTCTAGTGTAGTCCGTTTTCTCAGTTTCACATTTTGTGGCCAGATAGTACGCTCGCATAACTGCAATATGCATGACTTTTGTCAATTTTATGCGTTTCTGCGTACATCTTGGCCATTGTCTGACAGGAGCGAGAGAAGAATCACTCTCCTCCAAGCTCAAGCCAGAACCTTGTTGGGTGCTCAACGTGATATCCATATCCGTTGGCTGTTTTCTTACGGGCCGATAAGACATCGGGGCACCGCTTGCACTGCCTGCCGATGTCGAGGGCTGACAATCAATTCTCTCCGGAGCAGCCCTCACTCCAGATTTGTGTACTGTACTCGGGGAAGGGGGGTTCATAAAGCCCCAAGCAACTGCGCTGTTCAGTCGCTCCCTCCTTTATTATTATTATTATATATAGGGGAAGGTGTTGTACCTCTGACCATATTGTACCTTTGACCACCGAGGCTGTGGCGGCATGTAGCAGCATTTTATAAATTTTGGTTTAATTAGTGTTTAGCTCCTTCACTAGAGGGCTTGTGTAACCTACTTTGGATTATTCAAGTCAAAGAGGATTCTTGCAAAAAATACTTATCCATTTCTATCATAAAAATGTAAATTATTTATTGATGACGATTTGCCTCATAATATTTTTTGTATTATGTCTTTTTAGATGGAAATTATTTTACAAAGTAGCTATTACCATAAGAAACATTGTGTAGCTTCTGAAATTGATTTATCTTAACCCTAAAATTTTTAGCATGCTTTTTAATTTGCACTACCAGGGTGTTGTACCTCTGACCACGACTAGTTGTTGTTCCTTTGACCAGGTCAAAGGTACAACACACCTGAGTAATTTTTTCATAATTTACCTTTTATGTCCTTCTGCTACAAATTTAAAAAAAATAATTAATATTGGTTGCTTCAATTGTTCAAAGAATTTAAAAAATAATAAATGAAATAAGTTCAAACTGACTTTATCAATCCTCAGTGTAGCAGTTCAAAACTATTGCCCCTTATTGCTCCATTTGATGTTGTAAGACCTTATCGAAAAGTGCTCGCAAGGAAAATGTCAAATAGGGGCCGGCCTAAAGGGAAACCTCGTATCCTGACAGGCATTCCTGAAAAGCTAATTATTGAAGGTGAAAAAAAAAAAAAAAAAAAAAAAAAACGAAGGCACCACCCTAAACGTAAGACACCACATACAAATAAACACCTTCCTAAAAAAGTGGTAAATAAAAAGAAAATTATGCTAATAACAGTTCAGATTCAGATACTGACACCGAAATTTCTTCAGGAGAAAGTGATGTTGATCGGTCTGGTAAATGTTGTGAGTTAAGTCGATGACCAGCAACAATTTGAAAAATATGATTTGGAAAAAGGAAATGTTATACTTGTTAAAAATAAAAGTAAAAAGACTATTACATATTTAGTCGCAGAGATTTGTGGTATTAAATGTCCAATGTTTAAGATCCAATATTTGAAAAAACAAACTTTAAATTACAAGTTTACGAGATGAAAATCTGTATGATATTGATTTTGACATTGTGGCTAAACTTCCATACCCTAACATTGCTAGCGGATCTGCTAGACAGTTAAAACGTTTAACCATTGGACTGGATTTTTCAGCATATTAAGCATAACATAACATCAATAATAGCTTTTTTATTATGCTTACATCCTTGTCCTGTATTTATTAAACTTACAATTAATTACAATATTACTGAATGCATTTTTTTTTTCTGCACTTCAGTGTTGTGTTTAGGTGGTCAGAGGTACAACACCCCACGGTCAAAGGTACAACTACATGTTGTACCTTTGACCACTGTACGATTATTTTTTAAAAAATTAATAAAAAATATTAAATGTAAAGCTAGAACCTTGAAAAAATTAAATATGACAAGTAATAGAATACTAATTACAATGAAATAAAAAAAATGAATTTAGCCTTAATAGTCAAGGTAAAAAAAATTCAATTTTGCAAAGTGGTCAAAGGTACGACACCTTCCCCTATATATATATATATATATATATATATATATATATATATATATATATGTGTGTGTGTGTATGTGTGTGTGTGTGTGTGTGTGTGTGTGTGTGTGTGTATAAGAAATAAATTTAGAATCATTCCTTCATTCATGCTTGTTTGAAATGATCTTGTTGGAAACTTTTTATTTGAAATATCTTTTATTCTGTTCTTTCTAGAAGGTGGTTGTTCTAGAAAGAACAGAATAGAAGCATATGGAAACAACAATTTTAACAAAACATTTATATGGAAATAGGTTGAACACAATTTCAGGAGAAGGGACAGTATTGCTAATTCTGCTTCACAAATGAAATTTAAAGGCAAAACAAAGAGAAAGATCAATATCAATATATTAAAGGATTTACTGTATATAGCAATGGTTGGGAAGGGTTCATAAAGCTCTTAGTACTTAATGTAACTATGTCAGTTAAGTAATAGGAAAATTGATCACCCTTCAAAAGGTTTCTTGAGAATGAATTTGTTAAAGGAATTACTTTAATTTGTACAAAAAGTCAAAATAAAAAACTCATATTAGAATAAAAATTATAAGCAAATATAAAAATTATAAGCAAATATAAACATTATAAGCTATAGAAAAATAAAAACAATTGATGCAGGCAGAGATATGAGGAAACATCTTTTTTTACCATTATCATTTTTAACAAATACAATGGAGTTCGTTGCTGTACTAAAACATGTTCTGTGAGCGTGCTGATAAAAAGTGCTGTAAGTCAAAAAGAAATATCTATATTTTGTAATATTTGTGTTAACTACAATAGTAACAAGACTGGGTTATGATTTTTTTAAGGATTCAGGGGGAAAATAACTAAAACTAAAACAAAATATTGTTAACATGTCTCTCTAGTTATAACACAGTTTAAAAGCTACCTTTCTAAGATTTCTCCCGGGTAAATCCAGGTGATTCATCTAAAGAAAATAATGAGTATACATAGGATGATATGATTGAAATAATATTAATTAAAATGCATAAGATTAAGAAGAATACTATATGAGATACTAAGTAGACTCTCTAAAAATGAACCCCATAAATGTTAGGTAAGTATATATGATTATGCTATGAAAAAAAAATTACTAAAGGCTTTCTTATTTTTCTAAAAAGAATTATTTATTAACAATGTTGAATAGAGATCTCTTAAATTAAACAGTTCATGGATGAAATATATTTGAAACCTGTACACAAAATAAAATGTATAAACATTTCTAGATTGAATCAAATTAAAAAGTACATGTATATGAATGCATGCCCTCCACACGTACTGCGTGTGAGTGAACATGCATGCATACTCATGCATATATTTATTCCTATTTACTTACCTTTGTAGTTGTTGTGCTAGATTTTAGAGAGCGGTCCCTATTTATGCTGGCATGCCTACGACGCATCGATGACCATACACTTCCAAACAGTGAATGATTACGCTGAAAAAATAAAATATAATATGTATTCTTATTTCCGAAGACTATAATTATAGGGCTTAATTTGGTCATAAAATGTTACCACTATATCAATAATCTGTAATTAAAAGTAAATAACTTCTGAAACAAATCAATATCCGTATTACTATCTTATATCCTTTAATAACAGTGCCCTTTGATAAATTCTATAAAATAAATGTAGATGAAAATCAAGATTTTGTGTGTTTTTGCGGTATGGACACACGGCGTTGGGGGCCAACGCATGTTTAAAATAACCTAGTCGTCGCCTGCCTCTATCTATCTCTCTCTATTTTACCTACTGCTCTGGCAAGAGATACTAGCAAGTCAACTAGCAGGGTTCTTTGCCCGCAGGAAAGAGGAACTGGTTAGGGTGTTGATTCAGGTAGCACCAGCCTATCAGGCAGCTTTGCTTTGATCTCGACAAATGAGCATTTGTGTATACTCCGGGACCCATTTTAATATTATTGATTTTTGTATAACATTTACTAATATTGTTGAATTGTTTGCATAGATTATTATTTATTCACAATACTTTTTCATGTTATATTCTTGGAAATAAGGTTTTTAATTCTTCATAATTAAAAACACTTCAACAAAAGCATGCTTTGCTTTATCTTGGACTATAAAGGGGCTTTGTAAAGCCATCAGCTAATTGATCCTGAGTCACAACTCTTCTTTTCTTGATAGTACCTGCTCTCTCACAAAAAAGTTCCGGATGGAAATATGATTTGTGTGCTTGTGCCACACAGGGCTTCTGCCAATTTTGTTGCAGCATTGTTGTCTAAAAAGAAAATACTATCATCCATATTATAGTTTGTGATCTCACCTAAGAGTCTTTTTAAACAAAATGTTTCCCTGGTACCCTTGCTCGCAGTCATCACCTCAGCCTCAGTAGTAGATATAGCCACAGAAGTCTGCCTTTTACTGAACCATGAGACAGCACCACCAGAATAAATGCACACTATTCCTGATGCTGACCAACCAGTTAATGTGTCGCCTTCAAGGTCTGCATCTGAGTAGCAATAAAGATTTCCCTTCCTAGCTCCTCTTTTGTAAAGGACCCCAAGATCAAGAACACCCCTCAGTTAGCGAAGTATTCTTTTTCAGTTTACATACATCATTTTCAGAAGGATTGTCCAGCATCCAGGATACTATGCTTACCGCAAAAGAAATGTCAGGTCTGGTTCCTGTCATTAAATACATTAAAAAACCCACTGCTTCACGATAAGGAAAGTCCCTTTTGGAATTATTTAACTTTCCTTTATTTATTACTGTCATCCTTTAAATATGGGACTACTTACTGTCTTACACTAATCCATTTGAATTTTTTTAAGAAGCCTGTTGACGTAAGCCTTTTGACTTATTTTAATTTCCTATCTTGTAATTTTCACATTGTCCAGGTTTGATTATCCCCAAGAGGCATCATTTCTAGTTCCATAGCTTTTGAACAGTGCTCTGCTTCTTTACTCTCCTTAGCTTCATTATATGTTTGCGGAATATCAGTCTCAACGATGTTCACATAATCTTCTAAATGTTTTGGTTCATTCAGTTTAGATATTTCTCGAAGATTTTCGCCTCTTTCCCAAGACAAGGCCTTATTATCCTGTTCAATTTCTGACTCTTAATTATCTGAAAATCCTACAAAATCTTCCTATCTGACCCTTGGACATCACTCTTATGATTATCTGTTCTTCTTCATGTTGGTTAATAACAGTTAGTTTGAAGATTTATAATGTTTTGATTCAGCCCTTTTTCAAGTTGAACATCCTTAATAATAGGTTTAGTAGTCGATTCTTGAAATATTACATCACGGGATCTTATGAGTCTATTATTGGACAGAACCCTATATCCATTATCTACATCGTATTCCAACAGGATTTCTTCTTGTGCTTTTTTATCTATTTTTTCCTTTTAAACTTTAGGACATGCACCCAACATTTAGATCCTTAACATTTAGATCATTCATAGATGTTAAATAGAAGATTTTAGTCCAGTCCATAGTTCAAAGGGCAATTTTCCATCGATAGAGGACACACCAGTTCGATTGAGGATGTAAGCAGCAGAGTTTATCATTTCAGCCCATAATTATTAGGCAATGATTCTTTTCCAGAATGAGAAAAGGCTCTAGCTGCTTCAACCAATTCTGTTCTCCCTTTCTGCACAGCCATTTTGTTCAGGTGTATAGGGTCTCGTGTATTTTACCTCAATACTGTATGATCTTAAGATATTTTGCACTCTTCCATTGTCGAACTCCCCACCATTATCCCATATTAGGGATTTTATAGTACACCCAGTTATTTTGGCTTCCTTAAGGAAATTTTCAATTTCTCAGATACTTCATCTTTTGTTTCTATGAAGTATACTTTCCTATATCTAGACTAGTCATCTTTAAAAACTACAACGTATTTAAATCCACTATTGGATGCTACAAAAGGACCACATACATCAGAGTGTATCACCTGTCCTGGATTTTCAGCTCTTTTCCTATTTACAAATTTTAATCTATGAGCCTTTCCATTAATGCAGCCCTGGCACAATTCAACATGACTCTTGTTTTGATGAGCCATTTTCTCATGACAAAGCTAGACATCATGTTTATTATATATGATAGATTGGTTACTTAAGGCTTTAGGATCTTGTACTACAGGGAAAATGTTTGTCGAGTACCTGAAACCTCAGAGTTTCTTTTCCTTTAATCAATCTGCACTTAAGAGTTGTCAATTCAAATTTGCTTTTGGGTCTATGATCCTGAGCAGCTAGGATAGAAAATACATTTTTGGAAATGATTAGCAAATACCATACATTAGTCAATGTAAATTTCTTCCAGACTTTCTCCAGGCGAGAAAGCGCCTAAATATCAATAGATCCCTGACCAATGGCCTTTATATTTGTACCATCTGCAGTTATTATTACATGATCATTGTCATTAAATTTATCAAAAGTTTTAAACCAATCTAATCTAATGTGATGAGTAGCTCTGTTGCCTACAAACCAAGTATGCTTGTTTGATTCTGTCACAAAAATTAGTTTTTGTACATTTAGCCTTTGCTGGGTTAGGAGGTCAACCATCTGCAATCGAAAATCTGCATTTTTTAATATGTTGACCTTTTTTGTCACAGTAAGCACATTTAATTTGTTTTTTCTTTAAAACAGCTTTATATGGCATATTTTTCTTTATTTTACTAACTTATGTTATGGCCTTTACATGTAAAATCTCTTCAGAATAATGTGCTTTTAAATTATTTTCAAATTTACATAATTTTTTAGCTACATTTTCTAAATTTTTATTGTCAACATTAATCAATCACCATCCATTGGTGAAATTTTTCAGACAAACTGTTCAAAATTGTACGCATCAATAATTCATCGTTGTTTCCTTGAGGTTGCTTTTGTACTTC
The DNA here is from genome assembly GCA_946811695.1 of Gonocerus acuteangulatus. Classification (NCBI taxonomy): domain Eukaryota; kingdom Metazoa; phylum Arthropoda; class Insecta; order Hemiptera; family Coreidae; genus Gonocerus; species Gonocerus acuteangulatus. The sequence continues at coordinate 104,412,803 of OX328132.1, forward strand.
CTGCTGGAGTTGGTTCCAATAATTTCAACAGTCTTGATGTAAAGCCCACTGAATCTTCTTCAGGCAGCCACTTAGCGTCAAAAAACTTGTTATACAAGTCAAATATTCTATCTTCAGAAAACGTATCAAAGAGTTGACATAGCCCTAACCACATCTCTCTAGCAGTTTATTATCTTCAAACTTTTCCGAACATTTCTTCGGTCATATTATTAGACATTATTAGCAAAGATTGATTGTCTGTACTTTTAACCCATTAGCAGCGGAGTTACTTTTTTTCAACAATTTAAATGTTTTTGGTTAACTGTTGGTCAAAATAACTATTAAAATCAGAATTTTGATTTTATGTTCATTAGTTATTGAGTTACCCCCCTTTATCATACAGTAATGAACTGCCTCTGGCCTTCTATGGATTTGACTTTGACAGTAATTGAAAATAATAATGTTTTCTATAATTTCATTTAAAATATAAGAAGTAGTTTTTGTTTTTTAGAATAATAAAATAATAAGGATGTTTAGAAATTTTAATATTTACAATGGAATCGACATATTACTAACAAGACAGAGGAAACAATAAAATATTTGCATTTAGCGAACATTGTTATAACTTTTTTTTTTACATTTTTCAAAACCAAAAATACATCTTTAAAGTTAGAAAACATGATTTAAGAAATAGATAACACAAATATTAGGTATTAAAAGAAGAGAAATATTCAAAAATCAATTTTTCGTATGGTAAGGCTTGAAGTAAAGAACGCACAAACCAACATTGCACTTATCGCACATGATCCTTACAGAGTTATTTCAGTTTACCCCAGCTCAACTCTTTATTATTTTTTTCTGTGTCAACTACAAAGTGTCTTCCATCGAGTCTAATTTCCTTCGAAACTCGGTAAAAAGAAGATTGCAGTGATTTTGATGGTCGGCCATGTTTTCCTCTCATGCCACTGACTATTGCAGCGGAACTGTAACGGCGCCAATCTCCACCTGGATGACCTACAAAAATTGATAGACCAGATCAGTCCTTTCTGCATTTGCCTTCAAGAGACCCACTTCAGACCTTCCGACGATTTCATTCTTGAACACTATACTTCATACAGGTATGACTCCACAAAAGAACGGGCCAGCAGAGGAGTTGCAGCCTTCGTACGTGATTCAATAAACCTCCAGACAAATCTCTTTGCTGTTGCTGTGGAGGTTTGGATTCCCAAGCACTTCTACGTCTGCAATATATACCTCCGACCTAGTGAAAAACTCGATAAACTCGAGTTTAAGAACCTACTCCAATAACTCCCCGCACCCTGTATATTATTAAGAGACGTCAACACACACTCCAGCCTTTGGGGTTCAAGTAAACAGGACACACAAGGCACCATCATCGTTGAAGCTCTCCGTGATAATGATCTACTCATTCTTAATACCGGAAAACCAACCCATCACAGCTCAGTGCATAAAACTTTCTCATTTATTGACTTAACATGTTGCTCTCCTTCCATCTTCCCCTTGATGTCGTGGCATACAATCGATGACTTACATAACAGTGACCACTTTCCAATCATTTCATCTATTGGCTTTGCGATGCTAAAGAGGAGATGGCTACTCCAGAAAGCGAACTGGCTTAAGTTTCAAACCTCAATACGAACAGCTGACTAAAACAACGTAAATGCTGAATAACATTGTCGTCTACTAACTAATGCAATATTAAATGCAGCTAACATCTCAATTCCCACAAGCCAGAATAAACCCAAACAGAAATGTGGCCCCTGGTTTAACTCCAAATGTCGTGCAGCCATACAGCTCCGGAGAAAGTCACTGAAAAAAATCCAGACAACAGTGTCAGCCACGAGCCTCATAGAATTCAAGAAAGCAAGAGCTCAAGCTAGAAGAATAGTCAAGTCCAGCAAGGCATAATATTGGAATAATTATATCGAAGGAATTGACTCAACCACACCTGCATCTGATATATGGAGGAGAGTAAGAACAATGCAAGGCTCCAGCAGGGAATGTCCTCTCGTTCTCTCTGTTAACGGTGTACTCACTGCAGATCCCCAAATTATTATCGAAAATCTTGTGGACTTTTTCGATGTAGATTACAACTTCTTCAGCACTGAATTTATTGAACATAAAGAACAAACTGAAAAAACACCAATCTACTTTGAAGCTCAGCACCATACTGAAGACGAGTCTTAAAGGCAAATCTTCTGGGCCTGATCTCATTCACAACAAAATGATCAAGCAATTCAGCTCGAGCACACTGAACGACCTACTCAATTTGTTCAATAAAGTGTGGCTAACTGGAGTCATTCCTAGTTGCTGGAAGCAGTCCATTATCATCCCCATATCAAAATCAAAGAAAGATAGAACACTACCTACAAGCTTTCGTCCTTTATAACTGACTAGCTGTCTGGGCAAGATCATGGAAAGTATGGTAAATTGGAGACTACAGTGGGTATTGGAAGCAGACATCTTTTAGGCCCTGAACAATCTGCTTACAGAAGTGAATGATCAGCGAAGTATTCCACCTCTGAGCTTTTGCAGGCAGAAACTGGCAGCAAAATACATTGCCAAAATTGACAACTCTCCTGTTCACCCATGTTATCCATACTTCTTTAATCCCAAGTATGATGACAAATATGGCCGCGCCTCATCTGTAAGTTTTCCTCTAGCAATCCGTATGACTGGTGAAGTACGGCTCATCTCCTCTGCACAAGTACAACAGAAAGAAGCCTCAACTAATTCCTCTCCTTAGACCTTCACACCTCCCGAACACCACTTCTTGGCCGTAAAAAAGAATTCAATGACAGACATCGACCTAAGTTCCTGTCTGTGCGAGTTCTTGGATAGTATCACAGCGATGAGGGTTTACTACACCGATGGTCCCAAGTTAGAATCTTCAACAGCCTGTGAGGTGATCGATTCTGACATCGTTTTTATGTTTAAACTCTCTCCCCAAAGCAATTGCTTCACTGCTGAACTATTTGCAAGCGCCGGGGCCTTGCATCTAGCTCAGGAAGCCCCGGAGAAGAACATTATAGTCTGCACCGACTCAAGAAGGGCTCTCGAATGTGTTGAAGACATTTTTACTGAAAACGCCCTTGTTTTAAAAATCCTTCAGTATACCAGAACCCTCAGATACAGTGGAAAAGCTGTCCATCTAATGTGGATTCCCAGTCATAGGGATTCCTGGCAATGAGAAAGCCGATCAAGCTGCACGATCACGCTGGTTGAGCGAGATTACCAGGGTTCCATCATCTGGCAGTGAGCTCGTAGCGCCAGATATATGCAAGATCGAAAAAAGATGGGGAAACAAGTGGTTGGATTGCGGAGAACAAAAACTAAAACAAGTTAAGCACGACTTGAAACCCTGCTCCTCCTCACAGAGACGATCAAGAAGAGAGGGGGGTTGTCCTAGCTCAGCTCAGACTCGGGCACTCCAGACTGACCCATGGCTACCTAATGTCTAGAGGAATCCCACCAGTCTATGGAATATGCAATCAGCTAATCTCTGTGAAACATATTTTCGAGGACTGCTCTCGCTATAGGCTGCTGCTCCAACAGCTGGGAATACCAAGGAACTTGACAGAAGCTTTGCGGGATGATGGTAAAGCAGTTGACCTAGTTGTGGAATTCTTAAAAAAGGCGCAACTATATCTCATGATATAAAATGTGTAATAATAATTTAATAATAAATAAATATACGTATGTAAGTGTGCTAGTTTAGTTTAGTATAAATTTTCTTATGTAGTATAGTTTTTTTTTTTTTTTTACGGCGCGTCGACATCGGGGCCATTAGCGCCGTATGTAGTATAGTATTGGTATTAATATTGCTACACAGTACATTAGTATTAGTTTTAGTACAAATAGTTGTATTAGTAATATATATATATATATATATATATATATATATATATATATATATAATGATGATTAGATAGTTAGCCGTCAAGGTGATAAGTAAAGATGGAATGGTTGGGATTCGGCTAAATAAACCTCAATATGATTTTGTTTTAAAAAATCTATATTTCGGACGTTTCGGCTACTCATTGGTAGCCTTCGTCAGCTAAAATGACAAAAAAAGAAATTAATACAGAAACAAAAAAAAGTTTATAATTGTGATAGGTAACAGAACTATAAATACAATTAACTTATAAAAGAATATATCTTCTTAAATTCTTAGAATGAGTAGAATGAAAAAATAAATAGGTACAATTATTGATTTTAATAGTAATTAGTAACATTAATTGATTTTACAAAGAAATAAGAAGATATATACTTTTATAAGTTAATTGTATTTATAGTTCTGTTACCTATCACAATTATAAACTTTTTTTTGTTTCTGTATTAATTTCTTTTTTTGTCATTTTAGCTGACGAAGGCTACCAATGAGTTGCCGAAACGTCCGAAATATAGATTTTTTAAAACAAAATCATATTGAGGTTTATTTAGCCGAATCCCAACCATTCCATCTTTACTTATATATATATATATATATATATATATATATATATATATATATATATTAAAAAAATTATATATAAAAAAGAGAAATAATATATATACATAAAAAAATATATATAAAAAAGAAATATATATTTATAAAAAAAAAAAAAAAAAAAAAAAAAAAAAAAGGGGGGAAACTAAATGAGTAAATATTAATATTGCTATGTAGTCTATTATTAGTATTAATATTGCTATACAGTATATTAGTATTAGTTTTAGTACAAATAGTTATATTAGTAAGCAATATTAGTGTTAGTAGTAAGTAATCACATTAGTAGCAAAAAAAAAATAGAATAGCAATTATCAAAATAACAAATTCATTGTCTTAAATGCTGAATGGGAAGAGCAGCACTGTCCTAATCACAAACCCTTTCAAACAGTATACACGACTCTCTAACATTAGCCAAGTAAATATGGGCCACCAATATTTTTTACTATTTATATTTATTCTATAGCACACAAAATTTTGGTCCATTTGATCAGTTCCTCTGATTTCTGATTTCAATTGCGATCCCATCATAATTGTGGTCTTATTAATGGTTACCATGCGGTCAATGACTCGCGTATTATTTCTTCATGGATGCCTGCAGAACCAATAACCTGTTGAAGTTGGGTTTTATAAAAATATAAAACTCCACATTCTATGAAACTTTTTACTGAAAAAACAATACATAAAACCTTAATATGGTATAGCATTACACAACGTGCTTCACATGAGAAATACTGGACTCTAAATAGAGAGGAGGTTACATGGCTTTCCCAATATTGTTACTTATAATAGAGTTTCATAATATTATAATGTATACTTTCAAAATAATTGGATGTAATTTTAGTATAGCCTGCTTCAAGAGCCATAATCATTGGTTCATAGTCATCAGTTAATCCATTTAACATGATAACTCCAATAAATTTGTCATCTATTGGAGATTAAGTTTATTATTATTATTAATTAAGGGTTATTAAGTTTCTATGATAAAGACATTAGCTCATTTAAATAAGTCTTTATGTTGGTGAACTGGGAAGTTTAAAGAGATTTCTAACTAAAACAATCTCCTTTGTTGAAAAAAAAAATAAATATGAAGCCTTTGTCTTCATATGTAGTTTCTCATTTTTTCCACACTTCTTTTGCAATCTTCAAGCCAATAACTACTGTAAATAAATGATCTTCTAACATCAAGATGATTCGCGACTTCGCTAAAGCGTCTTTGTTAACATCTCTTTTCTCGCCAATAATATTTTCCCAAAGTCCTTACCCAATTAAATAATTTCCCATTCCAAATCTCCATGTAGAATAATTGGAAAATGCAGCAAGTTTTCTAATTGAAGGCAATCTTGATTCAGTCATAGCTTTCCTTTTGAAGCAGACAATAACCTCAATAATAATGATTTCAAGGCTCTGAACTCCGAAAACACATTAGCAGATTGTTAATCAATATTTCCTTAACCCTGGGTACATAACCTCTTGGAAATAAAGTTTTCAATTCTTCATAATTAAAAACACTTCAACAAAAGCACACTTTATTGAGGAAGCCATATATACAACAAGTGCAATGTGAGAGGGACAAACACACACCCAAACACAAAATCGATACTATCAAGATTTGTACAAAGAGATATCTTTTTGTATAATTAAATTACATATTTTCAACATATATTTTTTACTAAAACCTTCCCCATCTATCCCTCCCAATGCCACGGATCTTTTGATTGGAATGAGAAAATGGGCAGAAAAGAAATGGTGCATAGAGGGGGCCAGACCACAAAAACCGTAACGTTGCCACCATGTTTTCTTCTGTAATTTCATTTGACAAACCTAGGTGTGGAAGATGATCCCACTGCATTCTCTAGGTATATAAACTACAGCTATCAAAATAATATGTTAACCCTTATGAGACAGCAACCCGCAGAACTTAGATGCCCGTGGTGCAGAGCTCATTTCACCCTCCTGATTTCACAGGATGGCTTAAGATATCTGAGCCTCCACCGTCTATCTATTCTCATTTCTCCTAGTATGCTGTCATCATTTTTCTCTTTAAAAGTTGCCCATTAACATTTTCTCGTTCAGCACTGCAGACCAATCAACGGCATGCTTAAAACAATTTTTTTTTTTAAATTATGTTTTTTTTTTTTTAATTTTGATTTTTTTCTTTTAATATCAAGTCAAATAATTTGGCCCCCATTCAATAGGCTTGTGGAGATGTAATGATTGGACAAGCGACCACTGGTGGACCAATGAGAAGCATCCAGGCCAGCCAATAGGAACGAGCGCTTGGCCGAGCACTCCCGACTTTGACCGAGGCACCCCGACCTCGGCCTATGAATAGGGGCGTTCCTGCTGCCCAGAAGGCATTCGGATCCGGCTCTCTCTCCAGACTTCTCTCCGTATATAGCGACCCACCGGCGGTCAAAATGCAGAAACTAGTTAACTGTGTTCTCGGCGATCAGACCCCCTCACAGCTCTACAGGCGCATGAAATGGCTCGGGGGACAACTAGTGACCACGGAGGCTCTCACATCGCTCTGGCTCAAAGCCCTTCCCCAGAGAATACAAGAACTCCTGGCCGCCTTCCCATCGACCGACATCGAAACCCTCACGGCCACTGCGGACAAAATCGCGGCAATCGCCAAACCCCCATCATGCTCAGCTGTCCTCCAACCCCGACCGGACCTACAGCAGATGGAACCCCCACCCAGAGCCGTGCGGATAACCCATAGATCTACATCTACAGATGTCTCGGAAGATCGCAGATTTATAACACAGCCAATTTCAGAGGTTGAGCAACGGAGTTCTGAGCCCAAGCAGCTGTCTACAGACCCCAAGAAGTTGAATACAGACCCCAAGCAGCGGACTTCTGACTCCGAGCAACTCATCACAAACATAGAGAAGTCGACTACAGAAACGGGACAGCAGGTTACGGATGTCGAGCAGCCGGCTACGAACATCGAACGAATGACAACGGAGATCGAGCAGCCAATTACACAGACTGAGCAGCCAACTACAACGACTGAGCAGCCAACTACACAGCCTGAGCAGCCAACTACGCAGCCTGAGCAGCCAACTACACAGCCTGAGCAGCCAACTACACAGCCTGAGCAGCCAACTACACAGACTGAGCAGCCTCTTACTGAACTGAAGCAGCTGACTATGGAGACTGAACAGCAGAACAGCAAGAGTGACACCAGGGTACAGTTACGGCCAGCAGATCAACGACAAGAAGACCAGGCAGCGGAGGTAAGCCAGCGGTCTGAGAGTGAGCGGCAAAGCGAGCACACAGATCACCGCTGGTTCAGGATTTCTACGAAGTTCCTAGACCAGGCGGACTCAAATCATTCAAAATCTGTAGACCCGGGTAGTTATAACTCAGATCTCCGTTTTAAAAATCCCCAGGAAAGCAGTAGTGTCAAGTGTCGAGACCGTCAAGCTATAAAGGTACCGAGGCTAAGGAAAGCTGTGCCACCAAACCCGGTGGATCGGCCGCCAGATGGAAAACGGACTTTAAAGAGAGTACAACCTGTACTCTCTTGTGGCCCTTGGGAGGTCCGTTTAAACTTATACTCATTAACATAAATTCGGTAATATACGTGTGTCACATTTATTTCTTGTATGTATATATGTAATAGTTTATTTTAGTTCATATTTAAATAATATTTTAGTTAATTTTTCGTTCTTTTGTGGCGCTTATAAGGGTCGTTGAATTGTATACTCTTTAGGTTAATTAGTATAAGTATAATGTATATATTCATTCATTTTTTCTTACATTTAGTTCCACAATATATGTCTTTTTAAAAATAGGTTAACGTATCTTACTAAAATAAAAGTTGATACTTTTGTGGCCCCTATAAGGGCCGTTATAGGTTTAAGGTGTATATATTTTATTTACTATTTTTATTTGTAAAATTAATTCTTAATAAAGGGCTCCGCCCATTGGGGGGGGACTATGTGGAGATGTAATGATTGGACAAGCGACCACTGGTGGACCAATGAGAAGCATCCAGGCCAGCCAATAGGAACGAGCGCTTGGCCGAGCACTCCCGACTTTGACCGAGGCACCCCGACCTCGGCCTATGAATAGGGGCGTTCCTGCTGCCCAGAAGGCATTCGGATCCGGCTGTCTCTCCAGAACACACCAGCTCTCTCAGGACACTCCAGCTATCTCAGGACCAGCCTCCAGCCATGCACTCAGGATCAAGGACCTAGCTACCTGCTCTACCTCTCTCTCTGGACAAAGTACGAAGCCGCCGTCTCGATGTCCCCAGTGGCCAAGCCAGCCTCCAGTCATTACACTCCCGACTCCTACTTCCCCCAACTCTAGTCAATACCTGGCTTATTTATTCACTTCCTTACCCCTCTCACTCCTGCTTCGAGGAACGGCTACGGCTCAGTACCGAACACCTTCTCCCCGACTCAGTGGAACAGCTAAGGCCTAGTACCTAGTCGGTATCCCCCAGGTTCAAGGAAGCGCCCTTAACCGGGACACAGTACTTACCTGGTTACCTTCTCCCGACACATCCTTCCTACCCTTCCTAGCCAACATTTAGTAGCGACAGCCATCCGCTACAGGCTCAAACTGCATTGTTAAGAACTGAATTGGATACAAGAGTGACTAGACCTTACAAAAATTACTGCTAGATATCAAAAAAAGCTGCCACAGTGGTGGTTTTCAGTCACAAAGAAAAGAAATGGCCTCATCACAAAAGTGGCTACAGTCCATGCCGGCCGTTGTCTGGAATGTGCCTATCAGTCTCAAATGGGTTAAACCTTTACTTTACATTTCAGAAGATTGCATAATAGTGCTGAAAAATTATTAGTAATAAATATTTACCCTATGCATGGGTTCAGGATTGTCATCAATAAGCTCTTCTAAATTACCAGAAATTGCTCTCTTCAACTCTGGTCCTGCATCATGTAATGTTCTAAGGCCAGCCTAAAATTAAAATAAGGAAAATTCTTTTTAATAATTGAAAATATTGCAATAAATTAGGGAACATGAATATACAAACAATTAGCACTTCATTAAAGAATGAATGAAAATGTAATAAACATACTTATATTTTTAGAAAATATTAAAAAATGATTTAATTTAAATTATTTGATTATCTATACATTTACAATTTTGTTTTCAATCAACCAACAAATTAATGTATACATTTTTTACCTAATTCAGGTAAAAATAGTTATCTACATTTACATTTAAAAAAAAATGTAATACAACCTTAATGAAATTTATTACACAAAATTCACTTTACCTGTAGAGTTACAGTATTATGAGACTCTTTGTCTCCATTTTTCAATTCTTGTTCTTTTCTTTTCTTAAATCTTCTGAAATAATCTTGAATTAGAAAAGTAGCATAAAACTTTCCAACAGTAACTTCATCATCAACTGTAATCAAGAATCCCATATAAATTTAAAGTTGGCCAATTACACTGCAGATGTAAATAATAACAAATAAAAAGACCATTTTACCTCCTGGTGGTGGAACGACTTGATCTAGCAATTTAGGGCTTGTTCTCTTCCATATTTTTTTGATTACAGCTCTTAACTCAGCATTTGCTTCATCAATATTTCCTTCAGTTTTTATATGCAAAGATGTTCTTACGACCGCAAAAAGTGTTGCATTAAACATTACAGTGCCATCACTATTTAGTGGCATATTCATTGAAACAAGTCTCTGAAAATTTATGAATATAAGACAAAAAAATCACATCTTAAAGAGGATTGAAAATTTATATATTTTTTTATGCTAAATAAAATAAAAACTTATATTAGCCTATGTTAAGGAAGAACACAAGATAAGGGGTAAAAAATCAACCATTTTGCCATTAATAAGTCAGTAAACAAAATAAAAACATATAAATAAACTGACTAACAACACCATTTTAAGGCTCTAGCTTTTAATGAAAACAGCTAAATTTTATTCATAACAATATGGGTTTCACTGTATTGGTGTAAGCCACAAGAGGGTTTAGTGTAACCTTACCAGAAGAATATACAATATACTGATTTCTGAGAATAATGGTATGGTACTCGAAATTATTATTATTATGAATTATTTACATCTAAGAATAATTTGTTTTCTTATTTATTAGGCCAAAAACATTAGGGACATTATAGTCCAATTACTGAACAGAATTAACAGACAAACCAAAGATTAATAATCTCCTCCTACATGCCAGCATGTAGGAGGAGATGAAGTAACCCAGCGACGAAGTTTAAAAGAGAAGATTAATAATATCTGATATTACAGAGATAAAAAGAATTATGAGCTGGAGTAAACAAAGGGATAATAACATGTTTTTGAGACAAAACAGTATGAGCATATGGCACATATAAAAGAACGGCAAGTGAGGGCCATGGCCATATCAATTAATTATTATATAGAGGAATTTCCATCAACGTTATGTTCTATATAACGAAATGTATACAAGAACATAGTAAAAAATATACTGATTCAGTAATATCCATCATAGTTATAACTCACAACTAGGAATTCCAACAATATTACTAATAAAGATAAATGAAATGGAAAGTTACTTCTGAGTCACATTATTCCAAAAATAAAATAATTCTTTGAAACTAATGATCCATAATATCAGTTACTAAAACAGGCAAAAATCAAACATCAAAATGGTAAACACCATTTTTGTTTAATTTATATTTATTGCTCTAAGAGTTATATATCTTGTCTCATCAGGAATAATAATACAATTAAAATATTTGCAGCCTTCCAAAAGCTCAGCAAATTTAGTATTGATGATCACAATGGTTGGTGATCAGGAGAACTAAACAATCTCAAAGAAGAATTAAATAATGGGCATAAAACTTGGGGAGTAATAAATATAAGTTTAGAAAAAGTGATGATTTATTGACCTTCGGATTTTTCCAAACTTCTAAATCTATAGCTTACCTTACAAGCTACTCGATGTGGGCAAAGTTTTCCAAAACCAAGAGGGGGTGAGATTTTCCTCAGCAATGTTACAACATCTAAATGTTTTATTCTTCCTTTAGCATCTGGATCATACTCACTCCAAAGCCTGATAAATTCATCTAAATGGTGGGGCCCCAAAATTGACCAATCTCGAGTTAAATAATCAAAATTATCCATAATCACAGCAACAAATAAATTAATAATCTGAAACACATACAAGATATTATTTAATTGATTTATATAAAAAAAAACTGATTTGATAAATTGTTTAACTAAAATTAATAATAATATTTGTTTGTTATTGGCAGCATATGTCCGCTGTGTGTAATAAATGTGTCTATCCAAATCTGTCTTTTTCTAATTAATTCTGGTGCAGATATTATTTCTAACAGGTTATGGGCCCAGGAACACGTTTGGTTTTCCAATATTAGTTTTTTCGGTAACCGCAATGTTTTTCTTCCAAGTGCAGTGTGGTACAGTTTATGTACAGGACTTGGTCACGTGAAGTTTTTAGATATTGACCAAGAGAAGACTCATAATCCACTTCAAAAGAACGAAGGTAGTAGTGTTCAGCTGGGTTCTGAAAAATTGTCAGGGAGAGACAATTACAATGAATGGAAATTCGGAATGCAGATGGCTCTTATTCATTGTGACCTTTGCCAGTGCACTGAAGAGTATCCAGAAGGCGATACAATTAAAACAGAGGATAAGAAGAGGAGAGAGGTTAATCCAATTGAGGAGTTAATCCAGTTTCCTATCCTCATGTCAGGACTGCTAAAACTGCCGAAGAGGCCTGGAATAACCTTAAAAAGGCTTATGAGGACAAAGGTCTTTACAGGGGGCTATCTTTATTCAGGACATTAGTCAGTGTTTGATTTGAAAAATTCAGAAAAATGGAAGACTAGGTAAACGAAGTAATGTCTACGGCACAGCAGCTTGACTCAAGAATATGACCCAATGGTAATAGCCCTCGAAAATTTTGGACAAAAGATAACCAGTGATTTTATTAATTTCAAACTTGTCAGATGACAAGTATTCCAAAGAAGCCAAGAATCAGGCATTTGTTTCCAAGGGCAATCAAAAGTTCTAAAAAAAAATCAGTTAAATAACCAGTGTTATTTAACCAGTGTTATAAAATAAAGAGTAAATCTTCTCACAACAGTAAAGAAAAGACGGGTACAAATGCCAGTGGAAGTAAGGTTATAAATAACAGTGGAGATAAGGTTATAAACAAAAATGCCTTACAAATTGTGTTATCAGCAAGTGACAGTAGGTATCCTGAATAGTTTTTAGAGTCGGGTTCAACAAAATCATATGTGTTCTCAGAAGGAACTGTTCAACAATCTATGTACAATCGAAGAATGTAGAGTTACTGTGGCAGAAAATCGTAGAGTATCAGGTTTTGGTAAAGGTGACATTGTCGTAAATACGACGTGTGGTGAAAAAACAATCCAAGATATCATATATGTAAAACCAACCCCCAGATTTAAAAACCAACCTTCTATCGATTAGCCAGATTACTGGAAAAGGATGTGTTGTTCTTTTCAGCTCAAATGATTGTCTTATTTATGACAAAGAGGATTTTGTGGGGAAGGGCAACATAGTTGCTAGAGGCACCAATTATCATGGACTCCATTGTTTGGACACCAAGCTCTTTGCTAGCGAGTCATAGCTCTTTTATAGCGAGTCAAAGCGAGAGCGAGGAGATTAGGTATAGACGCCTGGGCCATTTGAACAGGTTTAGTATGAACCTTTTATGAACTGAATGGCAGAAGGTGTTAAATTTATGGATGGTAAAGGAATCAATGTACTGTTTGTGTGCTTGGAAAGCAGACTCAAAAACCATTTAAGTCTCAAGGTAAGAGAGCGAAGAATCTACTTGAACTTTAACATTCCGATTTGGCAAGAACTATGTCAGTTTCTTCATGGAGTGGTTGCCGTTACGTTTTCTCAATTTTGGAAATTTTTTAAGGAAAATATTTGTGTATTTTTTAAAGTAAAGAAAGTGAAACATTGCAACGTTTTAAGGAATTTGTTATTTGAGCAGAAAATCAGATGGGACAAACCATAAAAGTGCTCAGGACCGATAACGGGACTGAATATGTTAACAACAACATTGAAAACATCTTGAAGAGCAAAGGAATTACCCATCAAACAACTCTCTGCTATTCTCCAGAGAAAAATGGAGTTGCGGAGAGGACCAATAGGAAAATGCTGGATAAGGCTCTTTGGCTCATGCAGGAGTCAGGTTGTGATAAGAGGATGTGGGCTGAGGCCGTCGACATGGCTGTGTTCCTAAAGAACAGACCCCCCCATAAGGCCATTAAGGGTACTACCACTGAAGAGGTGTGGAGCGGTAAGAAGGTGAACTTAAAGGTCATCTTAAAGATTTTGGATGCCTGGCTTTTGCCTATGTTCCCAACCAGTTACGGAAGAAGTTTGACCCAAAAAGTGAGTCCTATATTTTTGTGGGATAGAGTACAGAGTTTGAATATTACAGGCAATTTGATATCAGGAAGCCGGAAAAGATTTTGATTGCTAGAGACGTCACATTTTTTGGAGATAAGTTCAAGATAGAGGATGTTATGCCTACAGACGGGAGAGCAGAATCCCACCACAAACCTATTGTGATTGAAGATATTCAGTGTGATGTTAACCTCAATGAATTTGATAATTCTGAAGGCGAATTAGATTTTTTTAGGATTTTCAAACTCAGATTATGACTCAGAGGCTGGAGATAACCAGGTTTTAGATCAAATTCTGAGGCGTTCATCCTGGGAAAAAAGGCTAAAAATGTTTCCCGATTATGAGGTCTACAGGTCAGCTATCTCGGCACCAGTTCCAGCAACCTTCAAAGAGGTCATCGCCAGTCCAGAACATCAGCAATGGATGGCATCCATGAAAGAGGAATATCAGGCCCTCATTGATAATAAGGTTTGGACTCTTGTTGAAAAACCAAAAGTAAGAGCATAGTCGAGTCCAACTGAGTGTATAATTTAAAAGGAGGTTAAATTGGAATTTAAAATATAAATCTCGTTTGATAGCTAAAAGTTTTACCCCAGAGTATGGGGTTGATTTCCAGGAAACATTTTACCAGTTGTTAGAAGTGGTCGTCTAAGATTATTGTTGGCTTTTAGTGTAAAATCGAATTTGGTTGTTTATCATGTTGATGTAAATACCACTTTTCTTAATTGTATTTGGATGAAATGATTAATATGTATCAGCCCAAGGGTTTTGTTAAAGAAGGACAAGAAGAATTAGTTTGCTGTTTATACAAAGCCATTTATGGCCTTAAACAGTCCTCTAGGCTGAGGAATAGATAGATAGATAGATAATAGTTTATTGGCATATGCACATGACGTTGCCATGGAGTTTGGCCATTCCTCGTTATTTTGTTAGTGTTTCTTATAAAATAACAAAGTTCTGATAGGACAAAAATAACATAATAATAATAATAAGTATAACATAACTAAATTTTTACAATCTGTATCAAATTAATCTAAATGAATAAAGAATAACTACATAATATCATGGTAAATAGATACTTAGCAAGTATAAATGAAAGAAAAATATATAACTTAATATTATGGACTACAGCATACTTTTAATAGAAACGAAAATAAATTATTTAAGTCTTCAATACTTTTAAAAATTAAAATTGTTTCTAGTGATAATTCCTCACTGTTATCTACTATATATGAGTGAAGGTATTGTTGTCTGTAAATTTCAAAGGTAGGGCAATGTAGTATTATGTGATTTAATGGTTTATAAATAAGATTTCCACACCACTTACATATTTCATCTGGTTTTGAAACATGAGTTGTATTTGTATGGTGTATTTTTAGATAATCACTGCTAATAACCCTCAGTTGACTTACGGTCCTCAATTTTTGTATACTGCTGTTGAACATAAGATAAGTTTCAGGCTAAGATGTGAGTAATTGCATAATATTCTTTAGAGTGGATTATATTTTGTATGAATTGCACGTTTAATATCTATGGATTTTAAATTGTTTGCAGCTTTTTCTATTATGGAATGTTTGTTAGTCAGTAAAGTTTGAGGATTAGAAAGATTAGTGAAGTGTTCCTGTACATAGTTGGAGGCACCGAGCATTTTAATTTGGGAGATCCAGTTATAATCTAAATTTTGCTCTTTTTTGTCCAAGTCTACTAACTTATTAAAACATCTGCGTAGCAAGCGATTCTCCGGGAGGGCTAATATTTTAATACAGAAATTTATGATTTTTTTGAAAACGAGCATAGTCAAAGGGATACGTCCTGTTTCAAGCCGGATTATGTAATTCGGAGTGCATTTGGGCCAAAAATAAAGATATTTTAAAAATGTCACTTGTACAACCTCAATAGCTTCCAGATACCTTAAGCTCCAAATTTCCGCCGCATAGAGAAGTGTAGAAGAGACCATTGACTCGAAGAGAGACATTTTAGTTTGCCAGGCATCACTTTTACCTCTTCTAAGAATTTCTCTGACTTTTGCTCCTGCAGTTTCTGATTTCTGAATAAAATGTTCAGCGGCTTTGTTATATCTCCCTGACGTTGAGAATGGAGCTCCTAAATATGTGTAATGTTTTACGTAACCTATCTGATTCTTGTTAAAGAATAGTGGTTTTAGTTTCTTCATTTTTGGTGATTTTTGGAATACTAAAGCTTTGGACTTCTCCGGGTTTAAGATTAATGAGTTCTGAGAACAATATGTTTCTAGCAGTTTAAGTTTCACTTGTGCACTATGCCATGAGTTGCTAAGAAACACGATATCATCTGCCAGGAGAAGCATTATTACTTCTATAAAACTGTCTACTGTTATTATGTACCATTGGTGATAAAAAATGATATAATGTCCGCAATAAATATAATAAATAACGTTGGACTTTCTCCTTAAAGGAGACTAAAGCTCACATTTATTTCTTCAGATAGCTCATCACCAATTTTAATTTGTACTATTGCCGAATCGTACAGGCACTTTATTATTCTTATAATTTTCCTACTGATCCCGAACTTGAAAAGCTTTCTCCAGAGGAGTTCGTGGTTTATAGAATTGAATGCTTTCCTGAAATCCAAAAAAAAAAAGAAGAAAAAAAGTGGCATTTATGTAGCTCCCCTTAGTTCTAAGGTTTATGTTAATAAGTGACATTAATGTGAAAATTTGATCAGTGCAGCCTCTTCCTGCTATTCCTAGTGCCTAAAATTGCCTACTATTCTTAACATTTTGAAGCTTATTTATGGTGCTGATTCGGTAATCCGCTTTTTTCTCTAATATTAATTTCTTATAGGAGGCTTTCGCAGATAAGTAATCTTCTAATGAATTATGTGTGTATTTGTTCCGAACCATTATTCTATATTTATGTTTAATATTTTGTTTTAATTGTCGGCACTCGGAGTCATACCACCTATTTTTAACCACAAATGGTTTTGCATTGTATTTAGTTTTATGTGATATTAGCCCAGACCCCTCTAAGGATTCAAACATAGAGAGTAAACATTTTGTATATAATTTATTATTGTCCTCAGAATGAAAATAAAATCCACTTGAATTAAATAAATGTATATGAAAGTCCTTAACTCTATCCAAATCCCACCTTATATATTCATAGGTTTCGGGTATTTGTTTTGCCTGCCATTTGTAGTTTGAAAGTGGAAGCATGATACTCATTGTACAAGCTAAGTGATCTGAGCACTCCGAGAAAATGGAAACCTTCATGTCTTGTATCAAATGTAAACAGTTTTCCTTTATCCATATTAAATCAATTGTGCTATTTCTATTTCTAGAAAAGTAGGTGTATTTCCCTGGCCTGTCAGAGACACATCACCCATTACATACCAAGAGTCCAAGTGACTCCATTACTTCTACTAATAGTTTACCCCGCCGGTTGATCTTATCATCAGCAACCATTCTCTCACCGTATAAGCTAGTGTTATCAAACAAACTATTTTCTAAGCTAACTCTAAGGCTGAGGAATAAGAATGTGGAAACATTTTTATTGAAAACAAATTTTACTAAATCAACCTTTGAATCTTGAATTTTTTATAAATATAAGAAGTCTCTTATAATTGTTGCTGTACATGTTGATGATTTTCTTATATTTACTAATGATTTGGAGGAGAAAAACAGTTTAGTTTCTGAGATGAATAAAGTGTTTAAAATTAAAGATCTAGGGGGGGGGGCTAAAAATGTTCTAGGCTTGTCTATTGAGAAGACTAAAGGGAGCATTAAGATTGGTCAGAAGGATTATATTCTTAAACTCCTTAAGGATTTTAATTTGTTTGATGCACAACCTGTAAAGATTCCAATTGAAGCAAATCTAAAACTGGAAAAAGGGTCCAATGTTGAAAATATATCCCTATCAATGTTTAATTGGAAGTTTAATTATCTGGCTGTTCATACTAGACCATATATTGCTTACTCAGTTAGTTTTTTGAGTTAATTTAATACCTGCTACAATGAAAACCACTTCCGTTATGCAAAAAGAACCCTTAAGTATCTTAAAGGTTCATTGGATAAGAGGTTGATTTTTTCGAGTGGTGAAAGTAACATTGTTGGTTATGCAGATGGAGATTGGGCCAATGACATTAATGGGGTTAAGTCCTAAACTGGCTATATTTATAAATTAGTGGGAGGAGCTATCTCCTGGGCAGCAAAAAAACAGAGGTGTGTTGCGTTAAGTAGCATTGAGGCTGAATATATTAGTTTATATATTAGTTTAAGTGAAGCTTCTAAAGAAGCATGTTTTCTTAAAGATTTATACTGTGAATTATCAGATAATAATAAAACAATTGTTTTAATTAATGATAACCAAAGCTCCCAAAAACTTGTAAAAAATCCCATATTTCATAATAGGACTAATGTTAAGTATCATTTTGTTAGAGACATGGATGAGAAAGGAATTGTGGGATTGAAATACTGTAATAAGCAAGAAATTATGGCATACATTTTCACTAAAGGTCTCAAATTATGTAAACATGAATTTTGTAGTATTAATTTAGGTCTGATGTGAAGTTTGTTTTTGTTATAAGACATTCACAATTTTTATTATGTTTAAAGAGTATTGTTAGATTAAGGGGCTCTGTTAGATATATATTGTAGCAATGGTTTAAGTAAAATGAATAATAATATTTGTTTGTTATTGACAACACTGTTTGTCCTATGTGTAGGAGCTTACTTGGCGGGCTCTGTCTGTTATATCGCCACTCACGTTGTGTAAACATGTCCGCTCTGTGTAATAAATGTCTCTATCCAAATCTGTCTTTTTCTAATTAATCCTGGTGCAGATATGATTTCTAACATAAATAATATGTCTTACCAAGAAAGAACAGAGAACATAAAATGAAATGAAGTATGGAAATGCAATATTAGATCCACAAGTGGGCCCTTTATCAGAGTCTTGAATACGGGCATCACACAACACTTCATCTGGTCTAGATGAACAGTCAAGCATAATATCTTGCCATGCTTCACCTGCAAAAAATATTTTTTTTTTTTTTAACAAATCATCAATCTTAGGCAAAGGTTTAACTTTTTTGATAACCCCATACTAGGTGTTATATCCAAAAGTTAAAATATGAAGGAGCAGAAGAGTGCCACTTTCCTTGAACTATCATAGTTATCTAAATCTTTGTAAATAACTCCACATCTCGTAAAATAAGGTTTTTTGTTTCTCTTGGTAGGATCCAGAACGGATGCACAGGAGATGCTACCTTGAAACCAGCTTGTGGGTTGAATTTTCTCAGTATATGCTCACTGAAACCATTTCCTTATTGGCTATTTGTCGATGACAAAAATAACATATTACTATCAAAAATTGATAAATTACTTCACAGATTTAAATTTTGAGCATTAAAAATGAGATATTAAACTCTCCTATTTACTTGTATATTTTCCACTAACTCATCTCACAGCCTTGTCCCACAGTCCCTTTGTACCTTTGGTTTTATTCTCTCCTCCAGTGTTATGTAGTAGTTAACTACTTAGAGTAGTTAACTACATTTAGGGAGATTCCGACTCGCAGGAACTGCGTCATCTTAGCACGGTTCCGTTCTTATCCCTAGTGTCATTTGGAAAGACTGAAATAGAAACACTTATTATTTTGGTTCGACCTTTCTTGAAAAGTTTTATGACTGGTGACAAAGGGCCAGCACACCCTTTCACCTGGTACACCCTACAGCTTGGCCAGGCCCCACTGCTACAAACATGAAATTCTTATTTCATAACTCAATGTATTCAAAAATATCAAAATGTAAGCTTTCTAATGGTAACCTTGCGCTTACCAAGATTCCCAACCATTTTCGAGATATTAAGGAAATTGGTGCTCATGGCCTAGGTAGTCGAAGCACCCTAAAAGAAAGAAAAAAAAAATTAAGGAAAATATACGAAGTTCCCATCGTTTTCTACTTTTCATGTCTAAAAATAAAATATTTTATTCTAATCCTTCCTTAACTCCAGACGGAACCAAAAGTGAAACATCTTTGTTAATATGAAATTCAAACATGCACAAAATATTTTAAGTGAATTCCATTATTCTAAGTACCCAAACCAAAAACTTTCTTCGACAACTATTTTTCTATTTTTCTTAAAAACTATTGAGCTATTGCCTTAAAAATGGTTTCATTCGTTTTTTCTAGACCAATAAACCTACAAAACAAGTACTTCCAAGCATATGAAGTAAGTGTAACGATTTTTTTTTGCACGAATGTCGCTCCAAAACCCATGTTCCGGTGGCCGGATTCTGCTGGTTAACAAACTTGACCTTTCAAATTAGACAAAAGATTTTTGTACCAAATTTCATCAAAATCGGACTATTATTAGCTGTGCTAGACCGCGAACAGACAAATATATATATATATATATATATATATATATATATATATATATATATATCTAGGCGCACGGTAGTGCGCCAGGCCAAGTTCCGGCCTAAGCATACTGTGTGTATATTACAGGCGGTCTTAGAGCCGATTTTTACCCTCTCATAACTTTCAACCAGGTAAAGATAAAGTTATGAAATTTTACACAGGTATTATATTACTAGATGTAAGAAAAACTGGGAATTTTCATAATTCTACCTCGAATAGTTTCTGAGATATAAGCGATCGAAAATCGGGATTTATAGGACTCACTCACTCACTCACTGACTCATCAAAATTATTAGGCACTTCCCATGATGGTAGAGACTTGAAATTTTGCATGAAGATAGACATGAAGACGTTATTAAAGGGAAAAATCGAAAAATCGCGAAAAGTTGTGTTTGACTCCGCTTGCGGGGCGGGGGCGTGCCAGTTTTGTACTTCCTTCGGAAACCCATCATTCCGTCCGAAACCCATGATGTGGGGTATCAAATGAATTGTCTCGGTATGAAGAACCTATATTTGATGTTTTAAGAAACAATTAGACGCATATAGGCTCGGTAAAAATCGTATACCAGCTGTCCGTCTGTATGTTTGTTCCTCTTACAAATCCGTACCGTTTGACCGATTTTGACCAAACATGGGACACAGATGGGTCTTGATACGGGGAGAATCATAGGCTAGGTTAAATAGTCTATCAGCTGTCTGTCTGTCTGTTTGTTCCTTACACAAATACACACCGATTGACCGATTTTGACAAAATTTGACACACATGTCGGTCTTTATCGGGGTAGTGTCATAGGCTAGTCAAAATCGTCTGTCTGCGTGTTTGTTCCTTATACAAATTCACACCGTTTGGCCTACTTTGACCAAAGTTGGCACGCAGGTAGGTCTTAATACGGGAGTGTCATATTACCTATGACGTTTTCTACTTTTTGTTCCATTGAAATGCCATCATTCCTTCTGAAACCTATCATGTGGGGTATCAAATGAATCGTCTTGGTAAGGAGAACCTGTATTTGATGTATTAAAAAACATTTCGAAGCATCTTAACTAAAACAGTTGTGACTTCTTTCTTTAATGTAGTAAATAAAGTCGTAGGGGTTCACTGCAAAATATACTTCAAAGCAGATACTAAGTTTTTCAAAGTCGAGCCATCTAAATTACAAAGTTTAGGATCACAAACCCTTGAAGGCCTTCTGCACTTTCCCTATTGTGATGTTTATCCTTGGGATGAGGTTCCTGTGTTTTACAGTGTAATAGTTTAGTTAAGAGAGCAATCAATTTGTCCTCTATAGTAATGTCATCTGGAAGAGCTTCTAACTTTTCTAGTCTAATGATTAGATGTATGTAGGTTGATTATTGGTATCAAATATCAAGCAGTATGGAAAACCTTATGCAGAATCCAAAGACCCTGGTTTTATATGAAGTACAAAAGCCAGTAGGTATGCAGCAACTAAATTCTATTTAATACTTAGAAAAAAGTAATGAGATCCCCAAAAAAACATAAATGTGAAATAGAGGCCAAGTTCCTGACCTCACAAAGAAACACTCCCTTCATCAAAAATATCCCCTCCTAAAACCCCCCCAAAACGCCTTACCATTCTACACTCCAAAAAAGTAGTATGAGTTGGTGTATTAATTCAACCAAAAATATTTGCCAATACAAGAGATGATACAAGAAAGAAATGTCCAAGTTCATTACTTGGAAGAGCTCATAGTTACTTACTAAGAACAGTAAAGACACTTCAACTGACCTTTAAAAACAACAATAAAAATACTTATATCCAGTTACTAAAATATCACTTTCCTCAACCAGGTACATTCTTAAACTTGGCAATGTTTTTTTTGTGCCGAAATTATCTTTAGAGAAAAACTAAACATTGCCAAGTTTAAGAATATACCTGGTTGAGGAAAGTGATATTTTAGTAACTGGCTATAAGTATTTTTATTTTTGTTTTTAAAGGTCAGTTTAAGTGTCTTTACTGTTCTTAGTAAGTAACTATGAGGTCTTCCAAGTAATGAACTTGGACATTTCTTTCTTGTATCATCTCTTGTATTGGCAAATATTTTTGGTTGAATTAATACACCAACTCATACTACTTTTTTGGAGTGTAGAATGGTAAGGCGTTTTGGGGGGGTTTTAGGAGGGGATATTTTTGAGGAAGGGAGTGTTTCTTTGTGAGGGCAGGAACTTGGCCTCTATTTCACATTTATGTTTTTTTGGGTATATATATATATATATATATTGTAATGATATAAAAGGGGGTGCTCTAGGAAGGGTCAGTTTCTAGCATAGCAAAGAGTAGCATTCCTATTCAAAATAAAGGCTAAGTTAAATTCCATAAGTCCATCACAAATATTCTCCTTTGTCAATCAATTAAATAATTAAAAGAGTAATAAAAGAGATAGCAATTGGCAGTGCTTAGTTTGGCAGTATTTATTTTTTTTTAACAAAGGCAGTGTGTAATAAAAGAAGAGTCCAAACGTCTCGGCTAGGAGCGATAAGGCGTCGAGAGATACAAGTTCCCAGGAAGATAAGAATAAATGTGCTTCCAAAAATGCACTTTGAACATCGAGGTGGCGATCGCTTAAGACAAACACCCTTGGTGTGGTGGGAGTAACGCCTCTATAAAAAGGGCCTTCCCCCACCACTCGCCCATTCAACCACCAGAGGCAGAGGACCGAGTCTCGCTGCAGAACCAGCTGGCCAGCCGACACCAAGCTCACTTCACCTGGACATGATGGCCAGACACCACTCCAAGATTTAACAGCCGACCATCATTCTCCTCAACATAACTACAAGGAGTCTGCCTCTCCACTTCCAGAACATCATCCGTAAAATAAGCTGAGTATAACTCACTAACTGCCAATCTTCAAATAAAATTTAAAAGCTATCTAAAATCTAATAATGGCCAATATTTATCTTTTTATATATAAATTAATATTTTAAATATGTTCTAACATTTCTTAATAACCCAACATTGATACAAATATGTGAGTCAAGCAATTTTTTATATTATTTTTATATCACAGCCATGCTAAATCTTAAATTATATATTTTTTATTCAATATAAGTCAATTTTTTCAAACTCTATTTTATTTATAATGAACCTTTCTCCTGGTATATAATATGGTCTCAACACATAAAAGGACAGATGGTAAGAAGTGGTTCTAATAATATATTTCTCATGCTTTTTATTTCAGGAAATTTATTAAATTAATTCAATTATTCAAACGGTTTTATTCATAAGCCCGTATGTAGTGAGTTTGGTAATTTTAAATGAACCCTGAGATATAATGAAAATATAATAAAAACATTCTAAATCAACTTTTCCTATAATTAACTTTTAAATATATTCCATTTTTCTTTTTTTTTGCCGAACCAAAACACCACAATATATATATATTGTAATGATATTTTACATTACATATTTAAAAGTTTTAAATATTTACACAGAAAATTCTGAAAATTCAAAAAGCTCATTGATATGTTAAATTCATTGGGATAAACAAATATTATTTGTTATATTTGTCTAGCAGTCTATACAGGTAGCATTGGATACGAGTAGGACGCTCCCGCCATGAAAGTTAGTTCTGTTGGTTGAGTTGTAATGGAAGAAATAGTCACATACATGTCAGTCTATTGAAAGCTGTTCAGTCGGTTGAGTAAAAATGGAGGAGCTAGTCTCATACGTACAGTTCAGTTTACAAGAAGATACAGTCTTATAAGTGCAGTTTAGTTAAAAAGAAGATACAGTCACATACAGTTCAGTTCAGTTCAAAAGAAGCTACAGTCAGTCTGAATCGAGATCCAGTTGGTGCCATTCCTAATGCAGCTCTAGTTCAGTGCACAGCTAGTCTCATACATCATCATTTTTCATGAAGCCTAGGTTCAGTCTGTTAATGGAGATACAGTTGTAAAGAAGATCCTGTCCTAAGCAGTTAATACCAAGCCGGCTTTATATCAGGTAATGCTTGTTTATCCATATGCCTGGATGTAGCTTATCCATGAGTTTTTTTGTTTTTTTTATTATTTAAAATTATCTCTGTTTTATTTTACTGGACTCGAACCCGACCCCTGAGATAAAGAGTTTTTAAATTTAAATATTATACATTTTGTCGACCCAACGTGGCGCAATTCTATAAATTAAAAATATTTTTAATTGATTCTTTATATTTGTATTATAACATTTTGGCACATCAACGTGTGGCTATTATAAAAATCTTTTTATTTTTATTATAACAATATATATATATTTGTCTGTTCGCTCTCTAGGTCCCAGACGAATGGTCTGATTTTGATGAAATTTGGCACAAAAATCTATCGTCTAATTCTTTTTTTTGTTTTTTTTTTAAATCACTTTTTAATTGATTAAAGAAGAAATCAGTCCCATAACAGGCCACAAGGGCCCAGAGGGGCAGATACTGTAGAGGTATCTGATTCTTGACCATACGGCACACTAGGGAGATAGTGTGGTCAATACTATGCTCCGGCCGCCTGATTTTCCCCTTGGCTACTTCGACTGCTAGAGTCATTAGCACCCAAGTTACCCATTATTAATTAAAGGCTGGGTGAGCCTAGGGACGATCTAGGACCCCAAATCCAACCCTCGAACGGCAGCACTAGAAGAAAAAATCTTTAGTGCGCACTCGGGTTTTGAACCTGGTCCTCCAGTTCATTAGTCGAGTGCTCTACCACTGAGCTAACCTTGCCCCCGATTTTTTTTTTTAATTGCATTTATCTATAAAATTAGTATAATGGTAAAATAAAATAAGAAACAGTAAGCAGTGTGTTTTTAGAGCGAAAGTTGAAAAGTCCAGGGAGTCCTTTTTCTATCAGGTAGAGGCGAGGGTTTGGACGGACCCTTATAACCGTGACCTAATTGAGGTCATAAATTATTTCATGAAAGGTCTAACCAAAATAATAACTGTTTCTATTTCAACCTTTCCAAATGACATTAGGGATAAGAAGAACGGAACCGTGCTAAGATGATGCAGTTCCTGCAATTCGGAGTTTTATAAATTTTCTACCATTTAAATTTCTCCATATGGGAATGGTATATAAGGTGGTATTACAAAGGATATTGAAGGTGGTATTAGGAAGGGTATAGGAGGTAGTATTAGGAATGTAGTAATAGAAAGGATATAAAAGATAGTGTAAGGAAGATTATGGAAGGTGGTATTAGAAAGGGTATTGAAGGTGGTGTATGGAAGGATATAGAAGGTGGTATTAGAAAGGATATAGTAGGTAGTATTAGGAAGGTTATTGAAGGTGATATAAGGAAGGGCATTGAGGGAAGTATTAAGAAGAGTATTGAATGTGATATTATGAAAAATATCGAAGGTTGTATTAGGAAGGGTATTGGAGGTAGTATATGTCCTTCCTAATACCACCTTCAATACCCTTCCTAATAAAACCTCCAATACCCTTCCAAATATCACCTTCTATATTCTTCCTAAGTCCATCTTCTACACCCTTATTATTTGCACCTTCAATACCCTCCTACCCTCCTTTTAATATCCTTCTTAATACCACTTTCTATATCCTTCCTAATACCACCCTCAATACCCTTTCTAATGACACCTTCAATAACCTTCCTAATACCACCTTCTATACCCTTCCTAATACCATCTTCCATGTCCTTCCTAATACCACCTTTTATGTGCTTTCTGATACCACCTACTATATGCTTCCTAATACTGTCTCCAATACCCTTCCTAATACCACCTCCATTACTCTACCTAATACCACCTTCTATATCCTTACTAACACTACCTTCTATATCCTGCCTTATATGAACGTTTATATCCTTCCTAATACGACCTTACATATCATTCCTAATACCACCTTCTATATCCTTCCTAATACCACCTTCAATAGCCTTTCTAATACCAGCTCCAATACCCTTTCTTTTACCTCCTTTTATATCCTTCCTTGTCAACCCAAAGATGCATTCCCATGTGAACTAGAAATGCCCAAGTTTTAGAACCCAAAAAATATAAAAATACTGTTGGATCAAAACTGTTAATACATATTCATTAAAATGAAAAAGAAAAGTCTCAGCACTGCATAGGTTACTAAGAAGACAGTTGGTGAAGAAACAGAGAAGTACCGAACTCACTGGGTAGGCTGGCACATTTCGTATGCTGCCTTCATCAGTGCCATGGGAAGAATTCATGAAGCCAGTTGCAAAAACACTTCTACTGATCTTGTGAGTACAGTACTCCTCTATTTCTTCACCATCTGTCTTCTTAGTAATAAATATATATGTGTGTATATATATATATATATATATATATATATATATATATATATATGTGTGTGTGTGTGTGTGTGTGTTGTGATAGCTTCAAGATAAATAAATTTGATTTAAATAAAGTATGCGTAGAATCTTGCTATTCCGTAGTAATATAAAATGTTGATATAATTTTCCTTCATTCGAATCAAGACAGCTTCTCCATCCAATCGAAGGCTGTAACAACACTTGTCCTACTTTCTATTCAAAGAAAGGATACGAAAAATTATGAAAGAACAACACAAGAATACTAATGTATTTTTCATATCACACCTTAGAAAATATTAAGAAAACTTACCCGTTGCTGAACGGAAAAGAACTAAAAGTGCTTGAGGAAATGTTTGAAAATTGTTATTCCTGTGAATTGCTGTTTCATCATCTAGTTGAATTTTGCCGAAAACCTAAAGAATAAGAAGGAAGAATTTTATTTATATTAAAATAAATAGTGAAAAAAAGCTCAACATGTTTTTAATTAATTATAGAAGGTAGGCAGAAGGCCAATGAATAAAATTCTAAATTAACATAACAGTCAATTTATTAAAATAGCTCTATATATTTTGTATCATATGATGCCTCTTCAGGAGCCAATTGGAATGAGAAAAATTGTATTTATATGCAAGATTAAAACCATGCGTAGTACTTGAGTGAGATATAAGCTGTATAAAATTTGGAAACATGAATCTTTTTAAAATATAGATAATTGAATTGAATTGTAAACTGTAATTTTTTGCACCAACCCTCTTATTACAATGTTAAAAGAGAAATGTGATGTTTCATCTTAAAATAATTAATTAATAATTCACTTATTGCCTTAATCTTACCTGCATACCAATTACAGCATAAATAAAAAACAACATAACTATGAGAAGTGCAACATATGGCAAGGCTTGAAATGATTTTATAAAAGTCCATAAAAGAGTACGAATGCCTTCTCCTCTGCTCAGTAATTTGACGAGTCTCATAACACGAAAAAGTCGAAAAAAATTTATGGATATTAAACTGGATCCAGGCTAAAATGTTAAAAATTATTATGAAAATGGTTACAGTTAAAAACAATTGGATCAAGAATAGGGGTCAGTATTTATTACCCACATTTAGTTCTGAGTAAATGATGTCAATGAAACTACCAAGAACTATGATGAAGTCAAAAACATTCCAAGCATCTCCAAAATAATTCTGAGAAAAAAAAGATAGCGTAATATTAATCACTATGTAAATTTCTATATATTTTTAAATTAACAAATCTACAAATGCCAGTTTTTATGTGTATTTTATTTATTGAAATAAAAATAATTAGTCACTAGGATGAATACTAATATAAAATGGACTTACTTTGAAACGGAATGCAGCTAGTTTAAAGAGGAATTCAAGAGCAAACACCACACTAAATACAATATTTGAAACATCCAAAATTTTTGTATAGATAGCAGGCTGTTCATGAAATTTCATGGCTAGAGTAATTGTATTAATCATGATTAAAGTGAAAATAGTGTACTCAAAGGGCTGAGATGTAACAAACCACCATACTTTATACTGGAATCGGTGTTTTGGAATGTATCTTCTGACAGGTTTTGCTTTCAAAGCAAACTCTATACAGTTTCTCTGCAAAAGAAATAAAATAATCCATATTATTTACCTTCGGTATTTTTAAATATGATTTCATACCGGAAACATATTTTAAAATCTGGACAGTCCAAAACCTAACTTTAAGGATTAACTTTTTTTTTTAAAAAAAGACCTACAACTATTTTGATGAAAAGGTGAAGAGTATTATTTAATAATATAATTCAAGGTGAAGAATAACCCTTCAAAGTTCACATATACTTTTATTATATAATTTCTACAACTATTTTTCTTGTGGGACTGTATATGTCGCCTCTAATATAGTTATTTGAGCTAGTTTCTACAACTAGGTCAGATTGGTACACTATACTCCTATATTGTGTTTTTATTTGTTATGCTCTTCTCTTCTCCCTTCTACTAGCATTTTAGTAAAGTTGGGGGGTTATAAAAGTATTAAATTACTCTCTCTTCAAATCAACCCAATGGGACAATGAGAGAACAACAATCATGTTTCCCAATACATACTTTCTACTATATGGATCTTCTTATCCTAGAAAATATGGACATTTGCTTTTTGAATCACATTCAGAAAATTGGGGAACACAGTTGGCCGCTGTGCATTTGCTAGAACCAAGGTGTCGGCAGATTTCTTTCGGAGATTCTTGTAGTTTTGTTGCAAGGAGAGAGCACACCTGACCTACAAATGTTTTTGTTCTTATTCTAAAAGCATATAACTAAATTGATGGTAAATAATCAAGCCTTGCTTTATCTAACATGAAATAAGTAATTACTGGAAGTTGGATACAAAAGAATAAACTATTAATTTTATTTATTAAGTAATAATAGTTTGATGTAATTCAAAGTTCTTTGAATTAGACTTTTTATCTATTCCCGAGTCAATTATGAATAGAAAACTGCATACCAATCTTCCTCTTCTTCTTCCTCGGTGCTACATCCCGCTAGTGAGGCATGGCCTCCAAAATCGGCTTCTGCCAGTAGTCACAATCTTGTGTTGCCACTTTCCAGTTCCGGACTCCAAGCAGGCTGCGGGCATTGGCAGCTACTCCATCCTGCCATCTCAGCTTGTGTCTGCCAACTCATCTGGTTCCATGAACCCTCTCGGAAAATATTTGTTGAGGCATATCTTGGTCTGGTATCCTGCCCAGCGGAGACGTCCACTATGTTAGCCTCCCTAAATAGGTTGGCCAACTCTTGGTTTGTCCTACGTCTCCAGATCCCCTGGCCAAGGACACCCTCATTTATCCCCCTCAAGACCCTTCTTTTAAAATAGAGGAGGGGTAATTTTTCTCGCTTTGTTTTAGTCCAGGTTTTTGAGCCATAACAGAGGACTGGTCTGATGAAGGTTTTATAGAGCAATATCTTTGTAGATCTTGTAAGAATGCTCCCTCTCAGTTACCTATGAAGTCCATAAAAACTTCTGTTTGCTGCCAGTATCCTACTATCAATCTCCTTGGACATGTCATTGTCACAAGTGACAAAGCATCCCAAATACTTAAAATGGCTCACTTTCTCGAAGGAGTAGGCGCCTATGGTGACAGTTTCTCCTGGCCTGGCTTGTTTTCCGGCCACCATATACTAGATTTTCCTTTCATTCACTTTGAGTCCCATTTTACGAGCAGCCTCCTCTAACACCTTGGCTGCGGATGACGCACACGCGTGTCATCACAAACCCACTCGCTGTGACGGCATGACGCGCATGTGCGCTATGAGAGCTAACTGGCAAGCTCGAAGAAAAAGTGGTGGGGTTCAGCAACAAACTTCCAAGCTGGCTTATTCTATTTTCTGTTGTCTCAGGAAGTGTCTCGAGTGTCTTACTCTGAAATCATTTCGGGCTCAGACCTTTCTGCAAATTTTGGCAAGCGTTTCTTCTCTACACTGAGTAAGTACATGTTTTTACTACAATTTCTTCAAACGGGTTTATTGTACTGCTTTTTTTCAATTTAACTTGGAAGATTGTTTCCAGGCATATCACAATTATTCTACGTAAAAATCATTTAGATAATCAAAAATCTGTGTAAATATTTAATAACAATAGTCTGTATATATATATATATATATATATATATATATATATATATATATATATATATATATATTAAATATTAAATATATGATAATAATCATAACTTCGTATTTTTAATTCCTTTTTACCAAATATATGGAATACAACTATTTTGGCAAAAAAAAATTGGTAGCCGATTCACTTTTATGAGTATTGATAGTTCTAATTATATATATTCTATATAATTAAAAATTATAGTCAAATATAAAAATAAAATGATATTAGCATTCTTCATAAATTTTACTTGGTAGATATACAAACAAGAAACGAAAGGTTATCATACTTCTTTTCTTCTTTTTTTTTTTTTTTTTACGGCGCATCTACATCTAGGCCAGGGTGCAGCGAGGAATTTTCCCAGCGAGCCCTGAGATGAGAAAATTCCTGCCGGAGGTGGGAATCGAACCCGCCATCTCCCGCTTATGAATCCAAGGCGCTAGCCACTAGACCACGGGAGACCCCTCATACTTCTCTTATTCTCAACCGCGAACTACGTAGTCTAAAAATTACATATGATAATTAATTTAAAATAAATAACATTATTTTTATTGTTTCAAGACAAATTAGCTTGGAAATAAATTACATAAAGAGGTAAATTATAAAATATTTCTTCCGATTGTACTGAGGGAGACCCGCATGACACACATGAAATACGTAATTGCATATACAATTCAGTGAAGAATTGTCGATGACGCACATGGTGCGTCATGGTAAAAAACATGTTTCTGAAGGAAATTATCCAGAATTTCCAATGGGTAAGTTATTTTTTTACATTAACAAAACAAATAAAATCATAAAATGAAAACAAAATTACTATTTTTAGTGATTCGGTTTTACCGCTCTCGCAGTCAATGTGATAAAGCAAGAAATGCCTCCTCAATGGCATTCAGGGAACTACCCACTATATCCAGATCATCTGCATGTCCCAATATCTCAGTGCTACTGGTAAGGACAGTTGCCTGCGTCTGTAACCTGGAGTCCCTGGCTGCCTTTTCTAATCCCATATTGAACAATAAGCGGGCCAAGCCATTCCCCTGTGGAATGCCACCCTCTGGTTTGCATTTGTAGAGAGACCCCCTTGGACACTCACTATGCTCGTACCATGCCACACAGTAGCTCGACATAACCTCACCAGTTTTCAAGGAATACCCATATTAACCATTGCACTGTACAGCACATTCCGGTTAATGCTGTCATAAGCACTCAACAAAAAGGTGGTGCATAGTGAATTGGTATTTGTGACCTCTCTCGAGGATTTGGCGTAAGCAGAACAATTGATCAACTGCTGATTTGCCTGCACGGAAGTCACACTGATATTGCCCAAGGATACGGCTAGCAAAGGGGGAGAGTCTCTGGTATAGGATATTCCAGAGAATCTAGTATCCCGCAGGAGTAGTAGGGGGGGGGGGAGTCTGTTAAGCGCATTTTGGGCAGAATTTTTGGGCTGAAATATAATTCACCAAAACATTAAAAAATCCTTCAAATATAGGTAAAACACCTTCAAAAACGACTGGAATGCTTCATTTTCACTGGTACTTTTTTTATTTGAGCGCATTTTAGGCAGTTAATTTTGGGTCGAAAAACAATTCACCAAAAAAGGGATAAAATCCCCCCAAAATTAAAAAGTTTATCCAATTAATTTAAAACCCATATGGCACTGTATCAAAACCTGAAAGAACAACTCTTTTATCATATTGAAATGAAAAGTCTTTTGTAACACTTTTATTAATTAAATTTTTAGTTTTTGTATCTTTCGTAATTTGATTATATTCCAATTGTATTTTTTTATGCTGAGAATTCTCTATTAAATCTATCATTGCTTCGCCATTTTAATGCTGGCAGGAAAAAGGCGTGTTATCGTTCTGATATACGGTCTCTTATCATATAGGTACGAAAATCACAACGCTTTGCTTTCAACTACTCAGTTTCACCTACTTTTCTATTTTTATAATTTTTTCGTTTTTTCTTCTAAATGATTTGCAAACACTAATGGTAACGAAATACCTAAAATGATTTGCAAACACTAATGGTAACGAAATCCCTAAAATGATTTGCAAACACGAATGGTAACGAAATCTCTAAAATGATTTGCAAACACTAATGGTAACGAAATCCCTAAAATGATTTGCAAACACTAATGGTAACAAAATCCCTAATATGATTTCCAAACACGAATGGTAACGAAATCTCCAAAATGATTTGCTAACACACTAATTTCTGAAAAACCCGTAAACATATAAAAGTCCGACTCGCAGGAACTGCGTCATCATAGCGTGGTTAAAAACATCTCGAAGAAATGGAATAGATTAGCATCACAAATCACAGGAAACTGACAGTAGCCAACTGTTGGCTGCCAACATACACAGAAGCGGATAATTCTTAATCTGTATAAGTCAATACAATTATGTAGTAAAAACGTACTGACTCTTCGACTACTGTTGAGAAGGCTCTATTCTAAACAACCAAACATTTTAATCTTGTTTTACTAGCAAATTCGTTTTACTGTTATAATCAACTGTAAATATGTGCTTCATGGCGAATAAAATTCCATTCTGTCGTGGGTTAAATCTTTCTATAAAATACGAAATAACGATAACTTCAGTTGGAGGCTATGAGGAAGGTTATATAGATAGGAGAATTCAAAACAAATTACGCATACGTCATCATGATTAGCCACAGCCATCTTGATTACCACAGCCACTCCAAACTTATTACCTATACCATTCACCGTTTCTTAGCTTATTTTACTACAATACTAATTTTGTTGCTAAATGCAATTTAAAACAAGAAACAACCAATTAGAAAGTGAGATAAACAAAGAGAAAAACCCTTTCAAAACAACAAAACAAACACTTTTTAAGTTTTAAGCGCTTATATCTCTGACGTTGCCCCATCGAATATTGCTTCAGAACCTTTTAGCGCGGTTCCTCCCCCCCCCATAGGGAGGAACCCCGCTTATAAGGTTGATCTCATGACGCAATCCAGAAGTGCCGACTAGAAAATTTTGCGTTTCAGAACCCCTAGAGACCGAAAATGATGGTGGTTCAAATTTGTATATATATTTAGAGAATTTAGTAAGCATTCGAATGGTCACCGTCCACTTACTACGATTTCCCAACCGTTATCGAGATATTTACGAAAAATGTATGAAGATCCGAAAACGTTTCATGCAAGGACTGAAATAAAAATTAAATTTTTCCTAAAACTTATGACAAAAAAATTACTTCATAATTTATATTTTTAAAATTAATGAATAACTGTTATGAAATAATTTTTATTTTTAAGTTTTTAAAATAAAAATTATAAGAAATTTTTTTAAAAAAAATAATAAAATATATCAATTACGATGGAATTTTTATTTTTATTTCCCAATAATAAAAATTAAAGGTTAAGTGAAACTCATTTATTAAATATCTCTTATCCTCGGAACAAATAAATAAATGCTTGATTTGTTTTGTTTTTAGAAGTTATTTGTTTGTCAGTGAATCAAATTTCGTCTAAATTTGTATGAGTATATATTGTATATTATAGAATTTGTTTTTGAGCATTACTTTTTTTTTTTTTTTTTTTTTTTTTAGCGCGGTTCCTCCCTCCCTTCATAGGGAGGAACCCCGCTTATAAGGTTGATCTCATGAAACTCTCATGAAACAATCCGGAAGTGCCGACTAGAAAATTTTGCGTTTCAGAGCCCCTAGAGACCGAAAATGACGGTGGCTCAAATTTGTGAATATATATATATATTTGTCTGTTCGCGGCGTAGCTCAGGGAGCAATAGTCCGATTTTGATGAAATTTGGTACAAAAATCCTTCGTCCAATTTGAAAGGTCAAGTTTGTTAACCAGCAAAATCCGCCCACTGGAAGATGGCGTTTGGGGCGAAATTCGCGCAAAAAAAAATCGTAACGCTTACGTTTTTGAGTTCATATGCTTGTAAGTACTAGTTTTATAGGCTTCTTGGCGTAGGAAAACGAATGGCACCATTTTTAAGGCGATAGCTTCAACCGTTTTCGTGAAAATTGGAAAAATAGTTACTGAATAACATTTTTGGTTTGGGTACTTACAATCATGGGATTCAGTTGAAACATTTTTTGCATGTTTGAATTTCATCAAAACTAACATGTTAAACTTTTGGTTACGTTTGGAGTTAAGGAAGGGTTAGAATAAAATATTTCATGAACAGACATGAAAAGTTTTGGGAACTTCGTATACTTTCATTAATATCTCGAACACGGTTGGGAAATCATAGAAACTATTTGAAAACTTTCTAAATTCTCTACAAAAAATATTCTGATACAATTTTTGATTAGGTGATGTCGATCGCAGAAATAAGTGCTTAAAACTTCAAATACGTCTGTTTAGTTCATATGAACGGGTTTTTGTCGTTCTTTTTGTAATTTGTGTCTCTTTTCCTTAGTTTTTTATTGCTTTTTATTTTTGTAATTTCTTATGTAATTTCTTATGTTGTATTTGTAAGGAAAATTTATTTGTGTGTAAAACAGGATAGGTAAAATGAGACCAATTTTCTGTTGCTAGAAATAATGAAAAGTTTTGGTAACTTCGTATATTTTCATTAATATCTCGAAAACGGTTGAAAATCATGGGAAGCGAAAGGTTACCATTCGAAAGCTTACTAAATGGTCTACAAAAAGTCCGTCACGCAGGAGCTGCATAACTAAGCACTTTCCTCAGAATTTGGGTAGTGTAGATTGCTTTCCAGAAAAATTTGCTTAAAATATCCTACATAAATAAAATAAAAACATGAATAGTTCTCTTTTAAATTTGTAATGAGTAACTGATCAATTAATAATTTGCTTCCAGAGTTATGTTTACACATGGTACCTATTACACTTCGTAATAAATACAAAAAACCTCATATTATCGTATTTTGATCTAACGCAGGAACAGGATACAGTCACTCTAGTGGTAGAAAGCGCTCCTTGCGGCGGCTTTGTGAACCTACGTCTGACGGGCTTTTCTATTGAAATATATTACAAATTAAACCCCCGCTTTCCGATTGACCGATTCAGCTCATTTCTACAACACTTCATTCTCATGAGTTACCCACGACGTATACCGCGTTTCGTTACAATACAGCAGAAATTACGGCCGGTATGAGTATATTAAGAATTTGGGTCAGGAGTAAACCCCCCCTTCTAATGAACCGATTTAGTTTATTTTTACAACACATATTTACCTGTAGATTACCACTACGAATACCGAGTTTCGTCGAAATATAACAAAAATCACGGCTGGTAGTAGCGAAATGGTATTGTGAGTACGGAGTAAACCCCCCCTCCGAATGAACCGATTTAGTTTATTTTTACATCTCACTTTTCTCTCTAGATTACCACTACGAATACCAAGTTTCGTTGAAATATAACAAATATTACGGCTGACATAGTCAAATTAGTGCTTTGGGTTCGGGATAAAGCCCCCCTTCCGGTGGACCGACTTTGGTGGTTAACGAACTCGTTCAATCGTTTGCTAATTGAATGCTATATACCAAGTTTCGTGACGAAAAAACAAAAACTCTGGCCGCTATCGTGTTAACAGACACATATATATATATATATATATATATATATATATATATATATATGCATATATATATATATATATATATATATAAATTTTAACGGGGGTCATTTTCGGTGTCTACTAGGTAGGATCGATAAAGATTTGAAGAAATTTTTCAAAAATTCCGTCATGAGTCCAACCTCAATAGCTACTTTCCTTCGGAGGAAAGTGCTAAAAGGTTCTGAAGAAAGTTTTAAATAAGCGATGTCAATCGGAGAAATAAGTGCTTAAATTTTTAAGTAATTGATTTCGTTTATTCGAACGGTTCTTTTTGTCTGTTTTTATTCCTTGTTATTTTTTAATTGCTTAAAGTTGGATAATGTATTTGACAATAAAACAGATTAATTAAAATAAGAAAAACAATTCATTGTTAGAAATATATCAGGCTGTACCGTATGAAATGTCAGTTTTGGATTTGCCGATTTCCTTCAAACTGTCGAGGCTCCTAATCCGAGTTCTTTGGCATATTCCCTAGTGTTTGCAATTGCTTTTAGTAGTCAAATGTATTTGCCAATAAAACAGGATACGTATAAGTAGAAACAATATTTTATTTTTGAGGAATCTTGGGATTCTCAGATGCCGTATGAATATCTATTAGGCCCCCTTTGTATATTTTCCTTAATATCTCAAAAATGGTTAGGAAATCGTGGCAAGTGAAATGTAACAGTTTGAAAGCTTACTAAATTCTCTACAAAAAATGTTTTGAAGAAATGTTTGATGGGGTCGATACATTAGGAGAAATAAGTGCTTAAAACTTAGTTAGTTAGTTTCGTTTATATAACGGATCTATTTGTGTGTTTCCCGCAGTTTTTTTTCACTGCTCGTTATTTTTGTAATTGCTTAGAGCTGTCAGATGTATTTGTCAGTAAACAGGATACCTATAATTAGAAGCAATATTTTGTTTGTTAGAATTCGAAGATGCCGTATGAATATCTAGATTACAGTACTGGTGTTGATTTCGTTCTTTAGAATTGTTCTTGGTATTCCCTATTTTCATCTGTTACCCATAGTTTTTTATTGCTAGTAGTTTTTTTTATTGATTATAGAATATAAATCTATTTGGCTATAAAACAGGATACGTAAAATTAGTAACAATATTTCGGAGATTTCTGAGCGAAATGCCTTGTAAGATTTTCTACCACCACGAACGGCGTTTTTCCTCTATTTTTATCCACTAGATAGGCTTTATTTGGCATATTATTCTATATATGTTTTATTAAGCAGGGGATTCTGATGAAATGTCGTTTTTTTTCTGTGGATTTTAATTACGATGTATCGAGATGGTGGGTTCGACTCCCAACTTCCGGCAGGAATTTTATCATCCCACGGCTCGCTGGTAAAATTCCTCGCTGCGCCCTGGATGTCGGCGCTAATGACCTAGATGTAGATGCGCCGTAAAAAAAAAAAAAAAAACATTATTCAAATAATTTTTATTTTTATGTTTTTAAAATAAAAATTATTAGACAATTTTTTTTAAAAAATAACAAAATATATAAATTACGATGACATTTTTATTTTTATTTAAAAAAAAAAATTAAAGGTTAATTGAAACTCTTTTGAAATAAAAATTAATAGTTATTTCGGTCCCTGGTTTCATGTCTATTAATAAAATATTTTTTTCGCATACTTCCTTGACTCCAAATATAACCCAAATTTAAAAATCTTAGTTGGGATAATTTTCCAATATGTAAAAAATATTTCAATTGAATCCCGCGATTCTAAGTACCCACAAAAAATTAATGACTTACAAAAATATTTATTCCACTTTTCTCAAAAACGGTTACAGATATCGCCTTAAAAATGGTTTCATTCGTTTTCCTATGTTACGAAACTTAATACCTGCAACAAGTACCTGCAGAAAAAAAAACAAGTACCCCTCATAAGCGGGTTCTCCCTATCTCCATAGGGAGAACCCGCTTATGAGGTTGACCTCACGTCGCGATCCGGACGTGCCGACCAGAAACTTTCTCGTTTCAAATTTGTATGTATATATATATATATATATGCATGCTCGTCTGTTAACGCTCTAGCAAGCTCAAAAATGGCCCGACTTTGATGAAATTTGGTACAAAAATCTGTCTTCTAATTTGAAAGGTCAAGATCGTTAACCAGCAGAATCCGCCCAATGGAAGATGGCGTTTGGGGCGAAATTCGCGCAAAAAAAATCGTAACGCTTACGTTTTTGAGTTCATATGCTTGCAGGTACTTCTTTCATAGGTTTCTTAACGTAGGAAAACGAATGAAACCATTTTTAAGGCGATATCTGTAACCATTTTTGAGAAAAGTGGAATAACTGTTTTTGTAAGTCATTATTTTTTTGTAGGTACTTAAATTAGCGGGATTCAATTGAAATATTTTCTACATCTTGGAAGTTAATCCCAACTAAGATGTTTAAATTTTGGTTATATTTGGAGTTAAGGAAGTATGCGGAAAAAAAAATTTATTAATGGACATGAAAAGTTTTAGGATTTTGCCAAAATCAATGGCTGTGGCTAATCATGATGGCGTATGCATAGTTTGTTTTGAATTCTCCTATCTATATAACCTTCCTCATAGCCTCCAACTGAAGTTATAGTTATTTCTTATTTTATAGAAAGCTTTAACCCACGTCTGGACGTTAAAATTAAAATTAAAATAAGTTACTAACGACAGAATGGAATTTTATTCGCCATGAAGCACATATTTACAGTTGATTATAACAGTAAAACGAATTTGCTAGTAAAACAAGATACTTAAAATGACAACGAATTTTTGGTTGTTTAGAATAGAGCCTTCTCAGCAGTAGTCGAAGAGTAAGTACGTTTTCTGTACGTAATTGTATTGACTTATACAGATTAAGAATTATCCGCTTCTGTGTAAGTTGGCTACTGTCAGTTTCCTGTGATTTGTGATGCTAATCTATTCCATTTCTTCGAGATGTACGTAACCGCGCTAAGATGACGCAGTTCCTGCGAGTCGGACTTTTTTTTTTTACCCACCCTCCAAATTTTATTTGTATGTACATAAAGAGCTCCAGGCCCAACGGATTGCGACCTAGAGCTGGACTTAAAACTGCACCTTATTCTACGCTTACGTACTGAAAGGGACTGTGAAAATTTACAAATGGGGGACTTAAGCCCACTTAGTCTAAGATACGAAATCTAGGGGGGGGGGTCAAGGTTGTCTAGGGAGGGTCTAGGCAAGGGTGTAATACTTTTTAATCGTTCACACGATTCTTTTACTTTAGGAGATAAGACTAACAAGGGGAGTATACAGTGGAAGGATCTGCTCAATTTTAGCGCGGTTTCTCCCTCCCTCCATAGGGAGGAACCCCGCTTATAAGGTTGATCTCATGACGCAATCCGGAAGTGCCGACTAGAAACTTTTGCGTTTCAGAACCCCTAGAGACCAAAAATGATAGTGGTTCAAATTTGTGTATATATATATATATATATATATATATATATTTATATATATATATATATATATATATATATATATATATATATATATATATATATATATATATATATTTGTCTATTCGCGGCATAGGTCAGCGAATAATGGTCCTATTTTGTTGAAATTTGGTAAAAAAATCTTTCGTCTAATTTGAAAGGTCAAGTTCGTTAACCAGCAGAATCCGTCCACCGGAACATGGTTTTGGGAGCGAAATTCGCGCGAAAAA
Source organism: Gonocerus acuteangulatus (assembly GCA_946811695.1). Classification (NCBI taxonomy): domain Eukaryota; kingdom Metazoa; phylum Arthropoda; class Insecta; order Hemiptera; family Coreidae; genus Gonocerus; species Gonocerus acuteangulatus. The sequence goes on from OX328132.1 coordinate 104,452,264, forward strand.
AATATTTACGCTTACATCATATGCTTGTAAGTACTCGTTTTATAGGCTTCTCGGCATAAGAAGACGAATGAAACCATTTTTAAGGCGATAGCTTTAACTGTTTTCGAGACAATTAGAAATATATTTGTTGAATAACGTTTTTGGTTCGGGTACTTAGAATCATGGGATTGAAACATTTTCTGCATGTTCGCATTTCATCTAAACTAATATGTTGAAATTTTGGTTACGTTTGGAGTTAAGGAAGGGTTAGAATAAAATATTTTATTAACAGACATGGAAAGTTTTGGTAACTTCGTATACTTTCGTTAATATCTCGAAAACGGTTAAGAATCATGGGAAGCGAAAGGTTACCATTCGAAAGCTTACTAAATGCTCTATAAAAAAGGTTCTGAAGAAAGTTTTGATAAGGCGATGTCAATCGGAGAAATATGTGCTTAAAAGTTTAAAGTAACTGATTTCGTTCATTCGAACGGTTCTTTTTGTCTGTTCTTATTCCTTGATATGTTTTAATTGCTTATAGTTGGATAATGTATATGACAATAAAACAGGTTAAGTAAAATAAGAAAAACAATTTATTGTTAGAAGTATAGATTTCCAAAAGAGAGATTCCAAGACCTTGTAACTAGCGGGAGCCTTTCTGGGGTTGGCCGACCCATGCAGGTAAGATCATAAATCAAGACCTTTCAACAAAGGTGGAACCAAAATAATAACTGTTTCTATTTTAATCTTTCCAAATTAGACTAGGGATAAGAACGGAACCGCGCTAAGATGATGCAGTTCCTGCGAGTCGGACTTTTTCATTTTCTGGTGATTTTGCATCGAAAAATAGTAAACACGTGTCCGAGCGTTCCATCCAATGCGCCTTAGGACCCTAGAAATGAAATAAAATAGGTTCGAAATGCTTTATTTTATTTCTTGCGTTTAGACAGTGATATTGGCATTAGTCTTTTATTTGTTTTAGAGAGTAGATCAAAGGAAAAATACATCGTTTAACAATAATTTATATTTCATCAAATAAAATCAGAAATATGCTCATGTTTTCAAGTAAACTAGTATTATACACTTTTTTTACGCCAAAAATAATAGCAGATTTAAAATCAGCACCACAAGAAACCCTAATGTGGTAAATATCATCGAAAACAAAAAATAAAAATGTTTCCCAGTCCTAGACTAAAAAAATTCCGATTCGCAGGAACTGCATCATCTTAGCGCGGTTCCGTTCATATCCCTAGTGCGATTAGTAAAGGAATATAGCAGCTATCGGTAGGTTTTGATCTTCCGTTAAAAATATAAAATATTCAAAGAGAAGGAAGGTTAAGGTGCCACATATGGAAACTGACAGTTTCCTAAGTGGAAGTGACTCTCCGCCATCTCAATGCTCGCTCTAGGAAAACACTATTAGCAAATTTTTCTTATTTTCCTAGCCTAACTAAAATACTCATTCCACCGTTAAATAAACATAAAAACAAAAGTGAGGTAAACAGTGACAAAACCCCGTTGAAATGAACAAAACTAACACTTTCGTGGTTTTAAGCACTCATTTCTCTGACTGACATCGCCCCATCTAAATTTGCTTCAGAATCTTTTTTTATAGAGAATTTAGTAAGCTTTGAACTTACCACGATTTTTTAACTGTTTTGAAGATATTAAGCAAAATAAAGAAGGAAGATCCCAAACCTTTTTATGTCTGTTAATAAAATATTTTATTCTAATCCTTACATACATACATATATATATATATATATATATATATATATATATATATATATATATATATATATATATATATATATTTGAACTACGGTTATTTACGTGATCTGTGGGTTCTGAAATGTGAATGTTTCCAGTCGGCACTTCTAGATTGCGTCATGAGGTGAACCTGATAAGCGGGATTCCTCCCTAGGAAGGGAGGAAGGAATCGCGCTATAAAAAAGTATTGTTTCTAAAGCAATTTCTTTCGGTTCATCATAGCCAGTGATGTAAATGCTTAACAGGTATCGTGTCCACGCACGTGAGCAAAAATGTATGACTTTTGATACAGGCCAACCTTTTTTTATCTGAATAATATACGTCAATGTACAAAAACGTAACATTTATACGCAAATTAAGTTTTTTAGGTATTTTATACGTTTAAAATAAAATTATAATGAGCGGAGCGCTGTGGCCTACACCAAGATATTCATGTAGCGTGCGACTGGTATAGAGCGGTACGTCAGTGCCACTGTGGTATGTAAAGAGCGGCTGTTCTGGGAAAAATTTGAAATCCTACATTCCTAAAGTTGTTTGGAGGCATACGTTTATGACTCTAGAAAAGGACTTGCAGATGACGAGGGTACAGTCGGCGCTACCTAGACAGGAAAAAATGCCACCCTAAGCCTCCTAGCTTATCACCTTCGACTTAATTTTACTGTTCAACAAATTTAAAAAGAAAAAACAACCAATTAAAAACTGGTGTAAATAGAGAATACCAAAAATAATTCAAAAGAACGAAAAACACCAGTACAGTAATCTAGATATTCATATGGCATCTTCGAATTCCAAGGTGCCGTAAAAACAAAATATTGTTTCTAATTATACGTACCCTGTTTTATTGACAAATACATTTTAATACTATAAGCAATTACAAAAACAACGAGCAGTGAAAAAAAAACTGTGGGAAACACACAAGCACGTATTTCTCCAAATATGAAAATTACCTCGAAAATTTCTTCAAAACATTTGTAGAGAATTTAGTAAGCTTTCGAATAATGGCCTTTCACTTACTACGATTTCCTCCGTTTTCGAGATATTAAGGAAAATATACTAACAAGGGGAGTATAGAGCGATGGGGTCACTGATCTTGACCATTTTTTTTCTGGTGATTCTACATCGGGAAATAGTCGACACGTGTCCAAACGTTCCGTCCAATGCAAAAATAAAAATACATTTTTATTTTATTTTTGTAATATTCCTAAAATTTGAATTTAGGGGTTTTTCAATGTGCTAAAAACGAATCTGACATCCGTTTTTAAATAAAAAATTGTTTTACATACTCGACTCCAAAGAAGTCATTATTCGGTCAAAATATTCCATATACCTACATTTTAAAAGTTATCCATTATAAAAAAAAATTGATTTAAAAACGGATGTCAGATTCGTTTTTAGCACATTGAAAACCCCCTAAATTCAAATTTTAGGAATATTACAAAAATAAAATAAAATGTATTTTTATTTTCGCTGAGGGGGGACCCTTATAATTTTGTTAAAGATTCACCAATCCGGCCATATTTCAAAGAATATTCACCCGATTTAAACCAAACTTGGATGGTCAATAAAGGACGTCATATGACACATTTCCCTCCAATCGGGGTGTTTCTACGGGTTCTGGGATCGACATAATATAAAAAAACGTTTACATTTTATTTTTATTTTGAAACCCATTTGGTGGCAAGTACCTTTTGAGATAATACGATAGTCATTTATATGGTTAGAAAAAGGAGTCTTTCTTCTTTTGAAAGATTTCAATGACGTAAAAATTGGATTAACTCAAGGGAAGATATTGAGTTTCAAAACGTCACGTTACTTTTTCACTTACAAATTTTTAGTCTCTTCCAGACTGGGAAAAATAATTATTTTTTTTTTCAATGACATTCACTACATTAGAGTTTCTTGGGGTGCTGATTTTAAATCTGCTATTATTTTTGGTGTAAAAAAATGTATAATACTAGTTTACTTGAAAACGTAAGCATATTTTTGAATTTATTTTACGAAATATAAATTATTGTTTAACGATTATATTTTTCCTTTAATCCACTCTATAAAACAAATGAATTGATGAAAAAATCATGTCGATATCATTTTCTAAACTCGATATAAAAAATAAGGCACTTTCAACCTATTTTATTTTATTTCTCGGCTCCTAAGGCGCATTGGACGGAACGCTCGGACACGTCGTCGATACAAAAGCAAACTAACGAATATGAAAATCACCACTTTTCAGAGTGGAAAAGTATTTATTCATAACTTTTTTTTAAATGTTCGGCAGATTTGACCTTTTGATAGTGGAATACTTTCCCTTTAATAGAGTGAAGTCAGATTGAAGAATTTGCCGTAAAGAAGTCCAGCAGAAATTATTAAAGATGGACAATGAAAGATTTTTTTTTTTTCATATTCGTTAGTTTATTTTTTTACAGACGCAATTTTACTCCACAAAATCTAAAAAAAAAAAAAAAAAAATCATAGAGGTGGTAATTATAAACGTTAATATCCATGATTTTTTTCAAAATATTTGGCACAAAATTCGAAGTTTCAGTCGAATTTTAATTGTTCAATGGATTATTTAAATATGAGGATATTATTTGGCCAACTTTTAAATAGCATTGTTTTGTATAATTTTTCCCGTACTTTTGAATGCTATAGTAGAAAAATCATTTTCAGAACGGAACATTCTCAAAAATCGATAAAACCGTTATAAAATAAAAAAATAAAATAAATTAAAAAAAAAATGTGTGGTGTCCACCACAGCATTCGAAAGTACGAGAAAAATTATAAAAAAATAATGCTATTTAGAAATTGGCCAAATAATACCCTCATGTTTAAATAAACCATTTATAAATTAAAACTCGTCTGAAATAAAATAAAATAAAACATTTTCAACCTATTTTGTTTTATTTCTCGCCTCCTAAGGCGCATTGGACGGAATGCTCAGGCAGCAATCACCAGGGGAAAAAATGGGCCACATCGGTAACCCCACCACTGTATACTACCTTTGTAAGCAAGGCAGCTTTAGGGTTTCAGTGTCTAATTATTATGTTATCATTATCCTTATTTCATTAATTTTTTGTATATTAAGGTAAAATTAGAAATAATAAGTAAAAAGTATAGAAATAAAAGAAAATTATTGGTATAGCTATTCTAACTATTCAAATGAAGAGTTTTTTCTTTCCAGAAGTGAAATCAAGTCAGAAAAAAAAAAAAAAATAAGCTGTGCATTAATTTTTGCCTATATATGTCTTAGGAGAAAATAACTAGTAGTTTATTTATGTATACAAAAGAGTGTGTGCTGACTAAAAATTTAACAAAGATTATATAAAATAATAAAAGACTGAGAGTAAAAAAAAACATTATCCACTATATACATGAATTAAAATCTAACCCAAACCTAATATGTATAATAACACAGCCAACAATTTGTCCCCGGTATGATGTTATTATAACTTATTTAGGGTTCCATAGCAAATGTTCTTATGTTTAGGGATCCTATTGGGAAATAATAGAAGTTTCGGGGTTGAGATTCATCTATGGAGGGATATCTGGAGACATGTTTTTAATATCTAGAAGGTAGGATGATGTGTGGGGTTTGTAAATTGAGCATGCAACAAATATATGATATAAACGTCCAATACAGATTTGTGCCTGAAACCTGATGTATTTTTTCCTAGCTGATTCCCAACCATCCCTTTACTCCACATCACCTCAACGGCTAACTATCTTCATGTCAATCTATACAGGGTGTATCGCAAGTTAATGACAATTCTTCAGGGAGTGACATTAGACAAAAAATTTAGTTCAACACCACCAACCACACATTTATACCTCACTCTGTTCCAGGCATATGCCGTTCCCCATGTTCTTTAAAAAAACTGTGTTTTTTGTAGTACAACTCCAATTTGCTCTGCTAGTACACATTTTTTTTAACGATTCATTACATTTTTGAAATAAGCATTAAATTTGCTTTAAGGCTAATGCACATTCAATGTTCACAATCATCTCATTCAAACCACAATATCAATTCAAAAAGAGGAAAGTAATAAAAGCTCCTGGTTACCAACAACTTTTTGAAAATCACTACTCTTGCACACTGCCGTATCTCACAAAAGTTGTAAAATTTAATCAGCTTTCCAACGGCTTACTCAGAACTGAGCTTATCTCTCAACTTCATAATGTAATTGGAATTATAGAATGAAAAAACATCAAATAATAACAGTAATATTATGTTTATTTTTGTGGAATTAGCAAATTATTCTTGATGAATTGATATTTAATGATTATTGCAAGTATTACTTAAAAGTTGAGTAAAAAAAAATATATATAAAAAAATGTAAACGTTTTCACAACTGGCCTCCTTGCAGAACACACTGAACACACCTGGTCACACCGCTGATGTAGTCCTTTTAATCTCATCATGGTTAGCTCTCATTTCCACAAATGATTCACAAATCCTTGTGATTAGGTGATTTATGGCATAAATGGGTTCTTTATACACTTGCGACTTAAGCCAACCCATACCTAAAAACAAGTGATGTCAGGTCAAGGTTTTTGGCCGGCCATGTGAGATTTGGCAGTCTGCAGGATTTTTTTTTTTTTTGAAGAGTAGTGATTTTCGAAATTTTGTCGCTAACCAGAAGCTTTTATTAATTTGTACTATTTGAATTGATATTACGGTTTGAATGAGATAATTGTGAACATTCGATGTACATTAGCATTAGCCTTAAAAAAAATTTAATATTGATTTAAAAAATGTAATGAATCATGTAAAAAAAAATGTATAAAGCAGAGAAAATGGAGTTATACTACAAAAAACACGTTTTTTTGGTTTCTAAAGAACCTTTAGAATGGCATATGTCTGGAACGGAGTGAGATAAAAATGTGTGGTTGGTGGTGTTGAACTACATATTTTGTCTAGTTTCACCCCCTAAAGGATTGTCATTAACTTGTGATACACCCTGTATATATAAAAATCATATGTTTGTCTGTCTGTTTGTTCCTTATACAAATCCACACTGTTCAACTGATTTTGACCAAACCTGGCATACAGGTAGATATTGATCCGGGGAGTGTCGTAGGCTAAGTCGAAAACGTCTACCGGCTGTCTATCTGTATGTTTGCTCCTTATACAAATCCACACCGTTTGACCGATTTTTACCTTATTTTATTTATATTTATTAAATTCTTCTTCTTATTTCAATAATTTAAGAAATGTTGTGAGTTAAATATTGACTATATCCTTAGTTTAAAAAACTGAGGCTCAAATTAAAACTAAAATGTTTTGTTATTTCTTGTGTTTTTATAGTTTTCAATTTAAATTAAATGTATAGTGAACTTATTTTTATAAATAAATAACTTGAGAGGGAAAAACTTACTTGGTTTTTATCAAGTTCGCAGTTTTTGTATTCTTGTTCTCCCTCATTTTGGAATGTAACAATAACAAAGCCGACAAATATATTCACCATGAAAAATGCAATGATAATAATGTAAATAATGTAGTAAGCAGCCACAATTGGCCTGAAATTATGAATAGGGCCCTTATCCTCTGCATTTGAGTCAATGGATACATACAACAACCTGAAAAGGAAAAATTACAATTAAACAAATAAATAAAATGGCTCTAATTAATACCTATTTTAATGAAATGAACATTTATTTCAATAGTTTGTTTAAGCATGTAATTGCTTCATACATATTAATTAAGGCTGTGATAACATTGTAATACACAGGTTGAGATAAATATTATGTTAACCAATAAACTGAAAAAAAAGGTAAAATAAAAAATGTTAGATAAAATGTAGCAAACAAACTTTTATCATGAGATTCATGTATAACAAAATAAATGGGAAAAAACGAATAATGTAGTATTTCTATACCAACAGATAGGTAAATTAGTCACCTGTGAATTAATGAAGTTTAGAAAGAATAATTTATTAGCTGCTCAGGAGACATGATAAAATAGACAATCAACATCACAGCCTTTGGAGGAGAAGATGTGGATGCACCTATGTTAGCTATAGTTTTGAATCTGATTTACTCAGGGAATACTCAGTCCATATTTATTCATACCATTACTTCTTAATTATTTTCTCTTATTTCTTAAATAATTTCAGACATATTAAAATGGAAATAGATCCAGACTTACTTGAGGAATTTGAGCCTCCAGATCATTATTAATACCCCTTCTTTTAATCTTGAAGTATCATGCGGAGAAAGGCACACAAAATATTTAATTATGGGCTTAAGTACAAACAATGAAAATAAAACATTCAAAGGTTTTAGCACTTTTGAATCCTTTTGTATCATTAAAAATTATGCTTTGCTTACAAAATAAAATTTATGAAATCAACAACTTTACATCTTGAAGCAAATAATGAAAAAGATGAAATTTCTAATATTAATTCTTTTGAAAATTTCAAAAAATAATTGCAAATTACAAAAAGAAATTTTCAAAATTACAAATTAATTTTTTAGGATTTTCTGATGGAAATATGGGAGAGTGAGACACTCCCAAGAGGATGGCTTAGCATAAACATTAGTCCAATACTTATAAAAGAGATCAGCTAGACTGTCAGAATTACTATGGCATTCCCTTCTACCCATTGAATATAAGATGCTCTCCCTTATTTTCATTGACTGATTCCTTCCTCATGACTGGTCTCACCCAATTTGGGTTTTGCAAGAGTATATTTCGATTGATCAGGTCTTTACCCTTTGGCCAATACCGGAGGAAGGTTGAGAGTACAAATATCCGAACTCATCACTTTCTATCCTCTGTGGAGGTTTTAAAAGTCCTAATGACAGCAAATAATGGCAGAAATTATATCAGGTACAAATGAGTTGAGTAATCATGCAGGGGGGGAGGAATGCATCCCACTAGCACAAAAAGAATTAACTGGCCCATTCACCCCAGAAAGGAGAGTGGAAAAGGGGATTCTCTGGCCAGTCTGCTATTCAGTTTAGGTCATGAAAAAGCTTTACATGACTCTGGTATTGAGATAAAAAAAATCAGTCCCATAACAGACCAAAAGAGCCAGAGAGGCAGATACTGTAGAGGTATCTGATTCTTGTCCATACGACACACTAGGAAGATAGTGTGGTCAGACGCCTGAGTTTTCCCTTTCCAGGTACCCATTAATTAATTATTTAATTAAAGGCTGGGTGAGCCTAGAGAAGATTTGGGCCTCCTGAATAGGGGATTCCTGAATGATTCTGTGTGTGCACAACTGGAAGGCAGCTTCACAGGACAGAGACAACTGGCAAACGCTGATTCCAGATGCATAGATCAGAGATGAGTTGTTTCTTCTTCAAGTAATTATGTAAGGAAGTACATTTCTCTTAACATCATAGAGTACACTTTTTTGAAAGGTAACTTCAGACATGAACAATTTTTGCATTATTCTGCAGAAGAACTAAAGAACCAGTTCCCTAATCAAATTTTAGAATATTTTAAAAGGATATGTAAAATTGTAAACGGTGTTAAAATTCCTCCTCTCTTATCCTCACTTGTAATATAGGTGATCTGTCAGAGAAAAGTATTTTGGAATCCCTAATTTTTTTTTTTTTATTTGGGTGCGTTGACTGCTATGGTCATTGGCACCAGGAATCCCTAATTGTAAGGATATTTACGTACATTAGACATATTCTATTAAGAATTTGAATTCTCCAAGTCTATTCTGACTAATAATAATTTAAGATTTCAGTCTCGTTGCTTCTTTGTGTGACTTTACTGATATTCGTAGGCTATGAAAAGCTTTGCCATGTACCTGACATTTGTGTTAATTCTACCTGAGGATTTGTGTTAAAAGCAATAATTTACTATTCTCACTGTCTTATTAATAGTTGACAATTTCTGTTGACTATATATTAAGTTTTTATAGGACTACTAGTGTGACATATCATACATAGGAGAATAGGCACAGCTACTTTGAAAACGAATTAAACAGCAAGTTAAAAAAAAAGTCTAACTCACAGGAACATCATCTTAGAGCGATTCCGTTCTTATCCAGCGATTCCGTTCTTCCGTCACTACTCCCAAACTTCATATCACCTGACTCAGCACCCTTGAGTAAGGTTAAAGGTGGTTATACTTTTTCTTTAATCGCCCTAATACGCATTCATTTAATAATACAAGGATGGTGGTCTGCTCAATCTGTAAGTCTACAGTGCCTAGAGATGATAAAAGGATTCTCAGGTATGCAAATGCAACCTGTAAAGCTGTTTATCACAGCAAGTGCTGTAATTTTGAAGGAACAGACATAGACAGCCTGAAAGCACTCAGCAAATCATGGGTGTGTTTTAGTTGTGAAAAAACTGGTAAAAATGTTTCAGCCTCCAAGGGTACTGACGTGCATTTAAAATCCCTTTCACAATCGTTAACGCATGAAAACTTGGGGTTGCAAAGCCTTAGAGATATTATAATATCAATGGCAACTGAATTCAGTGAATTCAAAGCTAATTTTCCATCTTCTGAGACATTCAAATCCATGCAAGACATGATGGAAAAACAAACCGATTTAACGTTTGCCCACCTCGAACAAATAAAAAAAATGGAGAGCTTGATAGAAGCGCAAAGCCAAAAAATCAAAGAACTTTCCCTAGATAATTTTTGTCTTAAAAAAAAGATAAAATCCCTGGAAGAAAGAGTTAAAGATGTCGAGCAGAATCATCTCAGGAACTCGGTAGAAATCAGGGGAATTCCTTCAAAACCTGGTGAAGTGCTCCAGGCTGTCGTACAGAATGTTTGTGCAGGCCTCGGTCTCAAGATCGTCCCTGAAGACCTGGACCATGTAATTAAACTCAGGTCGAGACAAGAAGAAACCCCTGGACCAATCATAGCCTGATTTGTCCGCCAATCCCTGACTGAGGAGGTTATCCGCTTGAGAAAAGTAAAGAGAGACTTTTCTACCTGACTCTTAGGTTCGACGGACATCGACTCCAACAGAATCTACATCGGCGAAGCGATGAATCCTACAAATAAACACCTTTATTGGTAGGCCAGACAGAAGAAATCTGCAGACAAGATCAAGTACCTCTGGTTTAGCGGTGGTTTAGTGAAGTCCCGTCGAAGTGATGGTCATCCGGTTGTTATTGTTAACAGTTCCGAAGATCTTGATCTATTTCCTTGACGCAATTTTATCAGTCTCCTCATCTCTTCCCTTATTAGAGCCTTTTATTTTTCATTAAAACAAATTTAATATTTATATTTTTATTAAGGACTTTTATATACTATATAATTAGAAACTATATTTATTCATCTGCCAGAGGTAATTTTCACTTAGTATCCAGATATTTTTGTTACTTATTTTATACTGGTCAATATTATTATTTTGATTTTAATTATTGCTATTTTGTTAAATATTTTGTTTTTTATAATTATTCGAATGTAATTATTATTTGTATAATGTATGTTCCATCCACTTCCTTTTCCTCTTCCATCAGTTCCATATCCAAGACCTTCTTCCTGAGTTCAGTTTTCCATAAATCCCCATCATGACTAATGTCCTGATATCCTGTCACGTTAATGCCCAATCCCTTCTTGCACACTACGATGAATTCCTCCTCTATTTCCATGAAAATTTTCATCATATTATAGCTGTTACGGAAACCTGGCTCAAACCTTTTATCCCTTCCTCTCGAGTTTCCCTTCCCAACTATACCCTCTACGTCATGACAGGGAAGACAGAACAGGAGGAGGTGTTGGCCTCTTTGTTCATGATAGTTTAAAGTCTAAAGTCTAAAATCCTTTTTCATTCACCTCCGTCTGATCTTCCTCACCTTGAGTATATTTTTGCTGAGATAGCAACGTCTTCTTCGCCTCTCCTCTGTTCCGTTGTATATCGTCCTCCCCGTGTGCCATATGACCAATCGTTATTCCCATGTAATTCTAGCTGGTGACTTCAATACCAATCTTCTTGTCGAATCCCCTGACATTACCTACCTTTCTGAACTAATCTTTTCGCTTAATCTTTTTGTGGTTCACTATTCACCTACCCATCCACCCAGTCCTCTGATACCTGGCTTGATCTCTTTATCCTGGACTCTCAGGACAAACTCCTAGCCTCATCTCAACACCCAGTGCCCTTCCTTTCTTCTCTTGATCTTATTCAAATAACTTTTGATTTACCTATCCCTACTATCAATAACAAATTCTTTACGTTTCGTAACCTTAATTCTCAGTCATTTGAACATTTAGAACCTGATTTAGAAAACTTTCCTTACGATTCCATTTATACCTCTGACTCCATAGATGACATGGTTAACTCCTTAACTCATCAACTCCTCTTCCTTTTAGATTCCGATGCTACTCTTCAAACCCCCCGGTTCAGCTGTCCTCCTGCTCCCTGGCTTACACCCGAGCTCAAATCATTAATAAAAAGAAGAGAAGCAGCGAGAAGAAAATTTAGACAGACCCATCTTCCTCAAGATTACTTCTCCTACAAATACTTGCGTAACCTCACCCAATCCTCCATCCGTCGAGCTAAGTCCCTCTACGTCCAACAATCCCTATCCAATGCTCCTGACTCGAAAGCAAAATGGTCAATCCTTCGTAAACTTTCCCTTTGCAAAACTAACTGTCCTTGCTCTATCTCATTATCCCCTGATGTTCTTAATGCTCACTTTGTATCTTCTCCCTCAGTCCTATCCAATCCTCCTATACCTTCCACACTACCTTTTAATTCCAACAACTTCTACTTCTCCTATATAACCCCAGAAGATCTTCTAACCACGGTCCTTCAATCCCGAACCAATGACTACGGTCCAGACTCTGTTCCCGTTAAACTGATTAAGGCCTGTTTGTTTGTTTGTGGCGTTTTTGGGCGAAAGAACCCCCAACAGGTGTAACAGCTAAAAGGTTAACAAGGAAAATATGGAGCATCTTCCATCTTTCTGGGTATTCCAAGCCGTCGTAACACCATTGTATACTTCCGACATTCTTCAAGGATATGTTGTACACTGAGTAGTGTCCGACAGGTAGCGCATCGAGGTGGGTTTGTTCTGGACATGAGGTAGGAGTGCGTGAGACGAGTGTGACCAAGCCGGAGTCTCGCCAACAACACTTCTTCTCCACGGTTTGATCTAGCCGATGACGCCCAAGGGAGGCAATCGCTTTTCACCATCTTAAGCTTATTAAAGCCAGCTTCGCTCCACATTTCCTGCCAGCGTTGTTTAATTGTCTTTAGGAGCGGGGAGGCAAGCTCGATTACCATGAGAGTGGTGGGTGTTATGACTGGCAAGTCATGCGCAGAGGACGCTGCCCTGTCTGCCATCTCATTCCCTTTTAGTCCTCTGTGCACAGGGGGCCAGACGAGGTGCACAGTTTTGCCTAAATCACGCAGCATGGTGGAATATTGCAACAGTTTGATGATCCCTGGATTGTCACTGTACATGTTGTGAATGTTCAGCAAAGCACTTTTGGAGTCAGTACAGATAACTGCGTTGGCCTCGGGAACTGTCATCGCATGATACATAGCCGCTGATAGAGCAAACAGTTCCGCGGAGTAAATACTACTGATTGAATGCAATCTAAACTTATATTCATTTTGCCCATCTATAAAAGCGCATGCGGAGGAAACACCAGTGTGTGACCCGTCGGTGTACATCACTCTTTTGTTGTCAATTTTTTCCAGAAGCTCATGGAGTCGAAGACTCAGTTCAATCTCGCTTGTGTCATTTTTCCGTAAGGCCAAGAAGTGACAAATGGGTTTACTATATTTCCATGGAGGAATGTACGCATCTTGTTGACAAGAGGGGAACTCTTCAAGTTCGGCTATCATGGATCTCATACGGTAAGTAAGAGGTAAAGAGGCGGAAGTGTGAGCATAAAACAATCCAGAATATTTGGGACGGAATATGTATGGGTAACAAGGATGGTCAGGTGAGGCATATATTTTGCATATTTACTTAGCGGCAAGCCGATGCCTCCTAAACATCAGCGGAGGAATCCCTGCTTCTGCACACAACGACAGGACCGGTGTGCTCCGAAAGGCTCCAGTTATGCTCCTGATTCCATTGAAGTGAATTGTGTCAATAAGTTCTAGCACAGGTTGCTTGGCTGAGCCGTAGACGATGCTCCCGTAGTCTATCTTACTACACACCATTGCTAGGTAAACCTTCAACAGCGAGAGACGATCTGCTCCCCAGGATGTCTTGCTCAGCACTTTTAAAATTTTCAAGCGGTCAAAGCACCGTCTCCTGAGTTCGCTCACGTGGTGCACCCAGTTCAGTCGCCTGTCAAAGATCACCCCAAGGACCCGGACTTGTTCGACAAATGGAATCTGATGCGTTCCCAGCACCAGTGAAGGACATAGCGGCTCCGATCGTCGACGGCTGAAGAGAATGCACTTGGTTTTCTCCTCAGAAATGCGCAGCCCTGACGTCTTACACCATAGCAGAATCCGATTGATCGTCGCCTGCAGATTTTTCTTGATATAATCAACACTCGCTGACCGACAGAAAATGAGGAAGTCATCAGCGTAGAGAAGGCCTTTCACATTAGTTGTGAGGCACGTCTTGATTCCATCAATGGCGATTGCAAATAAAGTGGAGCTAAGGGCACTACCTTGCGGCACACCAAATTCAGTCTTCACATTCTTGGATAGAACACCATTTGCTAGTACTCTAAATTGTCTTTCCATAAGGAACTGTTGAATGAACCTAGGCAGGTTTCCTTGGAGGCCCCATTTGTGTAATATCTGTAATATTCCATGCCTCCATACAGAGTCAAAGGCGTTTTTTTATGTCGAACACAACTGCAACCACGACCTGCTTGTTTATGTAGGCATACTGTAGCTTGCTTTCTAAAATCACCAGATTGTCCGTGGTTGATCGACCCTGTCGATAGGCAGACTGCCCCTTCCAAAGCAGATTTTGTTTGTCAAGGATCCACAGAAGTCGCTTGTTAACCATTTTCTCCAACACTTTACTTAGGCAACTGATCAAGGAGATGGGTCGATATCCAGAAGGGTACCTTCTGTCTTTATTTGCCTTTGGGATGGGAATTATGTGTGAAAGTCTCCAAGCACTAGGAAAAACGCCACTATGCCAGACCTGATTGTATAGCTGTAGCAAATGGTTTTTGGTTTGGGGAGACAGGTGCCGCAGCATATCGTATAGGATGTTATCAGGGCCTGGAGACATGCCTTTAGATTTCCTTAGAGAAAATTCCATCTCCCACATTGTGAAAGGGTCATTATACTCAACGACCTTGTTGCCATGGACAAAGTCCAGCGACTGAGATTCTGCTTTGACTTGGTTTACAAGGAATTCAGGATCAAATTCGTTTTTTTTAATTCGGAAGGTCTCAGCCAGAGTTTCTGCTATCATAGGGCCGTCAGCAGTTAGATTTCCGTCTATACATAGGACCATCGGTGGTACATCTGCTTTGCCTTGAAGGTTTCGAATTCTCCGCCAGACTTCCCTTGAAGGGGTGTTCGCACTAATGGATAAGATTTCCAGTAAAGCCCTTTAGCTTCTCTTATAACTCGTCTTGACACGGCTCTTACTCTTTTGAATTCAATGAAAAACGAAGTTGTCATATTCTTCTTGAATTTTCGATATGCTCTTCTACGGTCGCGAATGGCTTTCCTGCATTGGTCGTTGAACCAAGGCAGAGATTTAGGCTGTGAGTTCTTTTTCCGTTGAGGTATGGTGTTAATAGCTGCATCTTGAATGGCTCTTGTTAATGTATTGCAATTTATGTCCACATCTTCAAGGTGCCAGCTGGTACAAACAGCAAGATTCCTGAATTTTTCCCAATTTGCTCTGTTAAGTGACCAAACTGCTTTCCTATCTGTTTGGTTTGCACATACATCTCCAACAGTAATAACAATGGGGAAATGGTCACTGTTGTATAAGTCAGTGAGGATGTACCAATTGAGTGTTGTAACAAGGGAGTAAGAACATGCAGACACATCTATGGATGAGGTGCTCCCGTAAGACGAGCTCAGGTATGTTGGTTGTCCAGTGTTAAGAATATGCAGCTCAGCGTCTTGAAAAAGAGTGGAAATCATATTACCACGAGAATCACTTCTTGTGTACCCCCAAGCCGAGGAGTGAGCGTTCAGATCTCCCAAGACAACCCGAGGTTGAGGAATTTGTTCCAACAGGTGCCGAAGGTCGCTTTCCTTAGTTTGCTCACTTGGGCGTAGGTAAATATTGCATAGATGGAATGGATGAGGTAGTAAAATCTTCACCGAGACGGCCCAGAGATTAGTATGTATGCTGAGGACTTCACTTGGAGTAGCGTTACAGACCATAATCACCACACCACCGCACGCTTTGTCTTTGGATGTGTCATCGAGTCTGTAGACCTGATATCCGGGAGGGTCGAAGTCATCATCAGGCGCGAGATGGGTTTCTTGTAAACAAACACAGACAGGTTCATATTGATTAATCAATATCTCTAAATCGGTCATATGCTTTACGAGGCCGTTGCAATTCCATTGAAGGATTCCATTTCTGAAAGTTGGTCTATAGGTCATAGAAGTTACAAATGATCCAGACTGCCTTGCAGGCCCACCTCCCACTAATATTAAGAGAGGCCAAGATAAGAAATTCTTGAGCATTCCAAGCGTGTGAAATAAAGCCAAGTAGTATGCATATAAAAAAAAGGAGAAGCAATACAACAACAAACATAAAAAAGAGACTACAAACTAACATTGGTTAAAAACCACCTATGTCAACCTGTTCATTTGGTAACCCAAAATTTAACACAGGGCAAATCATGTAAAACAGTGAGTCCTTATGATATATTAGAAATGATGGACGGATTAGTAGCTCAATACCCAAGAATGTCATATATCCGGTGGTGAAAGTAAATATGGAAACAAAGCCATGATCCAAGAATAGCAAAGGACCACCCATGTCTGATAGTTCATTTGCTAGAGCCATTCCTGAATTACGCTCAACTGCGCACAACAGTGAGACCTTAATACATGACAGAAATGGGGGAGCTACCAGTCGTCCATGTCGGGACAATAAAACAAAGCCAACGATGAACCTAAGAATAAAATAATAAATATCATTAAAAATTAACAAAACCGTTCTTATATCTATCTTTACATCTGTTATACTTATTTTACACTCAGGGTTGACTAGATGTAATGGTAATGCCTTATGCCATAAATATGATAAGTTACAATTCTTGAAATTAAAAATAAAATTAGGAGCAAAACTATATTCAAAAAATGAGAAAAATCCATTTATGTAGGACTGATTCTTTGCTAACAATGACTTGGTGCAAAGATAAACTAAATTAAGAAAAGTTTTGTAAAAGTTACAGACTATAAGGGAGAGGTGCCATCCTTTACTATGACGTAGATGTATACTCAGGAGCATGGAATGAGAGATAAACCGAGCAAAGGATGAAGTTAAGATGAGATCATTGATCATGGTATCCCCTTGAATGGATATTCGCTCGACGACCATGAGGTGTAGACAACCACAAGAACAAACACCACAAACCCACAACTCCGAGTTATTAGGAGAGAGAAAAGTAATAGCTAGTACTGGTTGCATGAAATTGGTGGATATTTCCATATAACTGAAGAGGAAGATTAGTTTACTTCTCCCTTCATAGTTAGAATCCTTACTCGGAACTACGATAGGATTTAATAATCCATACATTAGAGGAAAAGGCGAACACCACTCTAAGAAGTACATGCGTGTGCTAGGAGTGTGTAAAGATTTATTCATATTTTCGACTCTATGGACGTGTAATGGACTCATGATCGCTGCGTTGTTCATTATGTTAATGATATGAGATTTAATGTTGTTCGAAAAGTTCATTATCAGCACTGAAACCATTTGTAGACGATATAGGTTACTATTAATAATTTTCATTTACGACCACAAAAGCTAAATATATTTTCTCATTTTCTCTTCTCTCTAGATAAAGATCTTGTACTGTTCTTCTTCTGAGTGCTGTCAGTATTTGTGGAAGGAGGAGGTGTTCCTGTACCTAGGGAAGTGCGAGAGGAAGAGGACCTAGGAGTATTGCCATGAGTCCCCGAAGGGTTAGAGCGAAGGGAAGGGGTTAAGGGAATCTGGGAGGTACCACTCCGGGACTTGTGGATGATGGGAGGAGGATCTGAGAGAAGAGAGGACTCGAGACTGCTAGAGTTAGGTAGAGAAGTATTGCTATGAGTAGGATAGATAGGGATAGCCTCTAGAACTGGAGGAGGGAGGGGAGGAAGCGAGGTTTGGTTAGGAGTCCCTGTAGGTGTAGGAGTAGGGGCTGGGGCTGGTGGGGAGGTGACAGCCGGGGAAGGGAGGGAAGGAGGGTGGGAGGTGACTTCGGAGAGGCTCGGCTCTCTACGAGAGGTATCGGCTATAGTCGGAGAGGTTCGGGGAGATTCGGAAGGGTTCGGGGTGTAGGTAGCAGGTACAGGAGCCTGCGTCTCTTGCGTTATCTCAGTTTGTGTAAACACTGATGAGAAGGTTTTAACTCTCAGCACTTCAGCATAAGGCTTCATTGTTAGACGAGAGAGAGAATTAAAATGTATTTCCCTCGCTTTAACATATGATAATTTGTTAACTTCTATCAACTTGGAGATTTCAAACTCCTCTATGTACCTGGGACATTGGCGATGCCAGGAAGGATGCGGGCCCTTACAAACGTTACACTTAGGGCTGCTAGTGCATGGCCCTTCGTGTTTTTTCTCACTGCAATTTCTACACACTGCGTCTTTATTACAACGCTTGGCAGTGTGTCTAAAAAAGAAACATTTGTTACAGCGCATAGGCGACGGTACATACAGTTTCACTGGTAGAACCTGGTAAGCAACTTTGATTTCTTTAGGGAGACTAGGTGTACAAAAGGTTAGTATATATTTATTAGTGTTAAACTTGGAACCATTACGAAAAAAAGAAATCCTTTCCACATTAGTTACTCCTTGACTCTCAAGTTCTAGTTTAATGTTCTCTACTGATTCGTACTCAAGATCGAACCAACTGATTATTCCCTTCGACGAATTTAGAAATTTATGAGGAGAAACTGTAACATCAACTCCAAACAGGTTCTCTGATTCTAGTAATTTCTTGGATTGAAACGACTCCTTGGTCTCGATGAGAATCGTACCGTCCCTGAGTTTTTTTATGTTCTTTACTTCTCCAACTTTGCGATTAATTTCATGGAAAATAGAGAAAGGAGGCACCTTTTTTAGACTGCCTTCATTCTTATGGGCAACTACTAGGAATTTGGGAGTAAAGTCATTCAAACCGGTCGCCTTAAAATGTGACTGATTAGAAGACATCGATGAGATTTGATCTCGTTGCTTCAAGTTCATTGAATATTTTTTCATATTTGTAGTCGGAACATCCGGAATTAGTGGGGGAAAATCCAGCTTCCGTTTTTTAGTTAAAGCCATTTGGGAGGTTTAAAGTAGTTTTTTTTTTTTGTTTTTTTTTTAAATTAAGTGGTTAATGGTTAGAATAATTAGTGACAGGGTTAGTTACAACATGGCTTAGCTGATAGGTTTGAAGATGTTGAGAAGACGATCTTAACGAGAGCGTGTCCCAGAAGGCTCCTACCTGGTCCGCGTCTGAACCAATACTGACTGATTAAGGCCTGCTTACCCGCAATCCTTCCTATCCTTCTCCACATATACAACTATTCCCTTCAAAACTCGATTTTTCCTACAAACCAAGGTTTTGTCTTAACAAAATATCAAACCCCTGCTCTCCGAAGGATTTCCGTCCTATCTCCCTTATATCCAATCTTTCCAAACCTTTAGAGCACCTAGTCCAATCTCAAGTATCCAACCACCTTGAACAAAATAATCTCCTTAACCCTCTCCAGTCTGGCTTCCGTCCGTCATACTCCACTCAATCAGCGCTCATAAAAATCACCCATGACATTCAAACTACCATAGATAACAAACAATGTATCCTGTTCACAAAGAAAAACCTTCAACCTGTTCCACAAGTTACACTCAATTCACAGCTAATACCACAAACCACTACACTGAAATTTCTTGGTCTGACGTTCGATAAACGATTGACGTGGATCCCACATTTAAAAAATATTGTCATCAAATGTAAAAACTCTTTAAATGTGTTAAAAGTCATCAGTTGCACAAAATGGGGAGCAGACAGGAAAACAATGCTCCAATTTTATCGAACATTTACAAGATCCATTATAGATTATGGAAGTGTTGCCTACGCATCAGCCAGACCAAGCACACTAAACATGTTAAACACTATTCACAACACTGGCCTTTGCCTGTCTCTTGGAGCTTTCAGGAGTAGCCCTGTGGTAAGCCTGTATGCTGAGTCCGGCAAACCTCCTCTCGAGTACCGCCGTAAAAGTCTCCTTATAACTCAAATGCATAAATCCAGAGCCATGTGTGACTCCGAATGCCTTCATATGAATATCGATAATCCTTATAACGACTTGTACAGAACCAAACCCCAAGCCCAGAGACCTTTCAGTGTAAGATATAGAGAACTGGATAATATTTCATAATTCGACGAAACGGAGATACTGACATTTGGCACTACCCCTTTCCCTCCTTGGTTATTAAACAGTTATATTGTGGACATTAAACTTTCAAAATTTAATAAATTAAGCCCAACATCAAAATTAATTTATAAATCCTGCAGACTATCAAATCTCACGAAAGTTGTAGAATTTAATCAGCTTTCTAATGCTATACTCAGAATTGAGATTATCTCTCAAATTATCATTCAATTTAAATTCTAGAGTGAAAAAACATCAAATAAATAAAAGTAATATTATGATTATTTTTTTCATATTATCAGAAATAAATTAAAATTATTCTTGATTAAATTAATATTTCATGATTATAGTAAGTCTTATATAAAAGTTGAATAAAAAAAAAAAAAAAAAAATACATCAAAAATTATAAACGTTCTTGCAAATGGCGTCCTCGCAGAACACACTGATGACACCGCTGATGTAATACTTGCAATTACTATTTTATGTATTTTTCTTCAAACTTTAAAACAGTTTCAGTGCTCATTGTGAAATCTGGCGACAACTGTCAACCAACCAATCTTTCAAGTTCACACCATTTCTAGTCAATACATTGTCCGAAATATACTCCATTATGTAAACATAGTGAGAACTGGACGTATAAATAGCAATGATTATATAATTTCGGGCCTGCTGACCAGATATTTACATTCAATTAAAGAAGATCTTGACCATTTGTGTGGGTATTTAACGTTTGAAGGAAAATACATCAAATCGTAAAGTAATATATATTATTGAAGGGAATGTAATGCTCTACAACCCAATAACCGGCATTTATTTTTTGGGTTCATCTTTGAAGAGATAACCTGTCAAGAAGTGCAAAAAGTTTGTTTTTCCCCAGAATGACATTCATTCAAGAGCGGATATTTCGAAAACTAAAGATATCTTGAAAAACTTAATGGAATAGAACTTGTAGGAAATATGATCAGCTTTCATTTGTTATAGAGTAGTCATGTCGCTAGGCAGCTCATTAACAGAGAATAAATGCTATTTAATGAAATGTCAAGAAACCCAAATTAATAAGTCAGAAATGATCAAGGCTGTGAGTTGTGACTTCCTTATACTATGCATACGTCTTAGAAGAAATGATTGTGCATTTAAATAATTTTGCCCATTTTCCTACTTACCAAATTATTCCCTGTGGCCATCGATATATGTTAGTGTTAATTTTGTAGCATTGTTCTAATACATTAAGGAAAAGTTTTGGTAATGTTATACATCAGCTTAAAGAATGAAAATCGTCTGTCCTTCTTCCCTTTCTTTGTAACAATTAAAAAATGTTTTAATTTATAAAAAGTGCTTTTAACATTTTTAACTTATTATTAAATTCTTCCTTTCGCCTAGAGGACTTTATCTAGAGAATAGAAGATACAGTGAAATTTAATGTTAGATATTAAATTTACGGTTGGAATCAATTTGTTCTTGGTTTGTCTGGTGAATGTGTGGAACATAATTTTTCAGGTACTTATAGCCAGTGGCAATACAAATACATTTAAAGCCAGGTGAGATAAATAATCTACCTCAAAAGGAACAGTTCAAAAAAGTAACAGAAAATTATTAGTTCTGATTTATATTTCAAGCTTTACAATTATGTTTAAATGTATGTATGTGTGTGTGTGTGTGTGTGTGTGTGTGTGTGTGTGTGTGTGTGTGTGTGTGTGTGTGTTTGTGTGTGTGTGAGTGTGAGTGTGTGTGTGTGTGTGTATATATATATATATATATATATATATATATATATATATATATATTATTTATTTATATATACAGGGTGGCCCAGATAAGCGGGCCAAAAGAGAAATAACTCCTAAACGGTTGGAGATAACAAGATTTTTCAAAAGACCAAAGTTGTAGTTGTCGTCAAGACCTATAAAATGGTGCCCTTGATAATAAGAAAGTAACCCTTTTAAAGGCTCAAATGGACCATTGAAGGGAAAGGTTCCCGCTTTACCCATCTATTGCATTCCATTTTTTAAAATTACAAAGAAAACAAGGAAAGAACTGTGCAAACGGATTTTTGATACATCAAGTAGTTCTCTGTAAAAATACGTCTTGATTTGGAGGTATTTCTCATCTTAATTTAAAAAAAAAAAGTCCGACTCGCAGGAACTGCATCATCTTAGCGCGGTTCCGTTCTTATCTCTAGACTCATTAAAAATGATTAAAATAGAAGCTGTTATTATTTTGGGTCCACATTTCTAGAAAGCATGAAGATTAGATAGTTAGCCGTCGAGGTGATAAGTAAAGATGGAATGGTTGGGATTCGGCTAAAGAAATCTCAATACGATTTTTGTTAAAAATCTATATTTAGGACGTTTTGGCTACTCATTGGTAGCCTTCGTCAGCAATGAAAGTGCCGGGAGGCAGAGGAGGACCAAAGTTGACAGTTCCATCTTTACTTTCAAGAAAGGTCTTATTTACGATCTTACCTGGATGGGTCCCCGCCCTAGGAAGGACCCCACTAGGCATTTGAAAAGCTATATCTTGGAAATCCATATCTCTAAGATTAAATTGTATTTCTTATTTTTCTTAACCTGATTTATTATCAAATACATTATCCAACTATAAGCAGTTAAAAAATAACAAGGAATAAAAACAGACAAAAATAACAGTTCGAATAAGCGAAATCAATTACTTTAAAGTTTTAAGCACTTATTTCTCCGATTGACATCGTGTAATCAAAACTTTCATCAGAACCTTTTTTGTAGATCATTTCTAATGGTATCCTTTTGTTTACCAAGATTATCAACCTTTTTCGAGATATTAAGGAAAGTATACAAAGTTACCAAAACTTTTTATGTCTGTTAATAAAATATTTTATTCTAGCCCTTCCTAAACTCCAAACGTAACAAAAATTTCAACATATTAGTTTTAATGAAGGTAGAACATGCAGAAAATGTTTCAACTGAATCCCATGATTCTAAGTACCCAAACCAAAAACGGTATTCAAAAACTATTTTTCCAATTTTCTCGAAAACGGTTAAAGCTATCGCCTTGAAAATAGATTCATTCGTTTTCCTAACCCAAGAATCCTATAAAACGAGTACTTACAAGGTTATGAACTCAAAAACGTAAGCGTTACGATTTTTTTTGCGCGAATTTCGCCCCAAACGCCATCTTCCAGTGGGCGGATTTTGCTGGTTAACGAACTTGACCTTTCAAATTGGACGACGGATTTTTGTACCAAATTTCATCAAAATCGGACCATTCGTCTTCTACCTAGAGAGCGAACAGACAAATATATATATATATATATATATATATATATACAAATTTGAACCACCGTTATTTTCGGTCTCTAGGGGTTCTGAAACGCGAAATTTTCTAGTCGGCACTTCCGGATTGTTTCATTGTATCAACCTTATAAGCGGGGTTCCTCCCTATGGGGAGGGAGGAACCGCGCTAAAAGATTCTTTAATTTATTCAAGTAGTATTTTTCTTGTGGGAGGGGTAATTCAGCTTAGGAGAGTGTGTTCAGCATACAACATAACTATTCCCTTTAGTCTAAATTAAAAAAAAAAAAAACATAAATATCAGTGATTTGCCAAAATTAGAGGTGCCCAAATTTCAGATCACAAATAATAAAGGAGTTGGGGTTACTTATGGCATGTTGACATGACTTGTCTTACAGGGGAAGAATAGAATTAATAAGAAGTGGTTGAAAAGTTATTATGAAAAATATGGGATTTAAGCCTTTCCACATTTCTCGTCATCAGAGTTTATCAGAGCCATGAGATCTGGAAAGAAGGAAGGAATACTTCATACAATTGTGATTGGAAACTGTTTTTGGAGGCTCAGTCAACTCGAGAATTTTTTAGCAGCATTTGTTCAGTTATGAAGCAACCCTCTGTAGTGATGGGGTCTTAAATCATCATAATGTACATCATTGGGCGGTTGAAAACCCCAGATGGACATGGGGTGATGAGAGGCAGTAACGATGGAAAATCAACTTCAGGTGTAGACTCATCGGGGAGCATCGGTCCATATTTTATACCCTGGACCCTTCCTGGTGCCCGATATGCCCATTTCATAAGAGATATTTTTCCAACATTACTTGAAGATTTCCCACTGGGCCTAAGGCAGACCAGGTTGTTCCAGCATGATAGCTGCCCTACCCATTTTTCTCTTGCTGCAAGAAGACCAGCAGAGGATGTTTTCCACCAGTGGTGTACCTCACCTGGTCAGCACAGAGGTGACCTTCTGCAAATATGCTTGAGAGTTACTTCTGATATGGTGAAAAGAACAAAAACCTCTCTAGGAAGAAGTCTGGACTTATCTCTCTTAATGGAGGAGGGATATTTGAACACTTGTTTCAATTTAAGAGTTTAAATTTTACCTTTTTTTTTTTCATTTAGAGAAATATAGGTTCATTTTTTTAACAATAAATGGAATTTTTAATATTAAATGACACTTCATTCTAAGTCCCCAATTTTATTTCTTTTATTTTCTAATTTAGATTAAAGGGAATAGTTTTGTTGAATGCTGAACACACTCTCCTAAGCTGAATTACCCCTCCTCCTCCAAAAAATACATGGATAAATTAAATTAAACGTATTTTTACAGAGAACTACTTGAAGCATTGAACATCTGTTAGCACAGTTCTTCATTGTTTTCTTCAAACTTTTCAAAACTGTAATGCAATAGGATATAGAGGGAACCTTTCCATTCAAAGGTCTATTTGAGCCCTTAGAAGGGTTATTTTCTTATTATCGAGGGCACCATTTTATAGGTCTCGACGAGAACTACAACTTTGCTCCTTCAAAAAATGTCGATCTCCCCAACCGTTTAGGAGTTATTACTCTTGTGGCCCGCTTATCTGGGCCACCCTGTATATATATATATATATATATATATATATATATATATATATATATATACGTGGACCACTTCTATCCTCTTATGTTTTTGTACACTGTACTAATGTGTTAGTCGATGTAACTATTTGTTTTTTCTAATAGAATAATGTCTATTTCATTTCATAATATTCTGTGCGAATAATTTAAATTTGCTTCTAATATGTGATAGAATAAATAATCATTAATGGTTATTACATTCAATTGATTAAAATTATCAATTACCCTGGCCAACCTTCAAAAGTTGATACTGTAAACAATGTGAGCATTGCTTCTGCCACATTGTCAAAATGGAATCTGTTTTTTGTCCAAACTCTCTCTTCTACTTTAGGTTTATTAAAGTCACCATCTTCAAAAAGAATAAAACTGCCCCTGTAAAAGATAAAATATTTGCTCATGAATTTTTGCTACATAAGTTGAAAATAGTATAAAAAACTAAAAAATACCTGCAGTCATCTTCATTCATCTTTGAGCCATCATTACACGAACAGAATTTCCCCTAGAATAACAAAAACTAATTAAGCATTTCAAATTTTCTATTTTGTGTTAATTATATTTATTCTGTTAATCTGTTTTAACCTCTCTCTGCACCTCTTATTCTTTATTGCTTCCATTGAAAACCTCTAAATTTTTTTTTTACGGCCTTATGCATTGTTCTCCTTATTTTTATTCAATTTTATTAGATTAGATTCATTTTTCAGATTATTTATTTTAAAAGATGTTATAAATAATAATATAATTTGTGTTCATAAATAATAATTACATTAATAAATATTGAATTTATCAATTCATGTAATTTATATATCATCACAATATCTAAAAAAAAATAACTGTTATGATATTTGTCATAGAAATCCTTTATTATGTTTGAAGTTGATATTCCTAACTGCAAAAGAGTGATCTCTCTCTCTCTCTCTCTCTCTCTCTCTCTCTCTCTCTCTCTCTCTCTCTCTCTCTCTCTCTCTCTCTCACCCCTCTCTCTCCCTCTCCCTCCCCCATATATGTATATGTTTGTGAGCATGTAGGTGGCTAAACAAAATCCCAGTCAATCATATATATGTGTGTGTGTGTGTGTATGTATGTATGTATATGTATATACATATACACAAATATATATATTTCTGAAGAAATACACAATTTTGAACATTTCATTCGCTTGGCTCGAGGCACCGGGTCAATTATTAACATTCACGTTTCATGTTTTTGTGTCTTTTTATCACCTCTTGCAGGGAATTTCGATATAACGAATACAATTGTTTTTATAAGTATTGACTTTTTCACATAACTTACATAAATAATTATTTTATTAACTTATTTTTTAATATAATAAAAACTCCTACATTTTCAAGGAGCCCTCTTATCGCCCTACCTATGAATCAACTTGACTACTGCAGAGATATATTGGAAGCGAATTAGCTTCTTTTTTATAGTTAACAATCGATATTCTGATGTAATTTAATTATAATTTAAAATATTTGTATATGTTTATATTTTTTAAATCCATTCTTTTACAAACTCTTTTTGGGGGTTTTCCCTTCTAAAATTATCTTTTTGTTTTCTAAAATATCATTAAAATTTAGTTAATTATTTATTGTATTGTTTTGTCAATGCAGTCCTATTTTCATTTGTCTCAATACGTTTAACAAACTGTATAATTCGGCGATAATGGCCTAGATGTTGATACGCCTTAAAAAACAAAAAATAAAAAATAAATAAATGTAGTTCAACACCACCAACCACACATTTCTATCTTACTCCATTCCAGACATATGCCGCTCTAAAGGTTCTTTAGACAAAACCTTGTTTTTGGTAGTACAACTCCAATTTTCTCTGTTTGTACACATTTTTTTTCAACAATTAATTACATTTTTGAAATTAACATTAAATTTGCTTTAATGATAATGTACATTCAATGTTCACAATCATCTCATTCAAACCGTAATATCAATTCAAAAGATAGAAAGTAATAAAAGCTTCTGGTTAGCGACAACTTTTCGAAAATCGCTACTCTTCTAAAAAAATCCTGCAGGCTGCCGAATCCCACAAAAGTTGTAGAATTTAATCAGCTTTTTAACGGTATACTCAGAACTGAGATTATCTCTCAATGTCATAATGTAATTGGAATTCTAGATTTAAAAAACATCAAATAAATAAAAGTAATATTATGTTTATTTTCGTGGTATTATCAGAAATAAATGAAAATTATTCTCAATGAAATTGATATTTAATGATTATAGTAAGTCCTACAGAAAAGTTGAATAAAAAAAAAAATACATCAACAATTTTAAACGTCCTTTCAACTGGTCTCCTTGCAGAACACACTGACGACACCTGGTCACACACTTTTGACATAGTCCTTTCCATCTCATCATGATTATCTCTCATTTCCATAAATCCTTGTGATCTAGTAGTTGATGTCCACAATGGATACTTAGAACACTAGCGACTTAAACCAACCCCATACGTAAAAATTAAGTGACGTCTGATCAGGGTTTTTGGGTGGCCAATCCACGGGTCCAAATCTTCCAATTTACTTTCCTGCACAATGTTCATTAAGCCAGATCATTATAAATGATAAGATAATCCACATGGTAAGAGGGAACACCACTTCCAGTACCAGTTCAGCGTGAGCGCGTAGTTAGGACTGTGGGCAGCATTTGACACAGCCTGTTTTCCTACCGGGTCGTTTAAATTCAAGTGCTTTTTATGACCTTCTTTAGAACGATATATGTACAGCGCTCAGTATGGATTGAGAGATTTGGCCATGTGCATTTGCATTTGACATTGCTTGATTTTTAGGCGTGCGGTTGGCTAAAGTCGCAAGTGTTCAAATTATCCATGGTGGACATAAAGCACCTGATCACAAGGATTTGTCGAAATGAGAGCTAACAATGAAGAGATGGAAAGGACTACATAAGCAGCATGTGACCAGGTGCCGTCAGTGTATTCTGCAAGGAGGCCAGTTGAAAGAATGTTTAAAATTGTTGATACATATTTTTTTTTATTCAACTTTTCTGTAGGACTTATTATAATCATTAAATATCAATTTCATCGAGAATAATTTTCATTTATTTCTGATAATACCACGAAAATAAATATAATATTACTTTTATTTATTTGGTGTTTTTTAAATCTAGAATTCCAATTACATTATGAAATTGAGAGATAATCTCAGTTCTGAGTATACCGTTAAAAAGCTGATTAAATTCTACAACTTTTGTGGGATTCGGCAGCCTGCAGGATTTTTTTAGAAGAGTAATGATTTTCGAAAAGTTGTCGCTAACCAGAAGCTTTTATTACTTTCTATCTTTTGAATTGATATTACGGTTTAAATGAGTTGATTGTGAACATTGTATGTGGATTAGCATTAAAGCAAATTTAATGTTAATTTCAAAAATGTAATTAATTGTTGAAAAAAAAAATGTTTACAAACAGAGAAAATTGGAGTTTTACTACCAAAAATACAGTGTTTTATAAAGAACCTTTAGAGTGGCATATGTCTGTAACGGAGCGAGACAGAAATGTATAGTTGGTGGACTTGAACTACATTTTTGTCTAGTTTCCCCACCTGGAGTATTGTCATTAACTTGTGATACACCCTGTATATTATATTTTGTATGAGTGTGTTTTATTGAATATTTTTTTTTTTTGCACTAAAATGATTTTCTCTTTTAAAATCATATTTCCATTCAATTTTACAAGTGTCCTTATATATTATTTTTAATCTTTAGCCTATTAATGGATGGCATCTGAAAGTAAAGTACTGATTTGCTAAAGATAATTCTCTTTTATTAGAATTAATTAAAACTATTGGGTTTTCTTCTTTATAAACGTGTAGTGTTCATTGAACATTATATTTTGGTAAATTTGAATGAACTTATTTAAAAATTTACTTTAAAGAGCTCTACAGGGGTGAAGAAAGAACTGCAGATATGGAAGTGGAATTAGAAGCAAGTGACGAGGAAACACCAACAATAATCCTGCCTGAAGTCACAAAGGCCATAAGTAATTTAAAAAATAATAAGAGTCCTGGGCCAGATGGCATAACTAATGAAATATTAAAAGCAGGAAATTTCGAGTTAGCTAGGGCGATTACAGATATATTTAAACTGATTTTGAATGAAGAAAAGATACCAGAACAATGGAAAACTGCAAAAATTATTTTACTATTCAAAAAAGGCAACAAATCAAGTATGGAAAACTACAGGCCGATCTCTCTCTGTTCAACGATTGCCAAGCTATTTTCCAGCGTGTTGAAAGAACGTCTCACCAACAGGATAATGGAATGCACTCAAGTAGAACAAGCCGGTTTCCGAAAAGGTTTCTCTGTCTCCGACCATATTCAAACCATCAACCAATTAATAGAAAAATCAAAAGAGTATAATTTCCCAATCTACCTCTGTTTTGTGGACTTTAGAAAGGCGTTTGATAGTGTCTCTCACAGTGCCATAATCAATGCCTTAAGAGGAATAGGGATAGAACAGAAGTACATCTGACTTATAAAGGAACTTTATACAGGCATGAAGGCTTTTATTGGAACGGAAAGGATGGGACCCTGTTTTCCGGTGGAGAGAGGTGTGAGACAGGGGAACACACTATCGCCACTTCTTTTTATACTTGTGTTGGAGATGGTTTTCTCTAGTCTCAACTGGGAAAATTGAGGAATAAAAGTCAATGGGAGGTATCTGAGTTCTCTACGTTTTGCAGATGACATCGTGATAATTTCGAACAAAAGTGAAGATCTCATCATAATGCTGGTGATATGACTTGGTGGAAGCTTGTGAAGCAGTAGGACTAGTCCCGGACTACTCAAAAACCAAGGCCATGACCAATGCAGAAAGGAACGAAATCCGTTTGACAAACAGCGATGTAGGTCTCGAGTACGTGGATGAGTATACTTATCTGGGCCAACGTATCTCTTTCAAGAATAAGTCGAAAAAAGAAGTTGAAAGACGGCTGTCTCTAGGCTGGAAGAAGTACTGGTCTCTGAAACTGATAATGAAGGGAGATTTTTCAGTGGAGATAAAGAAGAGGGTGTTCGAAACGTGCATCCGACCAGTAGTAACCTACGGCAGCCAGACCTGGTCATTAACCAAAGCTAATACCAGTAGACTACTTACCTGGCAGAGATCTATTGAAAGAAGCATGGTTAATATGAAGAGGAAGGATAGAATCAGAAACACGACAATAAGAAAGAGAACTGGTCTGACAGATATCTCTTCATACGTGACTTCGCTGAAGTGGAATTGGGCTGGGCGTCTGATGAGAAGGCAAGACAAGAGATGGTCCCAAGAAGTAACAAGGTGGACGCCATATGAACTCAAAAGAAACAGGGGCAGACAAGCTAAAAGATGGAGAGATGTTTTCAAAGAAAAGGCCGGACCGCTGTGGTGGGGATTGGCGATGGATCGCCAGGCCTGGAAATATAAAGGACTAGAGATCTTAGCGACTTCCGCTTCCCAATAGGCTGGTCACCAGGGAAGTGTAGACTTCTACTCCTGAGAAGGAAGGCCTTCATCAACATTTGTTGCTTTTCTTTATCATCCAATGGTTTTGTTTTATATTATTTTATTATTAATCGTTTGATTTGCAAAATTACTCCAATAACTGTAAATAATTGTAAATATTTGTTGATGAAATAAAAGGCTATTTCATTCATTTAAAAATTATATTCCATTTCTTTGGATACATTTTTTTTTTGGTAAATGGGTCCTGTTAAAAGACTCAAGGGAAGGCTTGGTTCTGGGAAAGGGAAATTTGATGCATAAGTTCATAATAAAGTATGCCTAAAATAAGAGTCATGGAAGAGAATCCTCTTACCTCACACCATCCAACTCCAGCACTTAACCTACAATAAGTACCTCCCTTAACCTGAAAACCTAGAGGAAGGTTGGTTACTCAATCCCTGTGGGAAATTAGTTCAGTGGGATACTTGGGAATCATTAATCCTCCAGGTTGTTAGATCACTTACACAAACAGTACACTAATACAGACAACTATACTCACCTCCTCCCAACATTACAGACAAAGGTCACAAAAACT
Organism: Gonocerus acuteangulatus; assembly: GCA_946811695.1. Taxonomy (NCBI): domain Eukaryota; kingdom Metazoa; phylum Arthropoda; class Insecta; order Hemiptera; family Coreidae; genus Gonocerus; species Gonocerus acuteangulatus. The sequence continues at coordinate 104,483,398 of OX328132.1, forward strand.
ACACATACTAGGGTTACCTCCCCTAGGTAGCCGCTCTAAGGAGGGGAGTGGGGTATTTTGGCTGAAACACTCATAGCACCTTAACCTATCATGAATCCTCTGTAAGGCCAGAAATCTTTATGGAAATTATGGTCCAATCTAGAACGAAAACAATTAAAAAAAGGACATGGTTGTGAGCTTACCGCCCAATACAATGTCAATAATCTTGCCAAATTCATTAAAATTAAGCTGCTCACATGGACAGGTTGCATTGGCAGAATTCAAGCCGATGAAATAACCAAAGAATTACCTATATTACTTTGGTGTGGCACAGGACTACAAGTGCTGGAAAGTCCAAAGTAAGATGCCTCGACAGCATACACATAGATGCACACAAAGTCATCTTCACGCCTCTTACTGGATGACAGCTGCACAACACAAAACTGAATGGCAGAGGAGACCTTAATCAAGAATTGGATTATTGTGCTTTGTTTGTATGTATGTATACATACTGTTCATCAATATTTTCAAATTGACCTCTTTAATCAAATGTACCTCTTTAAAATTTATTATTTTCATTGTGGTGCTAATGGCCTAGAAGACGATGCAAAAAAAAAAAAAATGTTCTTTCTCTTTTTTATTTGTGTTTCGGTTTATATAAAAAAAATGTATATATTTTTTTGTTGTTGCACTAGCATCTACAAATAGGATCAGATTTTCATGAAATTTGGCACAAAAACACTTAATCGTAATTGAAAGATTAAGTTTGTTAACCAGAAAAATTAGCTTGTTGTAACAGTAAGCCTGTTCTAACATTAAGGGTTAAAAAAAACCATGAAAATTAAGCCGTTGCAATCATAAACTTCCAATTATTTTAGTTATTTAAGCAATTGATACTAGAATTGAATCAAGGGCAGGTTTCTGGTAGACATCATACACCACACAGGTAGGTGCTGTTTTATTGACAAACCCATTTTAGAGTTTAAAAAATTTAATAATCGAAAATATACTCAAACATAAGGTGATGACTAAGTGGGTGTGAATTTCTTAAGCCCCTACCAGAGTGAAATAATCATTAAAAGCGAGAGGTATTGCAGTCCAATGTTCTGATACATTTCAAAACCAACAATCCTATCCAAAACGTTCTGACTGTACACGAATCTGGTCGATTCTTTCTGCTACTTGTGTTTTGGTCATTCCTTAAGCACAGGCTAAAATAAAGACAAGGAAAGAACATTTTACACATTTTTTTTTCTGAATAGTTTTATATATATATATATATATATATATATATATATATATATATATATATATATATATATATATATATATTAGGGTGGCCCTTATTTTTCAAATTTCTAAAAGTTTACCTCCCCCCCCCCCTCTATCTTGTTCCAATCAACAAAACAACGATCAGTGCAAAATTTTAGCTAAATTGAACAACTCCCAGGCGACCTGCAATGACCTTGAAATATCAACATTTTTGTCCGAAAGTAATTTTTTCAGATAATTTTTTTTTTAAGTTATTTTATTTTTTATTCACTTTTGAGCAGATAAGCACTAGTAATGGAAATTAAATTAGTCGTGTTCTTCTTAATGATGGATAAAAAGATAAACAATCAAGTCTGTTCCTGCTTCCTGAAAACGCACTCGTTTGCACGGGAAGATAGGAGTATGATTTCGTGTACCAGGAGCTGTGAGTCATGCTAGGTGGATAGCAAAGGCGATTTATGCATGCAAAATTTACCCGTTCCAAAATTAATTTCAGTTATCTCATTACGAGAAAAATTCTTTAAGAAGAACATGTATTTATCTTGCGCGAGGGTACGTTCGAGCCTGGTTTCTATCATCAGACCCAATTCAAGAAGCATATCATGACTTTCTATTCATACATCAACTGATACATTATCAGGATATTGATTGAGAAATCAGTAAGGCTGCCAAAAAACAATTGTCCAATGACCTCTGGTACTTAGTTCCCGAAACCGTGGATGATGACCTTACTTATATCCTTATTTGATGACAACGTTCCAACAGCGGTTTAGGCAAATATAGCTCAAGCTATGCTGGAAGCAGACAATGCTGAAATAAAAGAAGAAGAAAAAAATCAACTAAAGAGGAACGTACTCCAACAAAATGATTTTTCTTCCTTCACAAAAATCGATTTTTCAGATTTTTTAACTCCTGATACAAAGCATTTCTTCACGAGATTTTCAATTAGCACCGATTTCCTAGTGATTGTGAATGACGTTGCTGAAAGAGGCGTCAAATTCATCCAGGATTACAATAAGGTTCTCACAAAAGCTGAAAATGAGAAACAATTCAATCCGGGGACTGGAAAAAATACCCGACTCCTACTAAAAAACGTAATATTCAATATTTGTATTTTTTATTGTTCACATTATGTCTTGTTTCTATAGAAATTTTTGTTTTAAATAAAAATGTGGTTATCTTATACAAGTTGTGTGCATTATTAAAAACCTAATATTTTTTCATGTTATCCCTGCAATTTTTAGAATTAAATTTTGAGATATATAGTTCAGAATGATTTTCAACGATTTCTTGGTTAGCCTGGATGTATCTACATAAACTGCAATAAGAAACGGATTGAGATAGAACAGTATATCACTTTTTTATTGGAATTAATTGTTGCTTATAATATGTTTCAATTTCAAAGCGTTTGAGGGTCGCCTAGCAGTTGTCCGATTGCGCTAAAATTTTGCAGAGCTAGTTTTTTTGTTGATTGGACAGAGTTGGGGGTGGAAGCAGCAAACTTTTGACTTTAAAAAAAATATCCCTATAGCTAAGGGCCACCCTAGTGTGCATTAGTAAAATTCTCATATTTTTTAAATGTTTTCATGTTATTCCAAAAATGTTTAGAATCGACTTTTGAAATATTTGATACAGAATGATTTTCAACAATTTCTGGGGTCGCCTTAATGTAATTAGTAAATGTTTTTTGAGAAAATGATTGAGATAGAACAGTATATTCCTTTTTAACGGAATTAGTCGCTGCGTATATTATGTTTCAATTTCAAACCGTTTGCGGGTCGCCTAGCAGTTGTCCGATTGCCCTAAAATTTTGCACAGCTAGTTTTTCTGTTGATTGGAACAGAATTGGGGGATGGGAGCAGCAACATTTTGACTTTAAAAAAAAATCCCTATAGCTAAGGGCCACCCTAATACATATACTTTATATATATATATATATATATATATATATATATATATATATATATACATATAAACTCTTTATACTGTTAAATTTTTTTGAAAAACAAAAGAAAAATGCTTCATGAAAAGAAACCAACTCTATTGAATCTTCAAGCACTGCATTTTTCGTTTGAGGAAAAATGCAGTGCTTGAAGAAGAAGACTAGGCAATAGCACCTCAACCATTCTTAAGGCAAATTTATAAAGCTTATAGAATGTCACATTCCAACTATCTAGATTTCTCATCCAGTTTTGAGATATTTAACAAACTATACAGAAGTCCCAAAAAGCATTGTTCGCTCAAGTCTGTTAATAAAATATGTTTTTTTTTTTGTATTTTATTTATTTATTTTTAATAGTCCTCTTACCCGAACAATTTATAAACCTTAGTTTGAATGAATATCGAGAATCTGAAAAAATGTTAAAGTCCATTCATTTTTATTCGAGTACATGTAATCAAAAAACTACTATATTCTCAAAAATTGGTAAATGCCAACGACCATAGCCACGTTGAATACACCGGTTCTCGTAGATCACCGAAGTTAAGCAACGTCGGGCGTGGTCAGTACCTGAATAGGTGACCGACCACGTGCTGTTGGCATTAGAAAAGGGTGGCAACCTGTAGATAGCCCGGCGCTAATAGCCAAACAGTTGATGCGCCGTAAAAAAAAAAAAATAAATAAATTGGTAAATATATTGACCTTTTGTTTAAGGTGACCTTTTGTTACAGGGTGTATCCCAATTAGATGAAAATACTCAAGTGGGTGAAACTAGACAAAAAATGTAGTTGAATGCTGTCAACCACAAGTTTGTGTCTGCTTTTATTTCAGACTTATGCCAATCTAAATATCATTTAGAAAAAAAAGCGAGTTTTTTTTTTGTAGAAATTCTCCTATTTTCTCTGCTTGTGCACATTATTTTCCAACTTTACATTACTTTTTTTTAAATCAACATTAAATTTTCTTAAAGGTTAATGCACTTTCAATGTTCACAATTGTCTCTTTCAAATCCCAATAGCTGTTCGAAAAAATTGTTATCAACCAAAAAGGCTAGTTTGTGAAAATGTTTCGAGAATCACTTCTTTTCAAAAAAAATTCTGTAAACTTCCGAATCACACAAAAGTTGTAGAATTTAATTATCTTTCTGATGGTGTATTCTAACTGAGATGATCTCCCAATTTTGTAATGTAATTGGAAATTTAGAGGGAAAACCAACTGATAAATAAAACTAATATCATGTTTATTTTTGTGATCTTATCAGAAATAAATGAAAATTATTCTTGATGAAATAGATATTAAATGGTTACAAAATGTCTTAGAATAAAGATGAATAAAAAAGAAAGATAATTACTTTGTAAATAAACATAAATTGCTAAAACAGGCCTCCACCATGCAAAACAAGCGCACCTCTCATCTCTGGTCACAGAATAAAGTGTCTTTCCGCAGCATATGACATAGCCCGTTTTTTTTTTACCTAGATGAATGAATTCATTTACTTTCTTGGATCTTCTTCAGAAAAATATAAGTAAGGTACTCTTTGAAGCAATGCCAGTTAATGAAAAACTTTAATGGCAAATGGACGGGTGTCCAGCATACGACGGACAACCTATAACAAACTGGCTCAATCAACATTATTTGGGAGGATAGATTGTTATATTTGGCTTTGTGCAATGCGATTTGATGTCACTTGATTTTTAAGTGTAGGGTATGCGTAAATAGGAAGTATGAAAAGTACCCCTTTAGGACATAAACCACCAGATCGCAAGGATTCGCAAATCATTTGTGGAATAAGAGCTAACCAAGAGGAGATTGGAAGAGTCATCAGCAGTGATGACCAGACGTCGTTAGTGAGTAAGCAATGAGGACGCTGTAGCAACTTTTATGAGTAAAACTTTTTTTTATTCAACTTATTAAAGTCACACATACACACATGAAGTAAGTCTTACATTAGTAAAACTGACTTCAATAAATCTCAATTTCATCAAGAATAATTTTTATTTAATTCTGATATAATCCCAAAAATAAATGTGATATTAGTATTATTTATCAGTTGTTTTCCCCCTTAAATTTCCATATACATTATGATATTGAGATTTTTTTTATTGTTGTGTGGGTTTAACAGTGTATCAACAGTTTGGCTCTTAACGCCGGGCTATCTACAGTTTCAACCTATCCCTCAATAAACGCCCACTTCATTTGCAAAGATTTAATGCTTACTAAATGTAGACGTTTTCCCGTAAGTAGTGAATCCATAGCCCATTAGTGGGCTTAGGAAAAAAATTGCGAGGAACCTCTGATTTGTTGAGAAAAACAGAAGTGCGTCATTGGGCGTCCAGAAAGTATCTTCAATCAATGGGATTAGTTAATTAAACTACTGTTTTCCTAAAGGAAATATTTCTGTTTTATTATGAAATAATTATAATTGAATTATTTTGAACAGTTTTTGAGCAAACCTTTCTTAATAAAAAATATGTCTACGTTGAAAAAACAGAAAATTGAACATAACCGTTTTTCCCTTCGGAATCAGACCATACTTCAATTAAACTTTTGTGTTGAAATTATGTCTAGAATAACCTCCTAGAGTTTGGCTACTTAGACCTGAATCACCCTATGTGTATGTGTGTGTGTGTGTGTGTGTATACACACACACACACACACACACACACTGCCCCAAAATAAATGGCCAAACTTCGGGAATCAATATAGGATGAAAATAGGAAGAAAAAAAGGCCTTTGGTATTATCTTGTTTTCGCTTTGTTTCTGAGATAAAGGCAAAAAGTCCGACTCGCAGGAACTGTATCATCTTAGCGGGGTTCCGTTCATATCCCTTTTGTCATTTGAAAAGCTTCAAAGTTTAAGCACTTATTTCTCCGATTGACATCGCTTATTCAAAACTTTCTTCAGAACCTTTTTTGTGGACCATTTAGTAAGATTTCGAATGGTAACCTTCCGCTTCCCTAATTTTTAACCGTTTTCGAGATATTAATGAAAGTATACGAAGTTCCTAAAACTTTTCATTATTTCTAGCAACAGAAAATTGGTGTCATTTTACCTATCCTGTTTTACACACAAATACATTTTCCTAACATAAGAAATTACAAAAATAAAAAGCAATAAAAAACTAAGGGAAAGAGACAAAAATTACAAAAAGGACGACAAAAACCCGTTCATAAGAACTAAACAGACGTATTTGAAGTTTTAAGCACTTACTTCTTCGATCTTTGTAGAAAATTTAGAAACCTTTCAAATAGTTTCTATCCACTTATCAAAATTTCCCAACCGTGTTCGAGATATTAATGAAAGTATACGAAGTTCCCAAAACTTTTCATGTCTGTTCATAAAATATTTTATTCTAACCCTACCTTAAGTCCAAACGTAACCAAAAGTACAACATATTAGTTTTGATGAAATCCGAACATGCAGAAAATGTTTCAACTGAATCCCACGATTCTAAGTACCAAAACCAAAAACGGGTTTCAGCAACTATTTTTCCAATTTTCTCGAAACGGTTAAAGCTATCGCATTAAAAATGGTTTCATTCGTTTTCCTAGGCCAAGAAGCCTATAAAACGAGTACTTGCATGCATATGAAGTAAGCGGAACGATTTTTTTCGCGCGACATTCGCTCCAAAAACCGTGTTCCGGTGGGCGGATTCTCCTGGTTAACGAACTTGACCTTTCAAATTAGACGAAAGATTTTTGTACCAAATTTCATCAAAATCGGACCATTAGGGGTCTCTAGGGGTTCTGAAACGCAAAATTTTCTACTCGGCACTTCCGGATTGTTTCATGAGATCAACCTTATAAGCGGGGTTCCTAAAAATGAAGGGAGGGAGGAAAGGCGCTAAAAAGAAAAAGAAATTATGAAAGGTGTTTCATAAGGCATATAGAAAATTCGTTAAAAGCATGTTTTATCCCCCACCCCTACTTCTTTAATCACTCCATCCCCAAAGGACTTTTTAGCATAAATATGCTTAAGCGGCGACTAAACTGAAAAAAAACACGATACGAAAAAGTGTCACAAAAAAGTGTCCACGGGTGTTCGCGCATGCGCAATAGCGTTCCCGCATGCACCGTGGCGATCGCGGATGCGCAGTGGCGTTCGCGCATGCGCAGTGGCGTTCGCGCTTGTGCAGTGGCCATGTACGAAAAAGAAGACTGTATGTTATAGAGTACATTACATAGGTTTGTCGGGCGGACCTAAAGCATATTTATGTTCCTGAATTTGAGCAGAAGGCATTAAATGAAATAATTTTTGTTTTGTTTATTCATCTTGCATTGATTCCTGAAGTTTGGTCATTTATTTTGGGGACACCCTATACACACACACATATATATATCACGTACCTGGGTTTTTGTGACCTACGGATTCTAAAAGAGCTGATATTAGCATGTTTCCTTCCTATGGAGAGGAAGATGAAGCTGTAAAAAGACAATGAATAGGAATCTTGTTCATTCAAAACAACAAACAAAAAAATATGAGCATAATTTGTTTCTAGGAATCACTTTTTGATACAAATAAATATTACATAAACAGAATTAATTTTTAGTTGATTTTAATTTTGTGATGAACCAAATGACTTTTATTTTTATCATAAGTAGTAACAATTATTAGTATGGTTTCACTTCGTATCAAATTCAGCAACTTTTGTCAATAACAATAAAAAAAAAAGATCATATATTTATTATCTTTCTTATTAAGTCAATGGCCAAAGGCCTTAAGAGCATGTGTAAGGAAAAGAATGGTTATATGGGAAATGTGTGGATTTCTTGAAAATCAGTCTATTTCATTCAATGTTTTTTAAAAGCAATACTGCTTACAAAATTACTTGCTTTTTCTTTATCTCTGATACTTTCTTTGTAATAATTTATCACTGAAATATTTATTTATTTTTTTTTTTTCAAATGTTGTATCTCTTCCTTTTAATGAATCGAATATGATATTTCATACAATCGTAAGTTTACATAAAGCTGAATAAGTGTAAGATACTTTGGAGTAGCAGATGGTACTGAATCTCAGGATACTTTCAAATGGCTTCATGGTACACTTAATAATGGGCCTTGCAGTTAGTTAAAAAAAAAAAATGACCTCTTTTAGCAAGAATCTGCTTCAATTGTGTTTATTCTTTAATTAATCAAATACAAATTTTGGTTTGATTAAATCATAATATTTATAGAAAAAAATATATATGTGTATATGTGTGTGTGTATATATTCATGCATATGTGGATCTATGTAAAATAAATGGGAAGAACTATCTTAGAACTAGTTTTATTACTAATTCAATTTTTTCCACCCCTTTTGACGCTTATATTAATAAAAAAAAAAGAATATTATTAGCATATTTTTTCATATTGTTTTAGATAGCGTGGGTCTATCAACCCCTTAATAGACTGCAGTGATTGAGGGTTTCTGATATTGTACAAGTGTTTTTTATGTATGTTGGTTTAAATAATTCTTTTAAAATATTGAATGTGATTCAGTAATCAGTAGAGAGGTTGTTAGTAAGAGGAAAGCTTATACTTATAGTTGTGATGTCATAATATTGAATGATTGGATAGAACATTTATTGCAAAGACAATGATGATTCCTCTGAAAAAATGTTAAAAAGATTTACTCAGTGTATTTATAAATCATTTTGTAGAAAAGAGAGGAGAGAGATTTAATACCAGATTGTTTTATATAAATTAATTTATGTGAGAGGTAACTTCATAGTACACAAACACACATTTGCAGTAAACAGATTGTACATATTTAACCATTAATCATAAAACAAGAATAAAAATGTGTATAATTATTTCCACACTTTGGGATAATAATCTATATTTCATTTAGAGAAAAATGAAAAAAAAAAAAAAAAAAAAATTGTATCCTCTAATTTAGACTAAAATCGAGAATAAGAAAAATATCAAACAAGCTGTATTGTATTCATAATTATACAACATTTAAAATGTTTTAAGTAGTCATAATTACGATAAAAAAATAATAGTGCAGTCAAATTAATTTAGACACATAACAATTTACTGTTTGATGGTAATAAAAAAATCAATAAATGCGTGATTTCAGGCAAAAATTAAGTTGTTAATTCCCATGTTTTATGATAATGGACGTTAAAATTTAAATAAATTATAGCTTTTAGATAAATAATTCTAAAACTCATTTGATCAGTGATAACTTTCTAATTTTTGTAACTAAATCTTTCAAAATTCTGTACTATGTTTTTAGCCTTTTGTTCTTAAGAATGCATATATTTCAAGTTATTTATAAAAAAAAAAAAAATGTTTTCATTTTGACAGGGTCTTTTAAATGGTAAAACTTATTTTCAGTTATTCTAGATACATATTTTGGTGAAAAGGAATATAAAAAATAAAATAAATTAAATATTGTAGACTCTAAGGAATTCCACAAGTTTTTATAATTTTCTATAATTTCTAATTTCAACATGCTGTATGGTAAAATTATTAAATATTTTAAAATATTTTTAAGACGCATCAATGGATTTTCTTTGAAACCTTATTTTTTCTTGGTTATTTTTCAAAGATTTTTTTGGGCAAATGTCACCACAAGATTTTGACTGTGTTAAATAGCATTTACAAGGATATTAAATACTTTATGTATGTGGTAAAACAATTTTTTTTTATCTTAAAAGTTAATGAACTCTTGAGTTAAGAAAAGAATTCTTCAAAATTGAAGATTTACTGGTCACTAGGAGAAACATTAAAGCCAAAAAAGGTCCTCTGAATTTGGTAAGTAGAATGACGAGTTCCCAAGTATTGTATTTAATGAGTATTTTATGTATTTAATTGTGTGAAGTACTCTACAAGGGAATCTATTTTGTGTATGAAGTGGCATGTATATTTAAATGAATACTTAATATTCATTTGAATCTAATAGATATTTAAGTTTCATTTGAATATCATTTATAATTAATTGTTTTTAGTAAATATCTGAAAACATTAAAGCATTGAGAAGGTAGATATTGTCGTAGTTCGATCATGTGATATCTTAATAAAACTAAATTCTTTATAAGAAAATGTGATTTATTTATGTTTAATATTTTGGCTTGAAATTCAAGCCTTCATCAGGGCGCTTCACGGTAGTGCCATCATTTTTGCTATAGATATTGATTACACATCAGTGAGCCATTCTTCTCATCACCCTGATGAAGGCTTGAATTTCAACATGATACTTCAGCAAAAATAAAACATATTTTATTATAAAAAATTTAGTTTTATTAAGATACCGCATGACTGAACCCCGGCAATATCTACCTTCATAATCTCAATGGTCAACGATCTCCTTTCAATTAATTAAAGCATTGAGTTAATATTTCTAAGATAGATCTTAGATTTAAAAATATATATACAAGTGTGGAAACTTAAACTAATGAATTGAAAGAATCATAAGAGACTACATTAAAGAAAAACTAACTATTCTATGAAAGAAATTCAATAACTTATAGATTGTTGAGGCTATAACATTTCAAAGAAAAGTAATTAAGTTGTCTATAAAACTAGAACTAAATATTATAACAATGAATAATTTAATTTTCTACCTCCAAGATAAAAAATAATGAGACTTTAAGTAGTTGGAAAAATTTTTGATCAACATAAAAATTTAAATATATATATATATATATATATATATATATATATATATATATATATATATATATATATTTATACATATATATTCATGTAGCATACACATTTTTATTCTTTATATTCATTAGTATAAAATCAAAGCAAAGTTTTTCATTTTCTGCAATTCATTCTACATTAGTCAATCTTTTTTTCTTTCATTTAGGCATAAAGAAAAATATATAAAATGTTTGATTGTAATGAACAAATAGTGAAAAAATTGTTGTTAGTCAAAATGTTATCCATCATGCAACTTTTAAACATGCAGGGATTACAGCACAAAATTTTATATGTTAACAAACTATTCAATCAAAATCAAATAAAAATACTAGTAGTATAACCATTTTAAAAATAAAAAATTATGTAAGAGAAATGCCCAAATAATGAGTTTAGTATTGTAATTGATATACAAGACGACAGTATTTTTTGAGAATCATCTAAGACAAATTATTTCAAGAATCTTTATTGACCGGTTTGGCTTGATCAGTAGCCATCATGTGAACACGACATTGACTTCATGGTCATGTGACAGACACATATGGTCCTTTTTCCATATGTGGAAAAAAGACCAGCCGGAAAGAACATCTTCCTTAGCATTATTGATGAAAGGTTACTAATGAACCTGAATAAACATCAATATAAATTCTTCAAAAACTCTAAGTTGCCTTTTTACAAGATTCCTAAAAAACCTTGGTATTCTGCGTCTAACTATTCTCTACGTCATAAATGACCTATACTTTTGTCAATAATCGAATAAGTTGACTAATGGTCTTCTTGATTATATGGAAAATAATATACCTGTACGCGCTGGGGATTGAAAATTAATCCTCGGCACGTGGTTTGAGGGATGGGTTCAGAGTATGAGAAAAAAACATTTAAACTTACCATTACGTTGCCAGCTGCTGAAGAAACAGGGCCCTGTTAGCAGCTCCTGGAAAGTAAAGAGAGAAGAGAGGCCGGAACGTAATGGGAATTGAGGGGGCAGTCCCGAGCTAAAAGAATGAGATGTGATCTACTCTAGATCTGGAAACGAACTGCGCTGATATATTAGGGAGGTGGGGGTACGACGTACTTTGTACCCTAAGTCTTAAAGCCCGCGCCCCAACATACCGCCCACCAAGAAACGATAGTTTCTTAAAAAGAGAAATAAGAAATCTTGAGAAAGAAGAAAATAAATTATAATAATAAATATGTGGTTATCTTCCAAAGGTTCATCACGAAAAGGTATGAGAGAGAGAGAAGTAGGAATAAAGGAAACGCAAGTTCTTCACTTCCAAGGGGGCTGTCATGGAAGACTTCTTCGCGGGAAGCCCACGGAGAGGATGAGGACTAAGGAGGGATGAATCCTTTGGCAAATTATAATAAAGCCTCGCTTGGCGATAAGAAAGAGAGACAACAAAACACTTGTGAAATAATAGAAAAATAAATGAATGCTTCTTGCGAGAGAGAAAAAACAAACAATTAATGTGGCAGCAACAGTAGTTTTGTTACTGGCCTGACATAAGTGCCATGGGTTGTGCGGATTGACACCACACGCACCACGCCGTCACGTCCTGCATGTACGGCTTCAACCCGGCCAATAGGCCATGCGAGGGGTGGTAAAGAATTTTCCTTGAGGAAAACGATGTCGCCTACGGCAAGGTTCTCGGAGCACTTTGTCCACTTCTGTTTTTGCATGAGTGTGTTTAAATACTCAGAAGTCCAGCGTCTCCAATAGGACGCATATAACGACTTGACCCTTGTCCAACGTGATGCATATGAGGTACTTTCTTCTAGAGGTTCTGGAACGGCTAGCAGAGGGCCGCCCACCAAGAAATGACCAGGGGTTAGAAGATCAGGATCATCAAGAGGATGAGGGCAAGAGAGATAGAGTGGACGACTATTTAAGACGGCTTCAATGCGCGCAACTAGAGTAGTGAGTTCCTCGTAACTTAGAGCAGGATTCCGGCCAAGCATTCGTACCAAAAGGAGTTTGGCAGATTTTATGCCAGCTTCATGAAGGCCACCAAAATGAGGTGCATAAGGAGGATTAAAATGCCATCTTATGCTGCGGGATGCGAGAAATGCGCTAATTTCAGGAGAGGAGGCCTTCATCTGATCATAAACCTCTTTCAGGTGTCGAGAAAAACCAACAAAATTACGTCCACAGTCTGAATAAATGTCGTGGGGGAGACCTCGTCTCGCAACAAATCTGTCTAGAGTAGCGATAAATGCTTGGGTTGACAGAGAGGAAACAACTTCCAGATGGACAGCCTTAGTACTGAAGCAAACGAAAAGACATAAATAGCATTTCTTAGCAGCAGCATTTTTCCTGCTGCTTTCCTTAATGAGAAATGGGCCAGCGAAATCCACCCCGGTGCTTGTGAAAGGCTTTGAGACATTGACTCTTGGATAAGGCAGATTAGACATAACTGGCGGCGTAACTGAGGCTCTTAACTTGTGGCATGTAAGGCACTTGTGGATGCGCTTGCGCACTAGATCGCGAAGAGAAATTATCCAATAATATCGCTGGATCAAACTTTGAGTAGTCCTAGGTCCTGAGTGCAAGGAAACTAAATGATAATAGTCGCAGAGGAGTTCAGATATTCTTGATTTTTTAGGCAAAAGAATAGGATGCTTAGCGGACTCACTTAAGTTTGAGTACCTCAAGCGGCCACCAACTCTTATAAGTCCCTTTTTATCGAGATATGGGGACAGGGATGCTATATTGGAAGGAACAGTTGAATTAGAAACAAATAAAAATGGGAAACTATCTTTCTGCACCAACGATATTATCAGGTCTTCTGCTAACGTTAACTCTTGGACAGAAAGAGCGCCCTTATGACGCGTGTTACTTGATCTAATGTTGTGAACAAATCTCAAAACATATGCTAGAACATATTTCAAACGAAGCCAAGAAGAAAACTTATTTATGAACTCGATTAGGTAAGGTGATGGAACAGAGGCGGATGATAATACTTTAAGCGGTTTCAGCTCTGGTATTTCTTCCTCAGGACTGACGACCCGCTTGGACGGCCATTTGCTCGGATTTTTTCTCAAAAAAGAGGGACCTCTCCACCACAAAGAGTTTTCTGAAAAATGCTCCGGAGAGCAGTCTCGAGTGGCTATATCGGCGGGGTTCCGGTCAGTCGAAACGTGCGACCAATTTGCTGGTGGGAAACTCGCTATTTTTGTAGAAGAACTAAATTCGTTAAGCACACAATGATGAGGTAATATGTAACTAAAAGAGGAATTGGCTATTTCCATGTGACCCAATTCTAAATATTCGTTTAGAAATTTATTATAGTCAAACATAATCTCAGGAGTTCGAGAAAGGCGCCTTTCTAAATTTAAAAAATATTTTAGCGCTTGGTTGCGATTATCGCTCAAAATTGGAGCATTAGGTTTGAAAGGCAACACCACATAGCGACCAGAAGTGTCTCTGGAATGAGTGGTCACAAAATGATTTTCAACGAATTCATCTTCAGGGTTTATAGGAATGGATGCACTCACTTCTTCAATTTCCCAGAATTTGGAAACTAAAGAATCCAAAGAAGGAGTTATAGTCATCAAGGAACATATAGCAGAATCTTTATTTGGGTTTTTATTTTCTGGATTGATAACATTACCACCGATAACCCAGCCAAAAACAGTGTTTATTGCGGAGGGGTTACCCTTAATTATTGTAATAGGTTCGTTTTCTAGAATGAATGGATATAAATCATTTCCAATTATGAATTCTACTGGAGAACTTTCAAAAAATTTATCATCGGCTAATTTTAAATTTTTAAATCTGTTTATTACCTCTACAGGTAGACTTTGTTGCGGTAGGTCGTTAGAAATGGTTGATAAGATAACAGATTGTGTTTTAAATTCTCTTTTAGAGTTGTCACGGGGAGACAAGATACAATCTACAGCTCCATATGTGGGTGTAGCAACATTGGATATCCCAGAAAGCGAGATAGAATTTTTGAATTTTTTGAATCCTAGACGCTTGACAGCTCCGAGAGATATAGCTGAAATTTGAGATCCAGAATCTAATATTCCTCGAATCGGTTGTTGACGGCCACTTGAATCTCTTATAAACATTTTCACAGTTCCAAGAAGTACCGTTATGGAATTAGCAGAATGACAAGATAAAGTAACGGAATTATTTCTAGGCTCTTCATTAGTGATAAAAGTGGGAGTTATCGCATCGTTGGAATTAGGATCACAAGAATTTAAATTAGGATTTGGATTATTATTACAAGTTGGATAAGAATTAGAAGGGTGTAATAAGGTGTGATGGGATCTACTACACGATCTACAAACATTTTTCGATTTGCATTGATTTTTCATATGTGCACCAAGACAGTTAAAACATCGTTTTAAGCGTTTTAAAATTTCATATTTTTTATTGAGTTGACAATTAATTAACTGAGGACACGATGTTATCTTATGAGAATGTTTACAAATGGGACAGCTGGGATCTTCTCGTTCTATTTTATTCGAATTAGTTAGGAAAGTATTAACTTGTTTACTCTGAGTAATTCTACCTTTTTTCCCGAGATCTTGCATTATCTCAGATGATCTAGCACGTTCTATTACAAAATCAAGTAAATTTTTAAAAGTTGGAACATTTACTGATTTGAAATGATTTTCGAATGCAATCTGAGTGGAACGATCTAAGTTCCTATAGGCCAAATGAAAAAGAAGAACATCTACTAAATTTTCTAGATCAAGCACTTTCAGTGCATTTACAGAATTGGAATGTACGCTAATGAATTTCTGCAGATAATTATGGTTAGATGTTGTAATGGGAGAAAAGAACAAAATTTGATTTATATAATATGCGGCCAGACGTCTGTTTGACTGGTATCGATCTTTAAGCACCTGCAATGCTAAAGCGTAATTTTCTGTTGTAAGTTGGAAATTTGATATAAGAGATAGAGGCTCTCCTTCGAGTACCGACCTCAAATACTGAAATTTTTGAACTTGCGTTAGGCATTCGTCGGTATCGACTATACTGTTAAAGAGTGATATGAAGGTAGTCCAATCTTCGATTTTCCCCGAAAAACGTGGAATTTCTATCGTAGGGAGAAAGGATTTGGTTTGAAGAATAGGCTTCTCCTGCAGGCACGCGCCTGTCGGAGCTTCGGGATACAGCCTGTCCAGCCTAAGATATGTACTGCGTATGGAATGTATGACGTCATCGAAGGCTACGCGAACATTCTGAACTTCCAATTTCTCAGTTTCTATAGAAACTTCCGCGTTAATTTCCATAATCGTATCCTGTATTCTAGAGAAATTATTTTCCATTTGATCCAATTTGATATACGTAGGGGCGAAATCGCGAAAATTTTCCCTTTCTAAATTTGTAGCCCTTTTTAAGTAATTGGATGCCATTGCGAACATTTCCTCGCGCTTTTCCCTTAAAATAGCTAGTTGTTTAATGGGGTCTCGCTTCGACATCTTGAAGTTGGACGAATAAAAATTTTAATTCTATAAAATGGGGAACTAATATGTATTCCGCGATTCGGATTAGTCGTGGTTAAATCTCCACGGATTACTTACGCAATCCGCGGCCCGGAGGACCAAAAATGTACGCGCTGGGGATTGAAAATTAATCCTCGGCACGTGGTTTGAGGGATGGGTTCAGAGTATGAGAAAAAAACATTTAAACTTACCATTACGTTGCCAGCTGCTGAAGAAACAGGGCCCTGTTAGCAGCTCCTGGAAAGTAAAGAGAGAAGAGAGGCCGGAACGTAATGGGAATTGAGGGGGCAGTCCCGAGCTAAAAGAATGAGATGTGATCTACTCTAGATCTGGAAACGAACTGCGCTGATATATTAGGGAGGTGGGGGTACGACGTACTTTGTACCCTAAGTCTTAAAGCCCGCGCCCCAACATACCTTTTTTAAATCTAACAGAAGTTTTTAAAAATAAATGGAATGTATAAATGTATTCTTTCCAAATTGATTCATTCATGTCATTGTATGCACATCTTACATACAACGCCTATTTCAGGTAGTATTGTGAATGTAAATGTATATTAATTATACAAGACATTTTAAGAATTTGGTTTACTAAGCAAATTGTTTATTTATTTTCAAAGTAACTTTTTTGACCCACCATTAAACTAAATTTTTATTCTGGATTATTCACTTTTTATTTTACAAAAAAATATATGTATCATATAATAAACTATACAAAATGAGATGTAGCTTAGGCAAATTATTATTTTTATCTATTGAAAGTGAATGTAGTTAAAAATTAATGAGAGAAGTTTAAAAAAACTTTATTTACTGCATGAGGTCTGTATATTCAAATTGTACGTGTAGTGCTACAATAAGTCGTCTTTCATATCTGTCAACAAACTAACATCTAGCAAACTAATACTTCAGAGAATCAAATGTGAGATTATATGAGACAGAATAAACAGGCACAGCCTTTGTACAAACACATCACACCCTCCATACCATATAAGATAGCATAAAGATAACCATTTTATGAACTTACTTTCACGCACTTTCCCAAACATTTCCTGGGTGGAAGATGTCTTTTAAAGTAAGTTAAATAAGATCCATCCTTCCACAAAAAATTATTAAATAACAGAGAGCTTTTAAAGCCCTCCATCCTTTGTGCCCTAAAGTGAGCTAATTTCTATGAAGGTAATGACCCAAACTCCACAGAAGTCAGCTTGCTAGGGTTCTGAGGATGGAACATTTGTCTGTCACTTCAATAAATTGTTTGTAGAAGAATGAATTTTGTTTTACTTTTAACCCAAATAAATATTTTATTTAATATACTTCAATTATATTATTATTTATTTAGCCTACACAACTTTGGCCTTTAACCAATTTTTGTATTAGAATGCAACTTAAAAATTAAGTCATATTTGCATTGTTCATTAAAAAATAAAAAAAAGCAATTTTAACTACGATATTCTGACATCGACGCAATATATATCATTAAATTTCAGATAGTAGAAAACATAAAATATTTCTTTATGTAAATTTCATTCTTTCCATTTCATTTTATTGAGCCAAATAAATAAATCAAATAGAACATATTTTTCGATTTTGATCTTGATTATTTACAAAGATAACTAAAATTATATACAAATATTTTGGTAAAAATTATGAATTAAATTGCAAGAACAGCTGATGTGCGCCCCGTGAGGCGGAGGGTATGAGTGAAGAGTTAATATAATTTTTAAATAAAATGGTGGTACATGTTATTTTCCATGAGAAAATTCTAACCTCAAAAACATTTTTTATTTAGACGGCAGAACTTCTCAGTTGTCCTTGTCTATCCCAGAAACACCTTTCACTTAGAATGTTAGAGCAAAATAGTTTCAGGTAAACTACTGTTGATAAAGAAGTTTCGCTTAAAAAATACTCACAATTAATAGAATCGAAAGTTTGATGAAACAAGGGTTGTTAACGTTAGGCAAAACCAGATACACAACTCTGAAATACTACTTAATTTAGCTCAAAAAGAGGTAAAAATACAACAAAATTGTAGTTTTCATAATTCTTTCTGAAATAATTATGGCAGTCCCTCTTAAATAGTCTGATCTATAGATGTTCTTCAACTCCATTGCTAAATTTTGACATTTGTTGATTTTCTCATCATAAATTGTCTGGGCATTCTTATCCTTTGGGATATCAGTATCAACTATATCAGGTGTTTTTGACTCTTTATTATTGATGATTATATCAGACCTATTATGATGAACAGTATGTCCTACTTTATCCCTTCATCCCAATACATTATAATTTTTGTGTAACTTTTGTTAGATACACTTCTTTCCAATTTGTTGAATCTTTCCACACATGCCTGATGATACATTATTATGATGGTAAAGATATTCAGACCTTGCAAAAATCTGGTAAACTGACAAAATATGTTGGATTTACCAACAAGCTTTATTGCACAATCTGCACTTTGGATGCGGCATTGTCTTTGAGAACATGTCGGCAGTAGAAGTGGTTGCAATTAACTGACCATTATGAAACCTTCGGTTTCTGAAAATTTCCTTACAAAGGAAAACAGAGTGATTAACAGTAGTGTAGAATGCATCTCCAAATAGAAGACTGCAGTATCGATGTCCATGTAGTACTTATTTTGCCCAAGGCAATCATTAACTGATTTAATTATTGGACGACAAGTCTTATTTCTACTGCAATTCAAATTGATTTTCCGGATGATATCTAATCACTTTAGGAATACCAATTTTAGACCCTCTTTGACATAGTTTTGAAAAATTTTCAATTTTTTTTGTTTGTTTTTTTACGGCACATCGACATCTAGGCCATTAGTGTCGACCTCCAGGATGCAGCAAGGAAATTGAGATGAGAAAATTGCTGCTGCTGGTGGGAATCGAACCCATCATCTAATCTAAGGGGTTACTCATTATACCATGGGGGACCCCCATTTTCAAATGTTGTATTCCAAAATATCAATATGATCCAATTTTCAAATTCATACATACATCTATCATCACACAACACAATATTGTTGATAGATATTGTCTGCCCTCAAGATATATGTAATGCAGCACATTTATCTAAAACGAACAATGTGGTAACTGTATCACTGAAATATTTAACAATGTCTCGCATGTTCAGTAGTTGAACATCTTTCATACCATACATTTTCAGGTCATCCATGCCTTTTCTTTTTTCTAAAGAAAAGCTACCACCCCATAGTGGGAATCGAACCCACAACCTTTGGCATGGAGTATTAAGTGCTCGTGCCTTAACACTCACGGCCACCGGGCCTCCTTCTGGGGATTAACAAAAGTGGAAAATTGAAAAAATGTTGTTTTCCACCAAGACAATGTGAGGCCCCATACTCGCAAAAACATTGAGCCTTGGAAGGTACCTCCATGCTGTTTTGACAATCATTTATTCCTCCAGAACTCTCTGAATGGAAAATTCTTTGAGAATAATGATACCACAAAAAAAAAAAAAAAACACCGAGAGATCAGAGTTTTATGAACAAGAGATTATGCATTTATTGATAAAAGAGAAAAGGTCATACAAAAAACAATGGAAAATAACGTGGACTTTAAAATATATTTGATGTGTAAAATATATTATGCCATGAAGAAAATGGAAGAACACAGAAAATTTTCCTCCCATGGATCCTGAAATTGGACCAATTAAAGACTCTTTATTTCTCAAAAGATCCATAAAGGTCAATGCTGGTATAATAAAGGTAATCATAACAAATTGTTCTCTCATAACAATAACAATAAACACTATTATGACAAGAGAAATAAATTAAATAAATAAACGATTTCTATGGCGACAGCTTTAAAGGTTTTAGAGAAAAATAGTTGCCAAACAAAGGTTTTGGTTAGTGTACTTAGAATCATGGGATTCAGTTGAAACATTTTCTGCATGTTTGGAAATTCATATGAACAAAGATGTTTAAATTTTGGTTATGATTGGAGTTAAGGAAGGATTAGAATAAAATATTTTATTAATAGATATGAAAAGTTTTAGAAACTTCGTATATTTCCTTAATATCTCGAAAACGGTTAGGAAATCGTGGTAAATAGAAGGTGACCATTCGAAATCTTACCAAATTCTCTACAAAAAATGTTCTGAGGGAATTTTCGATGGGACAGTCAGGTTTTGAGAAATAAGTCCTTTAAACTTTGAAGTAGTTGGTTTATCTTATTTGAACTGTTCTTTTTATCTGTTATATATATATATATATATATATATATATATATATATATATACCCCTGCAGCTCATAGAGAGAGTGAGAGAGAGAGAGAGAGAGAGAGAGAGAGAGAGAGAGAGAGAGAGAGAGAGAGAGAGAGTGAGAGAGAGAGAGAACTTTATTTAAAATATAAATAAAACGGGCTGCCCAATTACGTAGGGTTGCTAGATACACAGCGTGCTATCATCCATTCGGAAATAGGGTTAATTTACAAGCTGAAAATGGAAGGAGTTAGAAACAAGGAATAGAGAATAAAGAAGATGAAGACGAAAGAAGGAAATAGAGATGGATGATAACAAATTGATAGAATTGAAAATAAAGTCTAAAGTAAATAAGGAAACAGTGTGAATGGATGATAAGCACTCAGTGGCCATATATGTGATTGGCAATTATGCCCAGTGTCCACTAATATGGATTCGGCTAATGCTGCCAGTTGGTCTGTTGTCAGTCCCAGTCCTTCAAGGAATAAGGCTGTGCTCTTGGGAATGGTCCCTCTTGATCCGAACCATAGTCCATTCACTCTTTATATATATATTTCTCTTCGGCGTCTTCATTTTCAGCCACTTTGGTGTCGTTATTTTCAAAGCGGGCCGTCGGATCGAGAATGTATGCCGTTTTCTCATTTTAGGGAAACGATATGATGTCGGCATATCGTGGTGTTCCTTCCTCATCGATTCCGTAGACCTCTTCGAATCATTCGAATTCGTTTTCTTTGAGGTGTTCTATAATTCTATGCATCACATTGTGGTGCCTCCGGGTGACGAGGAGCATGCTGTTAGGACAACTACCAAGCACATGTGGTGGTGTTTCCGTCTCTCTGCCGCGTTTGCGACAGAGAGTTCCTAAATCAGCTGATCCTGCCACACAAGGAACAGCACGAAGTGGTGCATAGTTCACGTTGAGTTTTAATGTATTCGTCCATTCGGAACAGGAGAGGATTTTTAGATTTTTTCTATTAGATGAATCTATTAGCGTTTGGGAACTCTTTGAAGTGAAGCAGTCCGATCCCTTGCCATTTGGACACTGCCCACTCATCAAACGACTTTTCCCGTTGCATCCTTCTAATTTTCTTTGTACTGTAATCTACTTCGAGGTTAGGCATTCCGTCGATTCGCTTTTGTAGTCGAATAAAGGTGCAAATAATTGATCAGACACTTGTTCGAGCTTCTTTGCTATCGACCAATGCTGTAATGGAGCTTCCTATTTTCTTCTCATAAGGCAAAGCCCTCTAAATCTATGGGGAGCATACAACATGGCAGTACACATATTGGCAGGGAGACCCAACATTGCTTTAACGGTCCTCCGAATTATAGTGTCCAATCCTTCCAAAAAGGTGGGGCTAATTTAAGTAATGGTCCCGTTTGTAGCGGATACACTAGGGTTGGAAAAATATATTGGTTTACGATATTTAATTTATGATCTGCCCTCAGTAGGTTTGACGTGGCTAACTTGTTCAAGTTTTCATTTAGCAGCTGCAAGGCATTGTCATTAACAATTTGCTCATTAGAAAAAGTACATTCTAGTTATTTAATCTTTTCCCCCTCGCCGATGGATTCCATTTCCTCACCATTCTCGAGACATAATTTTCGAGGGACGCTCGATCCCTTGCCTGCCTTCTCTCCGCCTTTCTTCTTACGCATTTTGAAATATCTTATAGCCGGATGTGGGACCTGGGAGGCTATTATTTGATTCCTTCAAGAAGAGTAAAAACGTTTCCATTAAATCATCGAATTTTCGTGGTTCGAGATTAATATCCTTTTTTAGAAACTTTGTTTCTTTTGCCCATTTATCTGTTTTCACTTTTTTATTAATGGATGCGTTTTTGGACTCAGGATTACGTATTGCTTCGGGTATTTTTAGAATTGAAGCAATTGTGGCCTCATTTGCTTGTTTGTAGTGCTTCTTTGAAATATGGGTCCGAAGACCTCTTTCACCTGAGAATGATTGGCTACAAATCTCGCAAATGGTTTTGGACGGAGCATTTAGGGTTTTCAAGATTCTGTTCGCGAGCTGAAATCGTTCCTTAAATTTTACTCTTGCATCACATTATTAATGAATTTTGAATTTCATGTCAGAAATGCCCGGCCCTTCTTTGTCTGCAATTACAAAGTGCAGCCTAAACGTCCAATATAGATTTTTGCTTGAAGATCAGACTTTTTTTTTTCTCCTAGCCGAGTCCCAACCATCCCTTGACTTCGCCTCACCTCAAAGGCTAACTATCTTCATCTCATTTAGTATTTCTGTTCACTCCCTAGCTGGCTAAAAAATGGACAGATTTGAATGAAATTATGTATTTTTTTTTACTAATGGGACTCAGGAAACGCGCTAAGATGACGCAGTTCCTGCGAGTCAGACTTTTTTTTATAAGGCAAGCAAACCCAACCTTAGCAAATTACAACCCAGATCAAGAAGAGGAATATTAGTGGGCTATTCACAATCGAGAAGAGCATACAGAATTTATGAACCTGAAAAGAAAAAGGTTCGTGAAACCCAGAATGTTACTTTCGATGAATTGCGGAAGGCTGGACAAATTAAAAAGAAAGAAGATTACACACTCCTGGATGCGTCCCGGAATGAACAAGAAGAAATGATTGATAGAGAAGAATATTTCAGAGGTTTTTTAGGCGAGCCTGATACTCATGAAGATCCAGATCAGTGATCCCGAAATTGATGCTCGGGAAATGCAAAGAGAAGAAAAACGCCCGACTAAAACACAAAAGATTTCGATCAAATTAATGGATTTTGTACTGAAGATTGTCGACAAAGAACCCAAAACATTAGAAGATGTCTTGAAGTCTCAAAGTAAAACTCACTGGATAAATGCAATGGACGATGAAATCAAGAATATCCTTGACTTTCATGTTTGGAAAGAGGTGTCTAGACCACCAGACAAGGAAATAATAAAAAACAGATGGGATTTTAAAATGAAGACAAATTTTGATGGAACAAAGAATTTTAAGGCAAGGTTAGTTGTTGCGGGTTGCCAACTGAAGGAAGGTATAGATTACAACCTTTCTTATAGTCTAGTTATTAAATGGGAATCTATTAGGACACTCCTGGCTTTATCAGTTAAAAGAAATTACATTTCGAACTTTTTTTTTGGAACCTCTAACAGGCTATGACTCTACAGGAATGATTCTACTTCTTAAGAAAAGCATTTATGGACTGTCACATTCAGGAAGGAATTGGTATAAAAAAAAATAAAGGAAATATTGGTAGATCTTGGATTTGTTAACCTTAAGAAGCAAGTGTGCTTATTCATTGGAAATATTGCAGAAAAAAATCTTAATTATTGGTATTTATGTCGACGACTTTATTTTAGTTATTGAGCGAAAGAATTACAAAACTCACTGCAGAAGGCTGTTAACATAAGGGATGTTGGTAGTCAAAAATTTCTTGGTGTTGAAATCTCAAGTGTTGAGGGTGATGTTTTTCTAAGTCAAACCACATACATAAAGGACCTGCTGTCCAGGTTTAGTATGGCTGAATGTAATCCAGTTAAAACACCAGGATCGAAAGGAAATGACTTACGATTTTGATAATTACCAAAGGTATGGGAGGAATTATATAGAGAAGCAATCGGTTCTTTATTATTTTTGACTAGATGCACTAGACCTGACATTGCTTACTCAGTAAGTATGCTTTCCCAGTTTTGTTCTGATCCTAGGGATTACATTGGCTTGAAGTTAAAAGACTCTTCAGGTGCCTGCAAGGCACTAAGAATTTTTAGAAATTTGACAACCATGAAGGAAGACTGGAGTTATCCACTGATGGAGGATGGTGTACTAAGGCTGATGCACAATCGTTTAGTGGACATGTAGTAATGCTTGAAGGAAGTTTATAGCTTGGAAAAGTGGCAAACAGAACTTAGTTGCCATGTTGACCATAACATGTGCCTGTAATGTATAATAAAAGTGTTTGTTGAATTAAGTGTTTTGTTTGTTTTACATGTCTCCACCACGATCCTTAACGAAATGCCCAATTAAATCTAATTTGGCTAAAAACAAAAACATTACGTAGACTATTTAATGTGGCCTAAAAAAATTGGCTATATCACAAACCAAAGTTTACTAAGGGATATTTTACACAATTCATAAATAGTTTACAAAATATTTAAATTCAATAAAAACGTAAGAGCAAGAAAGGGAGAGGGAGTAAAAAAAAAAAAAAAAAAAAAAAAAAAAAAAAAAAAAAAAAAAAAAAAAGTGTAAAGATCAAAAGTTCTTAATAAAATTAAATAGAATCAGATTTAATGAAGGTTATAAACAGTATAGGGATCATTCAAGTAAAAGAATATATTTTTTAAAATAAACTTGTAAAACATATTTTCACCAACTAATAATTAAAAAAACAATGACTGTCAAGCTGTAAGGCTGTAATGTAGAAGAAGCTGAAAAGTAGGCAAAAATAAATCTCATTTTAGCTATAAAGAGTGTAGTTTTATTTAGTTGTTACCGAACCCCGAGAATCTACACCTTTAACTTAAAACATTCAAAACATAGTAATATGTGCTGAAATGTAGAAGATTTGAGGGATTCAGTTGTGATAATCCAAATATTTGTGCTTTTGAGAGACTGCGTTTTTATCTAATTACAGGTCAATATTTGATCTAAAAAAAAAAAACACTCGGAACGGTATATTCTTTATAGGGTTATAGGGGAGGGGGGTCGCTGATTACTATGAGTGGGTTGGTTAACCTTCATCACATGAGATTCAAGTTCATTTGAAGGTCAAATAGACAAAAAACCATAGGAAAAATTTGAAAAACTTCATGTATGTTTTTGAAATCCTTCGACCACATTCGAGATATCTCGAGTATAGATACAGTTTTGATTTTGCCATAAACGAGCTAACTCGGGCGCTGAAAATGTTACCGATATTTAATGCCATCACCCAATAATGCATTTACTTGAGCTATTATTACCTAAACAACAGTTTTGGATTACTTTTGGTCAGATTATGTTTTTAGGGGCTGCTTCACTGAAGCCTGAATTAACTTGAGTAATGTCACTAGAATATATATCTTCTTTTCTTGACAATTTTTTTTTTTTTTTTTTTTTTTTTGCTCCGTATAAAGCGACATTTAGTGTAATATATCTGTAGATAATAAAAAAGTTATACAATATTACAAATCATTGAAAAAAATATTACTTAAATAATATCTAAATACACGGTCTTCATATATTAATACCTTTAAATTTGTTAATTAACCTGAAAAAAATTATAGAAAATTTTATATGGGTTTGAAATTAATAAAAACTGTGTGCTGAATAGTTAATAGTTTTTTGGAGTGTATGTACAGGAAAACAAAAAAATACAGGGATAACTGTGTGTGTGTTGTGTGTATAAATTCATGCACAAACACACGCAAACGCCCACAAACATATGAATTTATTGCAAATTGTTTAAAGCAACTGCTTTAAACCAAACTCATCATTTTAAGCTTCAACTGGAAATTCTGGAACTAAAAGACATTACTTAAAATATAAAACTGAAGTATACAACTTATTGTCTCTCACATTTAGAAAATGTTTTATTTTTTAAAAAAAAAAAAAAAAAAAAAAAAAGGAATCAGATAAAACAAAGTAGAGTATAGTCATAAAACTCTTTCTTCTTATTCATTTGTCACTATTTATTTATTTGAGGCTAGGTGTCTTTCAAGTACTTCTATGTGATATTTTATTTTTATTCTGCTTTATTAAATCTCCAATCAGCGTGTTTCACACAATATAATTGTGTATGTAAAACCCAATTATTTGGTCTAATGGTTCACTCTTTTAGACAATAGTCTCGGGAAAAAATTATAACTGAGTCATATGCTCAGGAAAACTCGCGAAAAATCCTTGAAGTAAGGAAGCTGAAGGGTTGTCCCAGAATAAGCAGCAAGCATATTTCTTTCTTTGGATGAGTGTGAGGAAAATTCAAAAGATGAGTATCTTAGTCAAAAAGTGGAAAGTGGACAAGCAGGAAATCAGACTACTATATACACACACATGTGTATATAGAGATAATTATACAAATACATATATGTATATATATATATATATATATATATATATATATATACCCTTGCAGCTCATAGAGAGAGTGAGAGAGAGAGAGAGAGAGAGAGTGAGAGAGAGAGAGAGAGAGAGAGAGAGAGAGAGAGAGAGAGAGAGAGAGAGAGAGAGAGAGAGAGAGAGAGAGAGAGAGAGAGAGAGAGAGAGAGAGAGAGAGATTGTGCAGAATAACCCTTAATTACTACTATCATGAAATTAATAATGAAGTGGCATGTATGTATGTGTGTTTATGTAGTAGTTCATGAATCGAGTGGAAGAAGGATGTCAGTTAAAGGACCAATAAATATTGTCAATGCACATAAGAAATTAACTTTAATAAGGTTAAATTACGTGGCTGTGTGAGAGAGAGTGAGTGTGCGTGTGTTGTGTGTGTGTGTGTGTGTGTGTGTGTGTGTGTGTGAGACTGAACAAGTGAGTGTGTTCAATTCAATTGATCGTTAAAAATAGTTCATTTATTCTCTAACTAATTATCTTTACATAGCATTACCTTCTATCACTTCGTTAAATTTTAAATTTTTCTTACAAATAATTAGTTAGTAAATTAGTAGCAGTCACTAATTATAAAAAAGAATAAATATTTTTTAAAAAATTGCATTTAATTATACATAATACCAAATTAATCAATCTTTTTCAAATAATGTTTGTTTAAGAAGTCATGCTTCATAGACCATGCCCATGCTAAAAACAAGCTTTTCATACTAGTATTAGATAAGGTTGTGAACGAGTAAAAGTTTTTCTGTTCTTCTAATGTCATTTTGAGAAATGAGAGATAGATAAAGGAGAGTATACTTCTGAAAAGCACATTATACGCTGACAATAAAAAATTAAACTAGTAGAAAAAATGTAGCAATGAATTTGGAATAATTCATTATTATTGACTGTATTATGTTATAATGTAAATAAAATATCTCCTTTTCATAGGCATTGAAGATTAATAAATTATGAAGTGGTGCATGCAATATAGTTTTTTACTTTGGATATGTACAAGTAAACACAGGTATCTAACAAACTGCAGTGGCAATTTTATTTCTATTTACTATGTGCAATTGGTCTTAGATGCTAATTATGAGCAATTATGAGCTAAACATTAATTATGAGCATCATGAAATGTCATTATGTAGTAAATAAAAGATAATCTTCATTAAAACTGTTAACCATCATGTATAATTTAATTCACCACATAATACTGAAGTGCTAATTTAAAATGAGTCATTTTGAAAGAAAAAATAACTAATTAAAGTAAAGCACATTTATAATATGGTGCTTAGTACATACCACAAAAAAAAAATTGTTAATGACAATTTTAGTATTTGAGTAAATATAGAACACAATAGCATTGGAAATTGAAATATAAAGAAATAAAACCAACATCAAATTTTCATCTAATTCTAAACTAAATGAGAAATCATTAATCACATCTATATCTACTACACTGCACATGAACATTCACTTTTGTTCATTTAAAAGAAAATGCATTTAGCATGAACAAGCAAGAAATAAATACTTTTTAACACTGCTCATATTAAATATTTTTGCTTTGCTACTTATTATATTACAGAGCTTCTTATGGATATTTATGAATATTAAACTTTTCTTAAAAGTAGGAAATAGAAAAGCATTTCGTGCAGAGAGAAACTAGATCACCGATAACATGGGACAAATTACCTTGAAGAGTTGGACTCCTATGACTGCAAACATGAATTGTAGAAGGTATGTTACCAGCATGATATTTCCAATGGTCTTTATCGCTACTATCACGCATTTGACTACGTACTATAAACAAGGAAAGAAACATCCGGGAAAGAAAGCAGAAAATTGAACGAACGAGAGATTATAAACAACAATATATAGAAATAAAAGAAAAGCACCTTAAAATATAAAAATTATAGAAAATGAAAATAATATTTTGTAGATAAGACAACAGAAATTTGTAGACCACTTTCTACTTGAAAAGTAAAACATTATCGTTAGTGTAGATTACAATGAAGTAATACAGTGGCTTTCAATACATTAATTTGTAACAATTTTAAATAGACTCTTTACAAAAAAGTTATGTTGTTTTACTAGGGTAAAACATCTGTGGAAAAAAAAATGTAATTATGCTACAAGATATTTGATTGTAGTATATATATAGATATATATATATATATATATATATATATATATATATATATATATATATATATATATATGTGAGATAAAAGTGAAAATTAGAATATAAAATAAATAGCTAAACTTGTTATTTTCGTCTTTAAATAATTAAATAAAGGGGTCTGGGGAGATTGGTTTAGAGAGAGAATTTCTGTAATCTCAAAAGTTAATTTATT
The DNA here is from genome assembly GCA_946811695.1 of Gonocerus acuteangulatus. NCBI lineage: Eukaryota > Metazoa > Arthropoda > Insecta > Hemiptera > Coreidae > Gonocerus > Gonocerus acuteangulatus. Next base: position 104,512,311 of record OX328132.1, read on the forward strand.
AGTTAAGCTGCAGTGATAAGAAGCTCTTCTAAAAGTTTTTTATTTATTAATTATGTTATTATATGTAAACAAATGCCTCTTACATGATTACATTGTACTTGGGGAATATACTAGTTTGGCCTGAAATTTAAAATATAATATTTAAAAAAAAAAAAAAAAAAAAAAAAAAAACTGAACAAAAGCAAAGCCTTTCTTTTCTTTCTTCCTCTTCCCCCATTATGAGATAAAAAATGTTTTAAAAAATATGTTTTTAGTTATTAGAGTTGATATTTTGAAAGCATAAACACAGATAATCAATCATCAATCTCTTGTTGAAGCTACATTATTTAAAATTTTCCTTCTAACATTTTTGTTTACTTTGAGCTACTCAACTTCAGTATTTTATATACACAGCAGGAAAATAGTTTTTTTTTTTTTTTTTTTTTTTTTTTTAAATAGATATAGAAGCTATATTTTCGATTAGACTCATACTGAAACTCTTACTACTTCGAGAAATTCAAACTAGTTTCAGTCAATATTAAAGTAAATAATGTAATATGGTATAATCATATAATAAGTTCAAATTATGTTAGAGGAATCAAAATAATAATTAGGATAACTAAAAAACAAGCTAGCATAGTAACCTAAAATTTCCAAAGAAATACTAATGGTGTGATTCTTCCTATACAGTTCCTATTTTTCAGCTAATCTTTTTTTATTTTTGGGGGGATTTCGATTAATTTGTACATCTTCTATATGAGAGATATACTTAAGCACAGGTGGATGCATCAAACAATAGATAGAGAAAACTCTTAAAATGGCAGTAGAACAGATGGAAAAATACATAAGAAAGAGCTAATTGAATCTGGATCAAATTAGATTACTTTAAAAAAATAATATTCACTTTCATTTTTAGCTAATGATAAAGAATTTAAACAGTGCTTATGTCAAAGTGTCATAGGTACTTCTAGAGAGAAAAGAACTTCTGGTAGGTGTATAGTTTGCGCTTATTTAAGTAAACAATATATGTTTTAATATTGCATTGATAGATAGAAACTTTAACTCCAATAAAAAATATTTAATCGAGAAAAATTGGTATGGCCTAAATTATAGCTATTAGATGTTCATAAAAACCAGTCGGATTGTATCAATATATATATATATATATATATATATATATATATATATATATATATATATATATATATGTAGTTATTGTTTAGCAATGACATCCAAAAAAAAATTCAACTAATTATTGTTTTGAGCCAGCCACTTGAAAAGTATTAAACTCTATGATAAGAAATGTCTTGACTTTTCTTATTAAATAATAAAATAATAAAACAGTGCAAGCAACTGTTGAATAGTATAATAAGAACATGATTATTTAAAGAACATAAAATTATTTTAAGTTATTCATTTGTTTTGAAGTTACTGATTTTTAAGTTACTGATTTGTTGGAAATTTGCCTAGGGATAAGCAATTAGTGTGAAAATGTGCATTAATTAAAATTAAACACTTATGAAGGTAGGTTCTTGAAAAGATAAATAGCTATTAAACATGTTTTACATTTATTTAATTTATTATTATTAAAACAACAAAAAAGAAATTCCTGAGATGTACAGAAATTTACAGCACAATTTTCTTATTGTTTGTAAAAAAAAAAAAAAAAAAAAAAAAAAAAAAAAAAAAAAAATTATACCATTCAGTAAAATCAATAGTTCTAATAAACTAAGTTAAAAATGGTGAATAAAGTGCCTACAACATATTTAGAACGAGAATTTGAGGCTGTGGTTGGAGAATTCTCGATGAAGAGAGTAATTGGCTTTTGGCTTCTACAAGGCTTCTTTATCCCTACATGTACAGAAAATCTGGCGATTTAATAATTAATTTAACAAATGTGTAAGGGTCTCCCCGTGGTCTAGTGGCTAATGCCTTAGATTCTCATTCGGGAGATTGTGGGCTTGAGTCCCACCAGTGGCAGGAATTTTCTCATCTCACGGCTCGTTGAGAAAATTTCTTGCAGCACCAGGATGTCGGCGCTAATGGCCGAGATATTGATGCACCGTAAAAAAAAAGAAGTTTAAAAATCTAATCATATTCATTCCTACCAAATTTAATGAGTTAATGGAGTGTCTAATTGGCTAACAAAATAATTAATTATGAATCATGAAAAAAACTTAAACTTATTTCTCCCCCCCCCCCAATTTTTTCTATATGTAAATTTTTGCATACACCAGAGATTGTGTGAGTTTAAAGAAGCAGAGATTTAGGATTAGTCTCACAAAAAGATTTATATCTGATCTAAGTTTGTTTTTAAAACAAAATTTTCAACTAGAGATTACAATGGGCTCATGAATAGGAGAAAATTTTATCCAATGGATACATAAAATGTTGTTCTCTGCCTTCCAGCAAAATCGGTTTTAGTATTGGTCTATGCCCCACATCAGAACATTCAGTTTTAAAAGCTATCTAATAGCAGCCTAATAGATAAACAAAGAGTCTCCCTGTGTTCTAGAGGCTAATGCCTTAGATTCTCATGGGGGAGATGGTGGGTGCGAGTCCCACCGGCAGCAGGAATTTTCTCATATTGGGGCTCATTGGATGTCGGCACTAATGGCCCAGGTGTCGGTGGCCACCTAAATTAGCATTACATTTATTTATGGACCTAAATTAGGAAAATAAAAGCAATAATTCAGTCTCATCAAGGGCTGTGAAAAACAAGAAAGGCAGATCCAGTGTAGGTAACTGTCTTTATTATGATCATAGAGCAAGTATGAGACTCCGTGTAGATGGAACTATGCTTTGGGCACCAGAGTGGGGTAAGGAAACTTATATGAAAAAACTGGGTAAAATTAATTGTAGTAATGAAATGAGTCGTAGGACTGACTGTGGGTGGTTAATGTGGCTAACAGCCATTGAGGAGATGCTTAGAAAGCCAAGAAGGTAATTATCCAGAGCTATAGCTTTCATTGTGTGTTAACTCTTATGAGACAGTAACCCACACGACCTTTAGTGCTCGTGGAGCAGAGCCCGTTTCACTCTCCTGGATCCACAGGACGGGATTAAAATATGTGAGCTCTTCTCATTTCTCCTAATACGCTTTTGTTATTTCTTTCTTTAAAACTTTTTCCTTCCATTTTCTTATTCTGGGCTTTGTATCAGTCAACGGCAGGCTTAAAAAAGTTTAAGCATACATATGCTTTAGCGATGACTAAACTGAAAAAAAAACCTTACAAAAAAGTGTCACAAACAACAAGTGTCCGCTGGCGTTCGCGCATGCGTGGTGGCCATGTACAAAAAAGAAGACTGTATGTTATACAGTACATTACAGAGGTTTTGTCGGGTGGAGGACCTAAAGCATAATTATGTTCCTGAATTTGAGCAGCAGGCTCTAAATAAAATTATTTTTTTATTTTAATTTTGTTTATTTTTTTTTTTAAAGTTTTGAATTTTTTTTTCTAAATAATATCAAACCTATCGGCATTGGTATAATATCTATGGAACATGATCTCTTTATACACATCAACTGGTTTAACACAAATAAGGTCTTTCAGAGGGACCCTAATGATACAAAGGGACCAGGAAGCAGAGAAAAATCCCCATTCAATAGGCTCAAACTGCATTTTTAATGAACCCTAGTGGATACAAAACTAACTAGAACTTTCAAAACGTATCGCTAGATATCGCAAAAAATCTGGCCCAGCATTGGCTTTCAGTCCCGAAACAAAGAAATAGCCTTGTTTCACAAACATAAAACATTGTGTTATTATAGTGAAGTGTCATTTCCTTAATTCATGCTTTAATACTTTTATATTTTCAACTAGTATGTAAAATTTTCTTTTCTCTAAGCTAATATCAAGTTAAAATAATGTAATAGTTATGTTAATAGGTTTAGGAGGGCACATCAAATGGGTATCTGACTAATAGAAATGTTATCTTTCAGATATTTTCTTAGTTAAAAAACTTTATAAATATTAATTAATTAATTAGATTGCAGAAGAATGTCCTTACATGTGTTTTCCTGTATTATTGTGAGTTGAAGCTAACTTTTGCTCCAGTAGTGTCCTTGACTCAGTTAAATTCTGGTTTGTCACAGTCCACTCGTATTAATACAGTAATTTATATTAGGGTGCGTTTACACTAGGATAGTTATTGCAGGATATTTATATCAGAGAGAAATTCTGACTAATGTAAACCATATAGAATTTATGTCAGACATAAATTTTACATGGTTTTCATTAGTCACAATTTCTCTCTGATATAAATATCCTGCAATAACTATCCTAGTGTAAACTCACCCTTAAAGGTCAACAGAGGAAACAAATAACTTTACACAGATTAGTGAGATAATTACAGATATAATAGTGGAACACGACAGCAACTCAACTGAACAGGATGTTTTACAGCAACTAGCAAAGAACAAAAGCTGACCTGATAACTGCAGTAACAGAAAGCCACTGCCAACATGAACATATACAATAATAATTAACAACTATTAATTAATTTAGAATTGTCATTAACATTCTTTCACAATTTTGCATTATTTACAATCAAATTTAACTTTTCAAAGAAATATTGAAATTTATTCATAGGCAATGCCTTCGTCGTACTGTCTGCTACCCCTTTACTGGTCTCAATATATTTAATCTTAATTTTTCCTTTTTTAACAAAATCTTAAATATCTAGTACAAAGAGCTTTACAACAAAGTCGTCCAAATATTTGTGTGTTAACCTTCTGGATTTATGATTCACATACTCTTCATCTTCAGCTGAGAAGCCAAGACATTTTCATCATAGGATTGGGTGTTTGGTTCCATTTTATTAACTTAACCCTTTCCGTATGCAAAGAACCTCTACTAGATGTGTTCTCCTGTACGGGATACTCACACCCGGCCTCGGCCCCCCTGTACGGGATACTTTTCCCACTCACGGACATAGCGCTTCGACTTTCAGCGATCTCCTCGCCGTAGTAAAACTCGTCTTTTATAATTTTTATTTTTATTTTGCTTACAATGAGTATTCAGTTTTATTTATGTTGAATTAGTTTTTCGTTTGAATAATTATTTTTAAGTTGAATACATTTGTTTAAAAATAAGTTATAAAAATCTTATATTATATACGAGTAACAAAAAAAGAAGGTATTTCGGTATATTATTTGCCCTTTATTTTATGAATAATAAGCAAGGAAATTGTATTCTCAATAACTAGGGGAAATAAGTTTTAAATCGTCCTTTTTGATCCGTGACTTTGAACTCGACACCGGCGGAGTTAAAAACTTCTTTCTTTTTTATTTTTTATTCATAAAACTTATTTACAAAAGCAAAAGGATTATTATAAATATTTACAGTTAATTTAATTAATTAAATATGTAATATATTAAACTTAAACACTAAATATTAGATTTTTTTTAAAAAATGGAAGACGCAATAAAAAAACAGTTTTTAGAAATTTAACAAAACACGAATATAAGACCATAACATTTCTGGACTAAAAGTGAACTAATTTTGCAAAAAGATGTTGGGAATGTACATAGGTATAAAAACGAACGGCAATTTGATGAGGGTTGACAGGGTAAATGGGCGGAGAAGGCAACGAGTTGTAATTCGACTGAAAACTACCAAAAACTTCATTCAAATGCCATCTAGTAATATGCAGGAATACTAGAAGTTCAATACGGTAACGCTAGATAGCTCTAAAGTCGAGAAATGAGAAGATAAAGAATGCGAGAGATACGCTGAGGTCTCGACTGCTGTACAAGTCCACGGTATGTGGGTCCCGTCTTCCTTCGACTTCTACACAAGTCCATGGTATGTGGGTCCCGACCGCTCTCGTCTGCTGGAGCAGTCCACGGTACGGAAAGAGTTAAACATTATGTTGAGGATCTTCTGGAAAGGCAATAACATGTCGTGAACTGTCTGATTTGAAAAAATTGTTTGACCAAGTCTCGTTAAACAAAATATTTCTTCCAAATTCAACTTATGTTTGATCCTGATCCGAAATTCAATACCCATTGTCACAAATGCCCAAAAGAAAAAGTTTCTTTAAACAATCACTAAATTTTCCCTTTCTGTCTTCCATGTGTACTAAAGAATAAGCAGGATCGCCAAACATTTAGATTTTTCCTAAACTTGGTTTATAGCCAAATAATTTTTCAGCAGGAGTAACAACTTTGGGCATTACATAAGTGGGTAATCTATTTGTAAAATAGGTGTAGGTAATAACTGAATCTCCCCACATTTCCCTTCCAAAATCACTATAAATTATAAGACACCTAGTCATCTCCATGAGAGTTCGATTCATTCTCCCAGAGAGACCATTCTGAGAGGGATTTCTAGGCATGGAATAACTTATCCTTATACTCTTTTTATTACAAAATTTGATAAACTCTGAATACTTGTTTTCATCATCTTCATTGCAACGGAGGTTTTCAAAATTTGGTTTCAAGCATTGCCATATATAGCTTGAATTTTTCAAAAAATTCTGATTTATTCCTCAGTAAATAAGTACAGCAGAAATGTTCTATAAAAGTACCAAAATAGTTATAACCACCATATGTTGATGAATTTATTTTTTCACACACATCTGTAGACACTCTTCTCATGATTCCGTTCCTCAGGAATCAATTTTCGAAAAGTTAATTACATCTGCTTGCCCTTTAAACAGACTTTGCAAAGACCAATTGAGTATTTAGATGAATGTCCCATTCTTCTATGTATGATTTAATTTGTAGATTTCATTGCATTAGCACATTCAGACAACAAACATAATTTTATTACATATAAATGCCCAAATGTTTGACCCATTAATATCCTGTCACCAAAAATTATTTTTACACATGGATTTTCAAAAATAACCCTTCTGCTTAAGTATTCTTACAGATGGAAAATTGAATGTAAGGTTCTCACACACTAGAATGCCACTAATTTTTATACTGACACCTTCTTCAGAAATGCATTTCTCAATACCTTTGTATGATGCATTAACAGCTTTGGCCACACTAATGTCAATATTGACTTCAATCATATCACACAGATATTGTTTATAACCCCTTTTTAATAGATGACAACTTGCTCTATAACAATTCTTTTTTTTTTTTTTTTTTTTTTTTTTTTTTTTTTTTTTTTTTTTTACTCTCTTTCATTGATATATCACTCTCCAAAGAGATTTGAGATTTTTGACTATCAACATTATATATAAAAAATGAAAATTCATCATTTTTGTTTTCAGAAACAGCACACACCTTGTCTTTTAATTTCAGACAATTATTTTACATGTGTCCCTGCTGTTTACAGTAATAAAACTTAATAACACTAGACTTTTCATTATTTTTAATAAACTTAGATTTTCCAAATTGATTATACTTGCCTTTTGGCCTGTGCATGTTGCAAAAGCGTTCTACGGTTCATCATCTTTCTTCTCTAGCCATTTCTCTTCAGCCAACAAAGTATTTTTCACATACTCAAGACTGACTGCTGATTTGTCCTTATTGCATAAAATGTCTATACCAGAAACAACGCCATCAAAAACAGACGTTATCTCTACTAATAGCTGATTCACAATTTCATCTTCTTTCAAGTTGCCACCTGAACTTTGACTTCTGAAACAATTGTCTCAAATTCCTGCAGAAAATCTTGATGAGGTTTATCCTACTTGAATTCCAACTTCTGATAAGCTTTCTGAGCTGTTATCAATGACTTCATCCCTTTCCTTTCATAAGTAGATATAAGAGATTCCATTATTTGCTTTGCAGTCGTTTTCTCTTCAATTATAGGCAGACTATTGTCCACTAGAACAATAATATTTTAACATCTTCTTGCTTGAATCCTTTAAGCTCCGCTTCAATGGTAGGAGGCTCAGACGATATGACTTGCAACACACCATTTTGTTCTAACAATAATTTCATCCTGAAACTCCACTTGCTGAAATTCTCACCAACAAATGGATTTATACCAAAAATAATATTAGTAGAGGTTGCTGTAATACCTGATTAAACGGAAATTGTAATTCAAAAACATGGCCGACAACACGTGGCTCAGTAACCATATAACAAAGTTCATTATTAAATATACCGTAAACTGATTTATCCACTTAATCTGAAGATCCAGCAACTCTGGGCTTATTAAATGCAGCATATAACCTATTAAAGGCCAGAAGGGGAAACAAATAACAATACACAGATTAGTGAGATAAACACTAATATAATATAATATAATAATGGATGAAGTCAGCCTGACGAAGCCCGAGAGGAAACCGGCGAAATATTGCAGATGGGAGAGAAAGAACACTGCTGGAGAGAGAAGCCGTCTCACCAATCAATCATTTCAACCCCAGCGAAGTAACTTAAAACAAAACACTAATATAATAGTAGAGATATAATAGTAAAACAAGAGAGCAACTCAACTAAACAGTACAGCAACTAGCAAAGAAAAAAAGCTGACCTGATAACTGCAGTAACAGAAAGATACCGCAAACATGAACATATATCATAATAATTAACAACTATGAATTAATTGAGAATTGTCATTAACAATTTCCTTGTCTTTGAATGCGACTGAAGATTTATTTAGACAATGTCTATGATCTTGTGGGGAAGTTCTTAATCCATGTTTTGAAAAATATCATATGGTAAACAACTATTGACCGAAATAACCGTATGAAAATAGAAATTTATTTTATTATTAATACATATTTCATTATTATTTTTAAAATATACTATTTATTATACATTAATTCATTTTAATTTCTTCTTTTTCCTCTTCAAAATAAATAAATAAGAAAAATTAAAAAAAACTACATTTGTGATGAAAAAGTGATTTTTTTTCTTCAACAATTATTTTTGGAACAAAACAAGTTTAAAAAGTAAACAATAATTATTTTTTACTAAAAAATGATCAGGCTGATTAACTATAAATTAAAATATATGAATAAAATAATTAATCATAAAAAGATGATTCAGCAAGATTGAAGGGGAAATGGTAGCCTGAGATAAATTTAAAACTAAAATACATCGGTAACTATTACAATGCTATTTTTAAAACTATTTATTTATTATTTTTTTCACAACTTGCAGGATAATATTAAAGAGAAAATGGCTATAATAGTTCATAAGGTCTTTACTCAGATATAATGAAATTTGCATCTTAAATTTCAGCACAAAACATAATTTTACATGTTGTCTGTAAAGGTAATAACAGCGGTCTTGGAGGGAGCTCAGTCTGGGTATAGTCTGGTTCAAAACCAAATACTCCCACAAAGGGAGGAGAATAGGCTTCACATTGGCTAGAATTGAGGGTAGTATCGGCCACCACAGCTAGTAGCCATCGGCTCATGATCCCTCTCCGCTTGGCTAGCAATCATTGGGTTTGTGTAGTGCAAGACCCATAGAAATATTAAATAAAAGGATTAACTCTTAATACATATTTACTTTAGACAGAAACTTGTTTAAATAATGCAGCAATACTCATCCACAAATCAAATGCTCATAATTGGTCTCCCAGGGGCAATAAGGTTTCATTTTTTAGTAATATGAATATTTTAATACAATGAAATCAACAATAACATAAATAATGAAATATATCACTATAAGAAAGATCGTTGGCATATCTATGCCTGGATACCATCTTAAAGTCCTTCTAGACCATGTAATTTTATAACTTTTTAAATTAATATTAAATTTAACTAATAATCGAATATCAATATTCTATTGATATTCTTATACCGACCCAAATTACGTCAAATGTTTTATGCAAATCTGCACCACATGTGTTCATACTATTCAAGGTTCATCTTCAAGAGCTAAAGTACTCTTTACACTACCTAATTATACATAAGGAAATCTTCCCTACAATTTCTCTCTTTCTTTACTTGTCTATAATTTTTACATTTTTGAAACTGAATATGTTATTATATTGTGTGGAATGATTAGTTAGATCAGTTTTATTTATCATCTACATTCAAATTCATAAGCGGGGTTCCTCCCTATGGAGGGAGGGAGGAACCATGCTAAAAACCTGTGCACAAAGGAGGATATCCACAAAATGAATGATAACCTTAAGTTCTTAGAGAATGAAAATATGAAAATAAGAAAAGAACTCAAAAAGCAGCATAATATAACCAGACAACTTGAGAAGGACATTGAGAATTTCTTGAAAACTACAGGACGGAGCAATCTAATATTCTATGGTCTCAGTCCGAAGGATGGGAAGAAAAGCAAAGAGGTAGTCAAACTACTGAGCACTAAATAACTAAAGGTAGAGGTGGACACTGCTATTATAGAGACAATGCTAATAAGAAGGCCAGCATCTACTAACCAATCAATTTTAGTTCAATTTTTATCTCAGAAGATAGGAAACAATATTTTGGAAAACTCAAGGCTATTGAAAAGTAGTGGAATTAGTATCCAATGAGATCTAACCATGACAGTGTAAAACCAGAGGTAAGCTGTGGTTGATAAGAAACTAATTAAATACTAACCACAATATTATAGTCCACAATAATATATTAATGGTAAATAACCATAGATATGTTTGGTGGGATATAATGGGTCTGTGTCAGGGCAAGAGGAGTGCTGTGGGTGATATTGAGAAATTCTTCAATTATGATTTAGCTCAAAAGAAATTTCAGTGGTTAGTCGCAGGCACAGTGGGGGACACATGTGTCCCATGAGGATTCCGACTGCTGAGCGGTTCGGGACATATGTGTCCCATAAACATCTATATATATGTATATATATATATATATATATATATATATATATATATATATATATATACATCTCACAAAGTCACAAAAAATTGTCTGAAGGTTATTGCTTAATATTTTTGTTACTGAAGGTTATATGATATCTATTTTGTAGCAGGAGTAGGATTAGATAACAAAAAAATGAGTACTTGATAATGCAAAATACGTACCTACTTTATATTCTCGAACTTTACAAATATTAAAGTAAATATAAAAAAAATTGTTTGCCCCCACCACAACTGAATACCCCCTCCACTGCCTGGATGTCTTATGGTCCGCCTGTGGGCTTAAGACCGGGGACTCTGGGAGGGTCAGTCAGTCTTTCCTAGAACACACTCAAGGTCTACACACTGAATTGGGAAAAACTGTGACTTGCCTCTTCTTTATCTCAAGCCCTACCAGCTTCCAGGCTCTCTGCGGCACAGAAGCCCCGAAAACACCCAGTTGCCGCACATGCAGTAGTATCATCGGCACGGTAACAACAGGGCGTAAAAAATAAGTGAAACAAAGCAAAAATTATAATTTAATTTTTTTTTAACCTGACTAAATTATTCAATTGGCCATTTTAAAACAATTTAGGCGGTAACCCTGATTCCCTTCACACTCTAAACAAAACATATACACTTTTTTATCAGGCTGGGTATGGGGCACTGGTGTCCCTTACACAGATTTTGTTCATTAGTGTACGTTACGGGACATATCTGCCCTGTACTGTCTAATAATTTGTTTAATTTCAGTGCATCTATTGGACTATGAGGTTTTTTTAAAAAAAATTTTATGGCAAGTTACAGCCATCGTAAGTTTAGGGAGCGGGGCTATTTTGTCTGCCATACCACAGTGAAAGCCAGTATGGGACATATATGTCCTGTAATAAAGCCAATGTGTTAAAAAAAAAATTAGAGCGGTCATTAATGTTATAATTAAAAAACAACTCCACCACCATTAAATCTTTTTATTTATAAAGATAGCCAGTTCATAAATAAATTAGGAAACACTAACATTAGAAATAAATGCAAACCAAAACTGAAAATTAACAAGTACTAAATTATGTATGCTATTAAAAAATAATAATTTTTTATTTTTAAATAACATTCACATTTTCTTTGTTGCTAATTTTCGTTTTAGTATTTATTTATTTATAATTCCTAATTTATATATTTGTTTTTTAACCAACTATCAATAACTTAGTACTTCATCAGCTTAACCCTTTTATTGTTAGAGCTAATTTTACTACATCTTATCTTGCTACCTTCCCACCAATCTTCATTAATAGTTTTATAACTCAAAAAGCTACAGTAGTTTACCTAAAATTATAGTAGAAGACATTGTTTGAAATGTGTCAGACTGTCAAAGAATAACGCTATCTTCCACTCAATGCTAAAATTCATATAGTGGGCAATTATATGACCATTCTTAAGTTGATTAGATATATTTAACCACACTACGCACACGTACACTAAAATGACTAATATTCTAAGTATAATTCTATCTGCACTCTGCTGAAGAAGTCAACATATGTTATTTGTTGCAATATGTTGTCAAAAAATCATCCGACCATAGAATGATATTTACTTTTTAAATTGAAACTAATAATAAAATATTGTATTTTCTCATTCTTATGGCCACTAGATTCACCTTCTGTGAACATATTATTATGAGCCTTGTATTATAAATATTTGTATTAGACATTTTTATTTTTATTTTTAGACTCAAAATATAGGTAAACTCTTTCCCAACTTTTTTTTAGAGTTAATTTAATATCACATACATTATTCTTTTTAATTCTGAAGAAACATGTCCAAACATGTTAAAAGTGAGTGGATATATTTTAGGAAATGTAATAGATGTTTTTAATATATTATCTTAATAGCTGTAAGAAATATATGACATTTTCAATAAAATTTTTAAATTATAAATAATACAAAAAATGCAAATTCAAATTATTTGCATTAAAAAAAATAAATCATTTTAGGTATTTAAAAACCCTTATGAGCATTATCATAAGTAGCAATTGTGGATACATAAACTATTATGTAACTTATAACAATTAATATTGATGGAACGTATCCTATTCATTTTCAGTATATTAGCTTTTAGTATGAGAAATGACTCTTCAGTCTGGATATATGCTACAGATTTATAGCTTTATAAAGAACGTTTACTTTACAAAATGTCCAATCTGTCTATGTGACACAACTGGAAGTATAATCAAGGAATGAATTAAAGTGACAAATGCAACAAACAATTTGGACACACTGACAAGAACTAGTGTCTATATCAGACACCACCTCTCCATCCAAAGTTCCTGAGACTTTTTTCAATTTAGAAAATTTCAAGCTGCAAATTTTAGTAAACAAATTATTCACTATATCATGAAATTTATTGGATTTTTTACATTTATTAATTATAACTATACCTTATATAACATTTGAAATTATTTAAAGGTATATTTAAACAATATAACATAAATTTAAATGTGTTTAATATAAGGAAACATTAGATCATGCATGCATTGAGTGTAAATGTTTTTTCAAATAACATTTTTATTTTATAATTTTAACAAAATCCCCAAATATGAACAAATAATGACCGCGTTTAAATTTTTAGAAGAAAATTGTTACAAACCAGAAGTGAATCGTAAGGATTGTCTTTTAAATTGATAAATTAAGAACGATGTCTTATTATAAGTAATTTGACTCTTATAATTACACAAAAATTACCTTGGATATTAAACTATTTCGAAGCCTATCTAGGCAACCAAAACCCAAATTAAGTATATAAGTTACAAGGTTAAATGGTTATCTTTGATCATGAATATCATAAATTTTTAAATAAACACTAGTTGCTCTTTAATTTATTACATATACATTTGTTGAAATCTGTGTATTATGAAAATTTAAATGTTTGAAGAGTTCTCAATGATTGTTCTTCTGATTGGTATAACATTACTTCCAATATTTAAGCTAAAACATTGTCATTAGGAACATTCACACTACTAAAATCATTATTTACACTTTTTTATAATAATTTTGATGGATTAATGAGGTTACATTAACTAACTAGATGTTAGTTATTCAGATAGTTCGTTATAACATTTATAGTCTTTATTAATATTACTATTAAACGCATCCACAAAGGCCATTTATTTATAATATTTGGTATGTATATTGGATTACTGTAGATATAATAATTGATTCAAATAAAATGAAGTTTTGGAGTTGTTTAGAAACCATTGTGTTATATATGACTGAATTGGAGGTATACTAGGAATATCAATGCAGTATACAGGGTGACTCAGATAAGCGGGCCACAAGAGAAATAACTCCTAAATGATTGAAGATATCAACATTTTTCAAAGAGGCAAAGTTGAAGTTCTCATTGAGATCTATAAAATGGTGACCTGGGAAATAATAAAATAATCCTTCTAAGAGCTCAAATAGACCTTTAAAGGGAAGAGTTCCCTCTTTAACCATACGTTGCATTACATTTTTGAGAACAAAAAAAAAATACCTGAGGAAACGGATTTTCAAAGGGTCAAGTATTTCTCTGTGAAAATACTTTTGGATTTGCATGTATTTCTCATATGAATTAAAAAAAAAAAAAATTAATTTATTCACGTTGTATCTTTTTTTTGGGGGGGGGGACTTATCTTAGGAGAGTGTGTTTAGCATTCAACAAAATGCTTTCCTTTAGTCTAAACTAAAAAAAGAAAAGAAATAAAATTGGGGTTTTAGGCTGGAGTGTCATTTAATATTATAACTAGTAAATTGCTAAAAGTTAAAATCATATTTGACAGCAAGTGTTCAAATATCCCTCCTCCATTAAGGAGTCATAACCTTAGTCATCTTCTGAGAGAGTATATTGTACTTTGCCATATCAGCAGTAACTCTCAAGAACTACTGAACAAGGTCACCTCTGAGTTGACCAGTTGAAGTAGGCTGCTGAGGATAGACCTGGTCTTTCAAATAGCCTCATAAAAAAAATATCCAAAGGATTTAAATCTGGTGATCTAGGTAGCCAGGTCACAGGTCCACCTTGTCCTATCCACCACTGGTGGAAAACATACTTAACTGCTCTTCTTGCGGTGATGGAAAAATGGGTAGGGTAGCTGTCATGCTAGAAACCCTTGGACTGCCTTAAGTCCTGCGGCAAATCCTTAAGTAGTGTTAGAAGAATATCTCTTATGATACCTCTCCAGGTGTTGGACACCAGTAAGGGTCCCAGGTATAAAATATGGACCAATAACATGCTCCCCGAAGAGTACATACCAGATGTTGATTTTCCACCGGCGCTGCCTATTGACACTCTGTGTCCACCTGAGGTTTTCAACAGCCCAATTATGTGCATTACGACGATTTAAGACCCCATCATTACAGGAGGTTGCTTCATCACTGAAAAAAAACTGCTAAAAAAGTCTGGATCATTCTTCAGGTGACTAAGTCCACAAATGCAGTATTCCTTCCTTCTTTCCAGATCACGTGGCTCTGATAAACTGTGTTGTAGAGAAATATGAAAAGGCTAAAATCTCATATTCTTCATAAACCTTTAAATAAAAGCTCTTGATATACCTGTTCTTAGAAATATATTTCTTTGGCTGATATGAGAATTCAAAGTTCATTTATGAGCCTTTCCACATTTCCATGCTGCCAAGCAATAGGCTTCCTTTTCTTCTAGCCGAGAATTCACCCTTCCAGAGATTAGCCATCTTCTTTAAAACTTTCATGCCTGGGTGACTTGTCCTGGAATATTTCTGGGCATAACGCTCAGCTGCAGCATGATCATTTTTCCCGCACTAATAAGCACCAACACCATATCCACAATTTCACTAAATGAGTACATTTTAAAATTTCTGAGGACAGTTAGGAATGAAAAGGGTACCAGTAAGGAATTGCAAGCTGACATCTGATTTAGTCATTATCTCTTAACCCTTAAACTTATCAACCACCTCTTATTAATTTTATTCTTCCCCGCAGGAATAATCATGCCCTGAAACACCAACTCCTTCATTATTTGTGATCTGAAATTTTGGCACCTCTTCTGCCTAAAGCCCCAATTTTTCTTGATTTTATTTTTCAGTTTAGACTAAAGGGAATATTTTTGTTGAATGTTGAAGCACACTCTCCTCAGCTGAATTATCCCTCCCCCAAGAAAAATGCTACTTGAATAAATTAAAGAGAACTACTTGACCCTTCAAAAATCCGTTAGCATAGTTCTTTTTTTTTTTTTTAGTACTTTTAAAAAATGTAATGCAACATATGGGAAAAGAGGGATACCTTCCCTTCAAACAACTATTTGAGTCCTTAGGACAATTATTTTCTTATTTCCAAGAGTACCATTTTATAGATCTCAACAAGAACTACAACCTTGTTCCTTTAAAAAGTGTTGATATCTCCAACTGTTGAGGAGTTATTCCTGTATACAGGGTGTCCCTAAAATAAATGGCCAAACTTCGGGAATCAATGCAGGATGAAAAAATACAGGAAAAAAGTCCTTTGGCATATATCTTGTTTTTGCTTTATTCCGATATAAACGCAAGAAACTAAAACACAATTGTGAAAAGGCATCATAATGCCTATATAAAAATCATTAAAATTTATGTTTTACCTTCCACCAATTCTGCCCACCCACTCCCCCCCCCCTCAAAAAAAAAATCAAAATACCTTCTTGGTTGAAAAAATTGAACTCAACATAATTTAAAATAGTTACTTTTTTCGGAGGAAAGAGATAAAACACAAAACTTTCAATTCTTAAAACAGTTAAACATTTAACACTGGCTGCATACATAATTATAAAATAATAATTTCTTCTAATAATAATTCCCAACAGTCAATTTAAAAACTGTTCAAAGGTTTGGCCACTTGCAGCTATCACATTGGACATTGACAGACTGCATTGAATTTGTGCATTGTTTTGCTGTAATCTGTTCCCAGAGCCATCTGATGCAATGGATGAGCCAATGGTCTCCCTAAGGACCAAATCTTTAATGTACCCCTATGTGAAGAAATTAAAGGGTGTGAGGTATAAAGATCCAGGCAGCCAAGATACAGGTCCCTTCTACGTCCTATCCAACACCATGGATAGTTAGTGTCAAACCAATTTCGGATGGCCCTCCCATAGTGGGCTGGACAACTGTCAACTTGGACCCAGCTTCCCAATCTTTGTGCCAAAAGAACTTCCCCCAAGAACAATGACAGTTTAATATAGAGAAATACGTGGAAACACTGTGTTAGGTCAAGGGGTCAAAAAATAGAGACCTATTATTTCATTATACCACACAAAATCAGAGGCATACTCACTCCTATATTTTTGGGCTGGGGGGGGATTAAATGAGGTGGGGTAGGACGTGGGACTGGGAGGGTAAGTGGAGGTGGTGGAAGATAAAACAAATACTTTTTATGATTTTTATAAGGGCATTATGAAAGAATGCCTTTTCAGAATTGTGTTTTAGTTTTTGGCGTTTTCCTCAGAAACAAAGCAAAAACCTGATGTATGACAAAGGACTTTTTTCCTTTCTTTTTTCATCCTACATCGATTCCCAACATTTGCCCGTTTATTTTAGGGGCACCCTGTATAGAGAATGGATCAAATCGTTACACACCTAAATAATTCTAGGGCTAACGGATAGATAAATGAAGTGGGAAATAAGGGGGCGAACTCCAGTGATACTGAAATGGTTGAAATATTATAAAGATAATCCTTTATTTTTATTGCAGATTCAAATTTAATACCATTGGATGGCTTATTTTTTGAGTCGTTGATGCTTCCCAATGTTTTTAAATAAACTAATCAAAGGTATCAAACAAAATCCACTTAAGGAATGGTCTATAAACCAAATTTGCAATAACTAAAAATAGACAATTGGATTCCTCCACGGGTACCAGGACCTATTATCAAAATGCATCATCATACTTAGACTCACAATCAGTGGTTTGAGTTCAAGAGCTCAGTGTGCTCAGTAAGCTTTGTCATGTTCAAAGAGCATATTCCCGGACAATCTAAGTAATAAAATTTCAAAACAAAAATAGTAGTTGTCAAAACATTTTCTTTGTCCCATACTTTGAAAACAATTTTTTAAACATAACTTCTGCATTTATTTAACCTATAAATCTAAAAATAAACAGCACTCTAAATATTGAAATAAATGAAGAGAAATTGATTGTTATTTCTGTTATCTTTGAATTAATCCATATCTTTTGCAAAAAGCTTTATACATAGATCTGTCAATCAGGAAGTTATCTAAAAATTTAAAACACGTTGTATATTTTGAGAATATAAATGATTTGTGGAAAGTACCAGATTTTAGAAGATTCTTTACAATAGTATTATTTATGCTAGTTCAGAGCATGTTATAGAGTTTAAATAATTTGAATTCTAATATTTGGTTCTTAATTAAGGAAATTATTTTATTTTACAATATTTTAACCACACTATTATATACAACACAGTTGTTTTTTGTTCTTTTTAACATTTTACCTGTCTCAGAACTAAAATTGGAGACTTCAAAGCTAATTATCAAATAAATAGTGCTAATTTCCATCTTAGCTCATTTAAGAAAATCTTCTTTTTATTGGAATAAACAGTCGTCAGGATAGTTTTAATGAAATTATGTCATTAGAGAATGATGTAATACAAATAAAATGTTAATAATCGCTCAAAACCATTTATTTGAAGGAATTGACTTATTCCATAAAGTAAAGACAAGGCAACATTTAATTATGAATTACAATTAAAAAAATATAGAAATTAAAATAAATTATTTTTGTGGTTTACTGAATATTATTTTGTTGAGCAGTTTGTTTGAGTATAAATAGAGGAGCTGTACGTCCTCTCCATGTGTAATATTCTCTCCTTATATATCCTTACAGCCACCCACCCACCCACCCACACACACAGACAAACACACACATGCCCACCCACACGCACACACACACACACACACACACACACACACACACACACACACACACACACACACACACACACACACACACACACACATATAGAATATATGTTTATCTATGGGAGCTTTTTCTCTAAAAAAATTTTAATTTTTTTATTAAAAAATAATATTTGTATGAAATCATGTTTAATTGTTAAAAACTACCATTTTTAAAGTATGCTGTTCCTAAATATTGTCACACATGATCGTAAAAAATTTAAGTCGTCATTCATTTAATTTGCCCGCTATCATTTAAGAATACCAAACATTATTAGGCTTTGTTAAATTAAGACAATGTATGATTACAATTTCTAAACAGTGGTGTGTGTGTGTCTTGAATGAATCTAAATCTCAACATTAATAAAAAATTATAACACATAATACCCCTCCCCATTCAAAGAAAAATTAAGTTTAATAAGTTAAGTAATAAAAATATTATTAGCAGTAGTAGAGACAGTTGTAAGATAGTAGTATAGAAATAGTAATAGTAAAACACAATCAGCAGCAGCAGTGTAGAACTGGTAGGAGTAGTTGCAGTTATCGAATGTATTAATTAAAGTAGGAATAAGAAGAAATATTGCAAATAGTTTAACATTAAATATAAAGTAAATGAAGTAAGGCAGTATTTTTGGGTCTTTTTTACAAAGCTCGATATTATTTAGAGAGACGGTTACTGTTATAACCATATGGTATTCTGTGATTATAATATTCAATCGAAAACATATGTGATAGCTTTCAGTATTATTTTTAAAATGAATGCATTTGGTTTGTGTTTATACATTAAAAATTATGAAACAATTGCTTTAAAACCATATCAAGAAAAGGGACTTTTACATCAAGAGAGAACATGCAGAAACGGACAACATATGAAGATGAGCCATTTGAAAGGAAGATGTAGATGGATTTGTAATATTAAAAATTGTCAATTACAAAGCGGCCTGTTTGCAGGAACTTAGTTCCAGAATACTAAAATGCCTTTATGTAAGTCTCTTTTGTTTATATATTGTTGTTAGGAATGTGGCACGTCCAGACAGCATTTATATTCTTATTTATGTGAGTGGTTGTGGAGGAAGCGGCATGATGGAGAAGATTTGTTTGAAACAATTATGTCAAATATTAAAGAGTTCTGGGCCCCTGAGCCATAATTATTAGATGAGGTTATGTTTATTTTATGTTCATTAAATAAATCACTAAAATATAATACATGTGTTTTATTAGTATAGATTAGTCACTTATAAAAATGACAGTATGGAGCTTTGTAAAAAAGACCCGTATTTTTGTTTCACAGGTAAGAAAGATAAAATTCACAGCAAAATAGTTATTAGTTGTAAATAGAGGGGAAAGTAAGGATTTGAAAATAAAATAAAATTTGGAGCTGCAATTTTTAAACTTTTCACGAGATATAAAGAAGAATAAGTGTTTAAACTGTAATTTGAATGTTTGATTTGTAACATAAAAATATAGGCAATTTATCTACATATCAGGAATCTAAAGAAAAATGCAACCACAGTCTTAAATTAAAAATGAGAATAACTTATCGAAAAAAGTTTCAAGTTGAAAAAAAAAAAATCAAAATGGTTACAATTGAATGTTTCATATACTTCATATTCATGAAATACAAGACAAACTTCCTAACATAGAAAAACCACCCTTTTTAAAATGTTTACATAGATACTGTATGGAGTACCTGAAACATTTAGATAAAGAGCTAACATTATTCCGCCACCTATTGTAATAATATAGGGCATTTCTGTTGAAAGCAGCATTTTTCATAATGCTTCAAAAAATGTAATCGATAACTATTAATTAAAACAATCCAGTTAGTAATTAAATGTATAAATTGTGTTGAAACTTAAAAGTAATGTTAGAAATTAAATTTCTCAATAAAAGGAAATCCAGATATAATCTAGATTTAAAGGTTTGAGGGGAAAAACCATAACCATGATAATTTTTTTAATTATTATAAGTGAAAAACAATGCAATTAGCATCCATGAAAATGCAAATTATTAATTTGTATTTCATAAAAATATGTTGGAAAAGTGGGTAAACTAAAAGTATGTTTTCTAAGTAATGAATAAAAAAAAAAAAAAAGTAGTAACTCTAAAATGGAAGTGCATTGTAATAGGTCTGTATATTAATAAATTACACTGGTTCCATTAGTGCATATATTAATCTTGGATGTATACAAGTTAAAGCTTAATACAAAAATCAAAATAAAAAAAGGGAAATAAAAGCAATGATTTTTCACTTATGGTCAACATAACAATATTTGAGGCCACTCTAGGATGGGGATTTTTTAGTGTTTCAGGAAATGACTAAAACAGAACAATTAAGTAGTGCATGACAAATTCAGACGAGGGGAAGTTCAGGAGGCATCTGCCCTACCTTGAATAATTGTACTCCTATGACCGCAAACATGAACTGTAGGAGGCACGTTACCAGCACAATGTTTCCAATAGTTTTTACTGCCACTATCACACACTGCACTACATGCTAAACATTACATTATGGGTCAACATTAATCATAACATGAAATTAACTTTTATGGTCAATCCAAAAAAATAATAAATAAAATAAAATAAGAAACCAACTTATTAAATCAACTAATAATAAATAATAACAAACCCTTTTTAATGGCATAATAGAGCCACAGAGAATAATATTTATTTAATCTAATATACATCTGCAGCTAAGCGTCCATAATGAAGTAGTACTAAACATACCTCATTTTGGAAAGTTATATATATATATATATATATATATATATATATATATATATATATATATAATTTTTTAGGCTTCTTCGCTGGGGAGAATTATCAGTATTTTTGAAACAGCATTCTCCAGTGGTCGGTTTATTTACATAATATTTTGCAGAAATCCCATTCTACTTTATCAGATGGTTGTTTTTTAAAACTTTTTTATGTTTGTTAATTAAAATAACCTTTAATAGATTAATACTTGATCAAGTATTAATCTATTACAGGTTATTATAATTAACAAACTTAAGAAAGTTAAAAATATGAACTGTCTGACTAAGCAGAATGGGATTTCTGCAAAATATTACATAAATAAAGCAACCATTGGAGAATCATGTATCAAATATATAATAAGTATTAATGCCACTGAGTACCCAAAATCCTTATCAATGTCACTAAGTACTCCAGAAGAATGGCCAAACCAAAACAAACAAAAAGAACTCGCATAATGGCGATACAGTCTAGAAATAAAATTCCTTTTACTTGCTTTTAGCCCTTGTTTATATATATATTAAATTGCATTTTTAAACTAATTGATTTTTGTAATTAACCTGATTACACACACAAGTACACCGGTACCTGTACAAATATTTCACATTATTATCCAATGTAATAAAGGATTCAGAATATAGATAGAATATCTCAGCTAAAGACTTTAATTTCTTTATACAGCACTTAAGCTTCCTTAAATTCCTGAAATTGTAAGCTAAAGTTAATCCTGTATGGATTTTTATGGAACACAATAAACACAATGAGATGCTGTAACATGTTGAGGCTATAAATTAACATTTTATGAATAGATCTGTTATATTTACTCTAAAAGTTTCATTTTTTCTTTCCGCCAATCAAAATTCACCTATGTGATATTATACAACATATATTTTTGGCCACATTTTTCAATTGTAATGTACATGTATGCTTGTATTTGTAAGCAGGTGCATATGGCCCATAATACATCAGCACATTTCTCAGAACCGAGAGAAAATAATGTTGATCATGTGTGATTAGATCCATTTTGATCTGAATGCCACACAATGTCACTTTACAAAGATGTGACTACCTCCTGTAATTAAAATAGAACCTCAAGTATTATGATAGTGCCAGAAACCTGGTTAACGAATGACTGTCGGCTGTGTATGGCTTTTAAATACTTCAAGGCTAGGATTAATAATCTGATGAATGTTTTGCAAAAACAACATAAGAAAAGCATAGTCCAGTTTTCTAAATGTGACTTAAAATATACTAAGAATTGCTGTACCTAAAATGGTGCGAGTTAAATTTTTTGCAAAACTACACAATTTTTATTGGTGTTTACATAAAACTATTAACTCACATCCTACCACTGGGCTTTTATCATAGCGCTGAGCCTCTGCTCCTATGTCACACTTTATGTCATTAAATCTAAAAAACATTTAAATTTAGAAATGCATTCCCAGCAGCATGTTCAGCTGTTTCATTATACAGCGAGATTCTAGCCTTTCAAAATCCAGATTCCTTAATTCTGACTTTCAAAGTTTTCAATTTGACGGTAAAGTAAATAATCAGTAAAATTGAAGGAAGAATTGTTTGAAAGATCCATTTTCAAACATTTTATTTGTTTGGAACAACAATTAATCCTTATTAAAAACAATGGGGGAAAAAATGGAAAGTTTAAATTGTAGACATTCCCCTATCCTTTAGTTATTTTGGGAATAAATTTCTGACTTATATCCTACAAATACAATGCAAAAAATTAAATCTTTTTTACCCTAAAAAATGTTCAGGCTTCTGGAAGAAGAGGGCTCTTCAGGACATTTTCAGTGTGAAAAGAAAAATGTGTGCCTCACAAGAGTTACAGTAACTGAGCAGCCTTCTCAACAAGGATAGGGTAACGATACATTTTTTTTTTAGTTAAGAAATTGAGTTAGTTAAGCTGCTAAAAATTAATAGATTGATTAGTTACGTAATTCAAGCCTCCTGGTTTTCTGTCAACATCTATTTTGTTTCTAAATGCAGCTAAAGTAGAACCTCTGTACCTGGCAACCAATTGTACAGTGCAGGAATTGACTAAACATAATTGGAGGGGAGGCAGATTTGCTAAATCACAGAACTAAGAACATACCTCACCATAAATAACCATCTAAATATCCATCCAGTATCTTACTCTTTGAACTGTCAAAAATAATTGTTTCATTTATATTTCATCCTTAAATTTTTTCATAACAACTTTTCTGATACCCAGACAAATTTGTTTATAAACAAAAGGTAAAAAAGGTTTTGACACAGAAAGATTAAATGGGACCTCTATGTACAAGCTGCATGAATCAATAAAAGAGCTACAAGGTTACACAGAAAACGGGAATGTTTGAAATGAGTAGTGGCAGCCATGGGCAGGTGTCAGCACTGCGGGTTCCTGACACACAGCGAGTAGATAGTATGCCATTTCAGTAATCATGGATCAGTGGAATGGAAAACAGCACGAGTTAGTGATAAAAATGGTTTTTAAAAACAATGATAGTTTGGTGGAGGCATGTAGGGAGTTTCGACATTTTTACGATTTAGGACGTCAGTCGAAACCCATGATAAAATGTTGGGTTAATAACTTTGAAGAGACTGGATTTGATCTCAGGAAGAATCAACAAGACGACCAAGAAGTGTGCTTGTTCCAGCAAACATTGATGTTGTACGTGGCATGTTTCTGCAACTTGTTTAGAAATTCAACGTCATTGTTTATTTTTGTCATTTTTTGACAGAATTCTAATCGTAACCGGTAATCCTTGTCCTTCAATTATTGTACCATATCTGTAGTTTGTACGGATGAAATCTTAAATGCAGATGAATAATTCTGTGAAGTGAATGCCATGTGGTCCGTAAGACTGACTCCTGTACAATATCGCTGGAACAAACACACACTACTAGTCCATAGTGCATTGAAGAAAAAGAAACTTGATATGAAAAACGTTGAGAATGTAAGGCATGAGCCTATTGATTTTGGCAGGACAATCATTACGCCCAAGGAAATAGCTTTATGTGAGAAGCTGTATCCATGAAAGAAAGTGTAACTTGTCACAACAGATTCAGGTTGGTCTCAGTATGTTGCTCACTCATTATTGGATGATTTTTGGATAAACAAAATCTAATTTTTATGATTTTATTCACACAAATGTTAACAAAGAAAAATATGTTGCACTGACCAATTCAGCTTGAATTAAAAATATTGAACATTTTAAAGCACAACCTCAGTAGAGAAAGCAGCTATATTTTTATATGGGCTTTTATCCAGGCAGAAGAAACAGGGAGAGTCACCTGTTGCAACCATCTATATTTCTATCTCAATCCCAAACACTAAACCTATTAAGGGTTGGCAGTTATAATGACTTCCAATTTCAGTATTAATTGATATAAATCAGAAGTTTTTACTTATAGAAAATTAATGGAAATTGTTCAGTTACTAACTTTTAGCAAAGAAGAAGCACTGGCATGCAATATACATAAATATATAAACTAAAAGGAAAAAGTTACTACAATTATATTAAATGTCGACTATTGAATTGTTTTATTACATTTAACCAAAAAGCTTATAAATTAAAAATGTCTCAGGAGTTCAGGAGTCTTCTTTTTTTTTTTTTTACGGCGCATCGACTACTGGGCCATTAGCACCAACATTACTGGTGCAGCGAGGAATTTTCTCAATGAGCCGTGAGATTAGAAAATTCCTGCCATTGGTGGGAATTGAACCCACCATCTCCTGCATGAGAATCTAAGGTGCTAGCCACTAGACCATGGGGAGACCACCTCAGGAGTCTTGATTGTAATTAGAATAATGGTCATACTCTCTCCATAGGAAAGTTCTATCGAAACTCTGGTTGCTTCAGAGGAATCTGTGAGATTAAACAGCCTATCACTTACATTATTGGGCATGTATTTAGGTACAACAAACCAATGTTATTAAGTATAAATGTTTGAAATTAACATTACCAATACAATTTGAAAAACTGCAGAACTCAATTTCTGTTACAAAGTAAAAACCATCAATACATACACAGCTGCTGTCCTAATTTAGACCTTTACAATTGTAAAGTCAAATACTAATTTAAGAATATTTTAATAAAGGTGGTAAGTCCCAAGAGATTCTTATTAAAGCACAAATATTTGTGTATTGGAAACGTAACTTTATTCAAAAATGAAGATTATAGACTAGTTGATCTCAACATTATGTAGTCAACAATATCAAGATAAGTGTCGTAATTTTTTAACTAAGGGGGCTTATTTCTGTGTAAATATCATTAATATTATGGAGGCAAGACCTAATCATAAAGGTATAATAGTGCTCCATCCTGATGTTATAATAATAATATTAATAACAATCCCTTTATTATTATAACATCATCAAATTCAATTAAAAGGGACTTAACAGAAAACTCTAAAAAATTGGAAGTGTGGTCATTTGAGAACCTGCATGGCACTATTATATACTAACCAAAAGGTAATGCAGCTCCTTACATGCATAACACTCCTTACTGCATTCTTGTGGTTTATAACTACAAGACAGTGAGTGTGGTGGTTGCTGTACAGGACAGAGCAAATAGGATACTTAACTTCATTAAGATAGATTTTAATATTGTTTATAATCTAGCAACTTTAACCAGGAAGTAAAGACAGGCAGAATGAATGAAAATAGCATAAACTCGACAACACAATAAAAATATGAATTTAGTTTAAAATATAGTGTTCTTAAATAAAAAACAGAATTTCTGATGACAACAAATTTTGCATCACAGTCAAGGAAAACATGATGAAATGTGCAAATAACTCAGTAAAATCCAAGACATACAAATTATATTATTTTCTACGATAAAGTGTAATATTTAACCCTTCAGAGATTGAATAGTAACTGTGCTGTGTGTTAGCCAAGGTCTGAATTAATCCGGTCATTTAAGCTGAAAATAAGCTGTGACCTCCAAAGTCCTTGAAGATGAATCAATTTAAATGAAAATTGTATACAAGGCTCATTTCACCCTCAATTTCAAAAGCTACATGAGTTTTTTTAAGGATAAAAACTACCACATAGCAAAACAAATGAAAAAATAAATGTATAAGCATTTCATTGATAAAAATCTTGTTTAAACATAAACATCCAATAACATACCATGTCCTCGGACATGGATTAAAATATATTTGAACTTTTCAATGCTTAATAACTGCCCCTTTGTTTAAAATATGATTAAAAAAAGTTTTGGGAGCTTGACATATTTTAAACTTGCAATTATTTGTGGATGGCTCACACAATCTGAGATCAAGTCATACAGAGGGGGGCCAGACCAGAGAGGGCGCAGAGCAAGGATAGCCTCATTCTCTTACCAACCAGCAAGGATGATTGGCAGCCAGAATCTGGCAAAATATTGCACACAGATGAGGAGCAGAACTACTGAAGGAAGAAGCTCTCTTACCAATGCACACACTCACATATGTACTAACACGAATATGTATGTCTGTACAAAGGTTTATGCATTTACAGTCTGAAATTTAGGTTTGAAAAGTGAAAAATGTTTTTGCTCTGAAAAAATGTCGTTTTTTTTTTTTAAATAACTCGATCAGTTTTAAGCTATTTTATTTTACCCTACTAAAAATTATTTAAAATTTAATTTAAAAAGCTATATATATATATATATATATATATATATATATATATATATATATATATATATATATATATATATATGACATTCAAATCCTTCTTATTTTAGATGGACCTCTCAATAATGTGTAAAATTCAATCTGCTATATCTTATTATCCTACAGCAATGAAAGAAAGCAACATATTTTTTAGAAAAAAAAACAACATTTTGGTTTGATATCATTTTTTCCGAATCGTTCATAGTTTTAGAGTTATTACATAAATAAGTATTTTTTGTTTTCTGATAAATACTTTTTCAACTTTCATCGTGGTTCATTTAAAAAAGTGCTTTAAACCATATAAAAGATACTAAAATAAAACTAATTGTGAAAGTTTTATAATTAATATTATTTCTGATGCAATTGGTGCTTTAACCGCTCATTTTTTCTTTAACCCATTCGAGACTAATAGCCACTTTTGTGACAAAGCCATTTCCTCGCTTCCGGACTGAAAGCCACCACTGTGACAGCTTTTTGCAATATCTAACGGTAAGTTTTGTAAGCTCTAGTCACACTTGTATGCCCTCATAAAAATGCAGTTTGAGCCTATTGAATGGGGGTTTCCCTCTGCTAACGGGTCCCTTTGCATAATTCGGGTCCACCTGACAAACCTATGTAATGTACTGTATAACATACAGTCTTCTTTTTCGTACATGACCACCGCGCATGTGCGAACGCCAGCGGACACTTTTTTGTAACTTTTTTTTCAGTTTAGTCATCGCTAAAGCATATTTATGCTAAAACACATTTTTAAGTATCCGTTGACTGATCTGAAGCCAAGAATGAGAAAATGGTAACCAGCTACCAATAGCTAAAAGGGTATTAGGATACATGAGAAGAGTTGGGCAGCAGAGGGTCAAATATTTCAATACCGTCCTGTGGAATCAGGAGTGTGAAACAGGCTCTGTACCACAAATAACACAATAAATATAAAAGGTTGATGGTGCAATGATGAAAATATAGAGGGGGATATGTAAGTGTGGTGTCTTGAGTACTCTGTGTTTTTTTCTTGCACCTTAATCCAATGAACTGAACTCATAAACTGGAGGTCCCCATGTCATTGGATGCACTGATTTTAAATTGTAATGTAGGGCGATGGTCCTGATTGAGATTCAAAACAGCCCTTGAATTACCCCAAATATAAGTTCCTATGAAGGGCCAAAACATAGTCAAGGGTGGCTAAACCATGGTAATGATCATTGCATAGTAAATATCATAGGAATTCGTTTTAGATTAAATAAGCGTGCATTATTCAATGTTGCTAGAAACCACAAATATCTACCAAAAAGTAGTCCACCCTGACAATAATCATGTAAATTAACAGGAGGTAAGTGAATAGTACATGTATCCATTGTATGGAACATCTGACTATCTATATAAATAAAATAAAGGTTTTTTTCTGTGCTATGCATAGAATCATCCCTTTCATGATGTTTTCTCATTTCATAAATCAGAGACACCAAACCCATCTTTAAAAAAATTGCTGTTTGTCCAACAAAACTTTGTTCACTATGGACTCAGCCAGCGTATGGAAGCAGTTTTCGAGCCATGCCCTATCCCGAAAGACTAAGCTCCGCTTATACAAAACTAAAATTAGGCCAGTCCTTCTGTATGGCTCTGAGTCTTGGACAACCTCTCAATGCTGTGAGCATGATCCAATGGTGTTAGAGAGAAAGATTCTGTGGTGGTTATTTGGAGGTAGACGTGTAGCTGGACGAACCAAGAGCCAGACATAGTCCAGTTAATGAAGTTGAGTTGACTGAGGTGGGCTGGACATGGTGCAAGAATGGTAAAAGGAGGCATTCCGAAGTAACTCCTCAGTGAACCTCTCTATGGGACCCGAAGAGGAGGAAGACCAAGACTGAGGAGGTCTGATCATGTGGCGGAGGATGCTAGGTCTATCCTTGGTGTCAGAAACTAAATGGCCTCAGCACAAAATAGAGACAATAAAAGGAAGCTGTTGGAGGAGGCCAAGGCTCGACTTCAGGTTGTAGCGCCATAGTAAGTAAGTAAGGACTCAGCCAGCCTTAGCTAATGGTAGATAGTTGAAATATTAACAGTGTTTCCTTGACTAAGGCTTAAACCACAGTCTTCAAATGAAAACAAAGTATAGAGCAAAACTAAATTTATGAATGCTTGAGTAATTTGAAACGACAAACGTAACATGGTAAATAGAGAGTGGATGTGGATCGCGGTGGTTAGGGAAAGTTAGAAAAAACAGTCTATCCTTAAATGTCCAGTCGGCTGAGTCTACTATAGCCATCGATTACAATTTACCTGGCCTCTCTATGAGTACTATAGACTTTATAGATGTTTGCAGATGACGGGAAGAAGATAAAATGTGTTATTTATACTTCTTTAAATATAACTAAGTTGATCAAAGTGTCCAAATTTTTAATTTGTTCACTCCAATCTATCTGTAAACAAATGATGTTTTAACCTACAAATCAGTCAGAGTGTACAAATTAGCGATGGGTACGTAAACTACTTTGTGGTAATAATGTGGAGCTTAAAGCAATGTATTAAATATGCTTGTTTATAATTGTACAAAGTAAATTGCAATAACATAAGAAGATCGATGCTTTATACCTGGGAATTCTTTCATTATTGTACATTTTTGAGGTTTAGTCGTGGTTGGACAAAATACTGAAAATATTGAATTGACCTTTAACCCTTTAAGGGACAGAGAAGGCTTAAGCCGTCGTAAGTTCAAAAATTCGTTCACGGCGCCTATTCTAATAGCTTGTTGCTCTAATTGAGATCCTGTAACTGTTGAAACAATTTACAACCCTTTCAGCCCCTTTCTACCCCTTGGCAGCCCAAATAGCGGTACTTTGTCGTCTTACAGCATCTAGCGTACCCAAACTCGCCCCACCTTCTGAAGCGTTATCAGTGATTTCCTTCCACAGAAGCACATCTACCTTCAACAATTTAGGTAAAAAATTTGTATATCTATATGAAATACTATTGCTTGTTACTTTATCTTTCTAGAATATGTCGCTAAGATGTTATTGATAATTGTTTAGACAAAAGTATGGGTTTTGTGCTGTAGTGAGAGAGGATATGCATTAAATATAGATATTTACACCGGGAAGAGCGAGAAACCACATCCTAATTTAGGCCAAGGAGAATGGATTGTTTTTATCACAGTTTATTTATTTCCTTACTGCTTTAAATAATTATAAATGTCTCAAAGAGTAAAAATATTTCTTCGCAAATTTTAATTTGAGTAAACGGGCAAATGATCAAATATTATAGAAATTTAGAAAATAAGTAAGCAAAGAATCCAGAGGATAAGGCAACTAGCACATGTAAGAAATCCCATTATAAGCGCGAAAGATCGCGGCCGCAACGTGGGAAATGCCTAGACCTGTGTCACGCGGGTTTGCATTCAAGTACACATTACATAGACCCTTAAAGCGCACAAACGGCTCAGGCCGTTTTAAAAAAAAAGAAATAAAAAAGTTTGATTTTGCAATAAATGGGCTATAGGGTGTGTTTTAGCAACCAAAAGGAGTCATTTTTTTTGCATGACTTGATTTTTAATGTTTTTTTCCGATGAATGCGCCTTAAAGAGTTAAGGTCAGGAATGACTAAAAGTTTCCTGGCAGCCAGTAACGTTTTAAACAACCACAATTAAAAATAATTAAATATGTGAAAAAAAAGAAGAAAAAAAATACGAATTATCAGGGAACTAAGAACAATTAATAAAAACAATCATAACAAAGAGGGATTTTTGATTGTGCGGTCATGGACGAGGAATAAAAACACATTCGGTAAAATTAGTTTAAAATTCTTGATTTTGGTGGGTGTGAGGAGATGCAGAACGGTAGAATGTTTTTTTTATTTGCTGATTTTTTAGTTTTATTTATATGTCTTCACCAGAGAAAGTTTGTAGAAGAGGAAGCAATCAGTACGGAAGCAACCTTGGCAGAGATGGGCAGATTCGTATTCGTAAATCCGAATCCGAATTTGATTCACAGCACCTTGATGGATTCGGATTCACACATATGAATCCGAATCCATTCGGATTCACATCTATGAATACGAATCCATTCGGATTCACATCTATGAATACGAATCCATTCGGATTCACATCTATGAATACGAATCCATTCGGATTCACACATATGAATCCGAATCCATTCGGATTCACATCTATGAATACGAATCCATTCGGATTCACATCTATGAATAAGAATCCATTCGGATTCACACTTGGATTCACTGAAAAATTCAATTCAAAAGGCAAACATAAATAAATAAATGCCTGTCAGTACCTCACTACAGGTCGAGTTTTGAGTTTTAGCGAATTTTCGTATGTATATTTATTAGCCTCAGACTAAGTATTTGGCCCAAAAAATAATATGAAAACTTTCCTACTATTTGGAGCCCCAAGTCGTACATTCTGCCGAGAAATGTAGCCACCATGAAACGGGATAGATCTTCCTCTCCTCCATAGCCCTGAAGAAGGCTTACATGTCAAGCCGAAACTTTGGCATAAATAAACTAAATTTAACTATACAAAGGTAGTTTTTATTGAATCAAAAGACGGAATTGTGATTTCTTAAGATTCTCGCGTACACAAAAGTGTCAAAACCACACAGCAACATCACATGAATAAGAGTGAGGATTTAAACGGTAAAATTTATATGTTTTTGTAATTCGGCGAACGCTTAAGGTTTGGAAGTTGAATTTAATTATATGGGTTTTGTAGTCTTTTAATTTAATATGGAGTCTTTTGTAGGGTCTAAATCATAGTTGGGCAAAAATTAGCGAGCGCTAAAAGCTGATACCTCTCCGCTAATTTAGCGATACCGTATAAACCCAGCGCTAATAATTAGCGCATAGCAACGGCAGTGCGCTAATCGCTAATTTATTTATGAAATGTTTAAATATCGTGATAGCTAATAGCTTTAGCTATAGTTACAACATTTTGTCATCTCAAATTTCACTTCTGGTCTGCTCTGAGCCCGGGGGCATGCACCGCATATAACTTTAGGTAAAACTGAAGTTTAGCGTCCTCCAAACCGATTTCATTCAAATTTTGTACAATAACGTATTTTGATGCACTAAACATGGATCCACTAAAAAAAAATTCGCATTCAACTAGGAAAGAAGTTATTAAGCACTAAAGTTCACTTTTATGAGGGTTATGAGAGCTAATGTAAGCAATTAAATTTGTCAACATGCGCATGCGCGCTTATGGAAAAGTTCGTAATAAAGAAGTTTAATTGAAATTTGCCATCAATTATTTAAATTCAACAGCAGTTATTTATTCGCAACCATTTTTTTAAAAAAAGTGAAACACTCTTCACATTTCTTGTTTCGTTCATGAAAAGTATTATATAACAGAAATCTCTAAATAATTAGCTAATGCCTATATAATTATTAGTTCGTTCTAATTCGCGCCTGCTGAACTTTAATTGTCAACATACTCTTATTTTATAAAAAAAAATAGCAATAAAGTTGCACGAATTTATTATTCTCTTCAAACGTGCTCATAAATATGAAGAGCGCTTAAAGGCATTTTTCTGTGCGATTGAGGATTTGTGTCCGCGGAACATCGCGTCTCAAGAAGAAGAAGAACGCTAATAAGGATGTCTAGGAAGATAAGAAGAATGTCTAGGACGACTATTAGGCATACATGCTATGCGTTCCCTCTCGCTACGGTTGCTCAAGAGGATATCAAAACCCAGGGGTGAGGATGCCCTTAAAATTGACAATATTTTTGAATAAATAGTTTATGAACATTTCAAACGAGAGTTCTCTGTTTCCCAATGTTACATATCTGCGCATGCTCGTTTTTACAAATACGGTGTTTACGCCTACTTTTATAACGTTCCTAACAGTGAACTTTAGTGCTTGATAACATCTTTCCTAGTTGAATGCAAACTTTTTTTTTAGCGGATTCGTGTTTAGTGCATCAAAATACGTTGTTGTACAAAATTTCAATGAAATCGGTTTGGGGGACGCTAAACTTCAGTTTTACCTAGTTATATGCGGTGCATGCCCCCGGGCTCAGAGCAGACCGGAAGTGAACTTTGAGATGACAAAATGTTGTAACTATCGCTAAAGCTATTAGCTATCACGATATTTAAACATTTCATAAATAAATTAGCGATTAGCGCACTGCCGTCACTATGCGCTAATTATTAGCGCTGGGTCTATACGGTGTCGCTAAATTAGCGGAGAGGTATCAGCTTTTAGCGCTCGCTAATTTTTGCCCAACTATGGTCTAAATGAGATCATAAGGCTGTATCTGTTGAAGACGTTTATTTATAATTCAAATTAAAATAATTCAATTCAAATATATTCAAGCAAGGACCTTAATAATATATAATACAACTTCTGAATTTTTATTGATCTTGTTGAAACAAGAAAAAAGAAAAAAGTTACTGAATAAGGAAAATGAATTGAATAAATTCCAGTAAGTACCTCAATCATATAAATAAGTACCTCCCTACATTTCAGGTAGGATTAAAGGTAGGAGTCATTATCTACTGCGATTAAATTACAAAAACCCTATATCGATAGCTAAACACTAAAAACCAGATGTATCGAAAATATCTCAAGTTACTCTTAGGAAATTTTTGTTATTTAAATATGAACCCTCACATTGCTGTGTGCATAATCTGTATTACACAGATCGAAAAACTACGCACGTTTCACAATGAAACATTTACGGATAATAGTTGAGAAATTACTGATTTTACGTGATTTTGTTGGTAGGTGTTTTTTGAGGGGTAGTTAGGGAAAACCGCCCCTCAAATTTTCACAATTTTTTTTTAATCTTATGAGTGGCTCAAAAATTATGAAAAAAATACGCAAGGTACACCTAATCAATAGCTTCAATTCAGATTAGTTTCACTTAAATATCTAGTGTAGTTTCATAGAAAAACGACTTTGAAGTTAGGGATCTAAACCCTTATTCCCACAAAACGAGTACAGTTGGGGGTTTGATAATTGACGAAAAATTATTTCTGGAAACTAGAAATAAAATAATAACATCAAAGTCAAGAAAGACGCCAGTGCAGATTTCATATGGAAACACGGCGAGACCCTTTATTTGAATTGAATTATTTTAATTTGAATTATAAATAAACGTCTTCAACAGATACAGCCTTAGGCCCTACAAAAGACTCCATCTTAAATCAAAAGACTACAAAACCCCTATAATTAAATTCAACTTCCAAGCCTTAAGCGTTCGCCGAATTACAAAAACATATAAATATTACCGTTTAAATCCTCACTCTTATTCATGTGATGTTGCTGTGTGGTTTTGACACTTTTGTGTACGTGAGAATTTTAAAAAATGACAATTCCGTCTTTTGATTCAATAAAAACTACATTTCATAGTTAAATTTAGTTTATTTATGCCAAAGTTTCGGCTTGACATGTAAGCCTTCTTCAGGGCTATGGAGGTGAGGAAGAACTATCCCGTTTCATGGTGGCTACATTTCTCGGCAGAAAGTACGACTTGGGGCTCCAAATAGTAGGAAAGTTTTCATATTATTTTTTGGGTCAAATACTTAGTCTGAGGCTAATAAATACACATACGAAAATTCGCTAAAACTCAAAACTCGACCTGTAGTGAGGTACTGAAAGGCATTTATTTATTTATATTTGCCTTTTGAATTGAATTTTTCAGTGAATCCAAGTGTGAATCCAAATGGATTCGGATTCATATGTGTGAATCCAAATTTCGGATTTGGATTCACACTTGCAAATATGAATCCATTCGGATTCGGATTTACACGTCAAGGTGCTGTGAATCAAATTCGGATTCGGATTTACGAATACGAATCTGCCCATCTCTGAACCTTGGAACCTTAATTTGATGAATGCATGTTAATGAAGGAGCTTCCAGACTAGACAATTCCACATCTCCTCAAATTCTCTTCGAGACTTGATGAAGGGATGCAGTTCAAACTGAAAAATTTTCAGATAAAAAAAAAAGTCACAAAATGAATTTTCATTCCTAATCCATGATCACACTAAAGACTTTCTCTCCCTCTTGGCATATCTGATAGTTGAATATGTTAGGAAGGATTTTAAATCTCTCATTAATCATTGGTGCTGACCACTAAAAATCATGTTCTGCAGTTGAAGATGGTTCTTTGGATAAACCAGTAGTTTCAAAATGAATATCAAAGTTTTAACCCAGTTTTAGTCCAGGCGAGTTAAATCATCCATGGGTACCTGTACTCTACTGCCCAGACAGGAAAAGTCATCTGGGGGTACCAGCAGTACTCTGCTGCCTCCAGAAAAGTTAACTCATCCTCTGGGACCCGTTCTCCTCAGCCTCCAGTTGAATTAACTCGCAATTGACTTCTCTTTTACTGTACGATCTGGACTCCACAGGATATTACTCGAATTCACTCTATCTAGCAATATTTTGAGAAGTTAATAAAAACCACTAGCCATATTCTGTTTTCGATAAATAGGCTTAAGATAGTGATCCTTTAAGATACATGAGCGTATATAAGGGGGGGCTGAGGGGGCTGCAGCCCCCCCCCCCCCCCGAAATTTTGATTTTATCGGTAAAAATTTCATAAAACCCTTAAAAATAAATTAAATAAGATCATTTAGTTCATAAAACGTATTCTATTTTGGGTGTAATTGCGTTTAAGTTGGCTAACACTCTTCCAAGATCTAAATTGTTAGTATTCCATACACCGGAAATGGTCTCAGCCACCCCCCCCCGAAATTTTCCCAGCCCCCTCCAAAATTATTTTCTATATACGCCCATGTTAAGATACACTCGCTCTCTATCTCTATACTTGTTATTGTTCTAGCTTGTCCCTTTTCATACTTTCCTAATAAGTAAAAAACTAATAAGTAAAACAAATGTTTTTAATAATAAATAAAAAAAGAAAATAAAGGGAGAACTTTATCAGAAGAGCCATTACGATTTATGGTAATACAACATAAAAAAAACTTTTATCATCCCATGGCTCGCTGGTAAACTTCCTCGCTGCACCCTGGATGTCGGCACTAATGACCTAGATGTAGATGCGCCGTAAAAAAAAAAAAAAAAAAAAAAAAAAAAAAAAAAAAATACAATATAAATGAATACCAAAATAATCATAACGATGATTTTAACCCATATGCAAAGAAACATCTTCATCTGCCGAACATGATTGAAATATACAAGCACTTACATGTACTGATGTTAATAAGAGATTTCAAATTCCTTCAAACTGTTTCGTTTGGATAGCTGGTTTTTGGCTAATACAAGCCTTCTTCAGACGTATATGAATAGACAATCAAGTAATTTAACAAAATTATAATGAATTTGACAAACTCTTAAACATTTAAACAAATACGTTATATTTATCTATAATACAATTATATCATATTTTTGGACTGAAGAAGGCTCATAAAAGCCAAAAGCCAGCTATCCAAATAAAACAGTTAGAAAGAATTTCAAATATTAAAACAGACCAACAGGGGAGAGGGGATCTTACTACCAGCACCAAGGACAATTCCTAAACCACAACCTCAGACACTATAAGAAAAAAAAAACTGAGATTACTTTGGGCTGTCATTAGGATTAGAGTAATATGTAGTAGTGTTCATATCCCTGGATCTGATACACTTTCATCGTTAACAGTAAGATCCAATGCTACTTGTATTGCTGAATTTCTTAACCATGTAGCTTTTAAGATATATAGATATTTAGGAATGCAACAAAGTTTAAAAGTAGTCCAAAAAATGCATTAAAAAAAAGAACTGAAAAACAAACTCTATTCTCACGAAGCAAAAGTATAGTAACAGCTGCCCAGGCCCAACTACAAGGTCCTACCAATGTTATATAATAAAAGAGGGCAGTGCTTCGAACAAATCTAAATTAGTAAGTATTTCAATCAATAAGCACATGTATATCAAGCTGTGCAATTACTCGCAGGTGCAGATTATATAAAGCAGCATAATATGTGCCCAAGATAATCATCATAAGGGGAAAATTACTAGGTGACTGACAATCATATTGCACCCAAAACATAATTGAAAACATTTAAAATTAAAATTCATTTACATGAATGGAAGATAACAGCTAGATAAATTCACCATTGTGATCACGATATCAACACAATAAGCATGACAGCAGGTATTTTCTCAAAATAGCATTGTTCCTATGAGAACTTGTTCAAAGTTCTCAGCTATATAATGATAGAGTAATACTAAGTGATAGGCTAATACCAAACAACACACAACACAATAGGTTATTGCAGTTGTGTAATGAACTATAGAAAAAAAAATGTATATGATATAGCAAAACTATTTAGAAAATTTAAATGAAGAAAAATGAAATATGTATCAATATTAAAAACCATAAGAAGTAAAGTTTACATTGGTTAAATTTATGGGTTCTGTTATTTTAAAATATTTATGAATAAAGAAAAGTTGCTCAACCTTGTAACAATGAAATAAAACTGAAAAAACATTATTGAACTTTATTCATACATTGTAATGGTTTTTTTTTTCATCATAAAATCAGAAGGCAATGAAATATTTATTATTTTCACAGAAGTTCAAAAATGAGGCAAATGATTAACACATTATTTAACTGAAGATTACAGGAGCCCATGTCCTATTACATTCCATGTTACTTTTTTGTCCTCAATAAATTGACTAGTGTTCCTAGTATATTTGTTCAATGATGAATTGCATACAGTTTGTAATTGGATTTATACCAAGTCTATGTTAATGGTTTGATTCGACTTTCTATTATATTTTCACGAGTCTTAATTTTCTGTTGATAATTTTATTTATTTATTTTTATTTTAGTGATAAATGTTGATTGTAAATTATTTTATTCTGACCCAGCAGAATTCAGTCAGATTTCTTGCAGACAACAACGGAGTTCAACAAAATTAGTGACCATCTTTCTGTTTTCCGTTTTATTTTTAATACATAAGTACATTATACATGTTTTGTAGCCTTTTACTGCGACTTAATGGCAGCTGAGGCAGCCAGTAGAAAGAGGTACGGCTCAAGAGGAAGCAACAAAATATAGCAAATATCTAGGCAATATTTGTGTATTCAAAATAAGTTATTAAAAAGAATAAATGAATTATTGCTTCTTTTGTTCACTACTGCATTATCATTTTTTATATAAAAGGCATAAGTTGAAGGACATTGAGGAAATTTGCTCAAAATAGCATTGTTTATTTATGTTCAAAATTAATTGGAAATAATAGACTTCCCAAGAGAATTCAGCATTTAAATATTCTTGTGGGAGCTCAAAAACAAATAATTGTCTCATTTGTAAAGTACCTATTTGTAGAAAAACCTACAAATGCTACATAGAGTATAAACAAAATTTTATTGGATACGTTGGTATTCTATGCCATACCATAGTTGCAACTGTGCTAACAGATTACGTACAGTTGGCTACTGTTCCCACATTGCAACTATAATCTTCTTTAGGGTTATTTTCCATTTTTCTACACTCATAACCTTAAATGCCAATACTTTTACATTAGTATCCTTTAAAGAATAAAAATTGTTTGATAAATCCTAAATAATAGACAGTTTTCACGTTAGAATACCATGTTACCCTAATAAATTACCGCAACTAATGAAAAAACAGTTTGTAGCGTTTATTCTGCATATTAGCATTTTTTGGCATAGATAAATTCAAAAATTCCATTCAACTCATTCGATTTCAAAGTAAAAAGTCCGTCTCGCAGGAACTGCATCATCTTAGCGCGGTTCCGTTCATATCCCTAGTCTAATTTGGAAAGATTAAAATAGAAACAGTTATTATTTTGGTTCCACCAGTCTTTTTTTTTAAATTAATTATTATAATGGCGTGTCAACCCTTAAGGTCACTAACGCCATTCCTGTGTGTAGTAAAGTCTTGAAAGGTCATGATTTACGATCTTACCTGGAAGGGTCGGCTAAAACTATGTCCCGCTAGTTACAAGGTCTTGGAATCTTGGAAATCTATATTTCTAACAATAAATTGTTTTTGTTATTTTACTTATCCAGTTTACATACATTATCCAACTATAAGCAATTAAAAAATAACAAGGAGTAAAACAGACAAAAAGAACCGTTCGAATAAACGAAATCAATTAATTTAAAGTTTTAAGCACTTATTTCGCCGATTGACATCGCCTAATCAAAACTTTCATTAGAACCTTTTTTTTAGAGCATTTAATAAGCTTTCTAATGGTATTCTTCCGTTTCCCAAGATTCTCAACCTTTTTCGAGATATTAAGGAAAGTAAACAAAGTTACCAAAACTTTTTATGTCTGTAAATAAAATATTTTATTCTAACCCTTCCTTAACTCCAAATGTAACCAAAATTTCAACATATTCGTTTTAATGAAAGTAGAACATGCAGAAAATGTTTCAACTGAATCCCATGATTCTAAGTACCAAACCAAAAACGGTATTCAAAAATTATTTTTCCAATTTTCTCGAAAACGGTTAAAGCTATCGACTTGAAAATGGTTTCATTCGTTTTCCTAGCCCAAGAAGCATATAAAACGAGTACTTACAAGTTTATGAACTCAAAAACGTAAGCGTTACAATTTTTTTTGCGCGAATTTCGCCCCAAACGCCATCTTCCAGTAGGCGGATTTTGCTGGTTAACGAACTTGACCTTTCAAATTAGACGAAAGATTTTTGTACCAAATTTCATCAAAATCGAACCATTCGTCTGGGAGCTACAGAGCGAACAGACAAATATATATATATATACAAATTTTAACCACTATCATTTTCGGTCTCTATGGGTTCTGAAACGCAAAATTTTCTAGTCGACACTTCCGGATTGCGTCATGAGATCAACCTTATAAGCGGGGTTCCTCCCTATGGGGGAGGTAGGAACCTCGCTAAAAGTATTAAAAAATATTTACTTAAAAATTATCATTATTCATATATATTATTACGTCATAGGATATTATTAATGTATTTGTAATGTATGTACATATTATGTTGAAAACGTAAAATTATGTAATTTATGATCTTTGGATATTTGATTTATACAGGGTGTATCGCAGGTTAATGGCAATTCTTCAGGGGGTAAAACGACACAAAAAATGTAGTTCAACACCACCAACCAAACATTTCTTTTTCACTCCGTTCTAAGGTTTTTTTTGTTTTTTTTTTTTAGAAAAAAACTTGTTTTTTGTAATACAACTCCCATTACATTTTCTTTAAGGGTAATGCACATTCAATGTTCACAATCACCTCATTCAAATCGTAATATCAATTCAAAATGTAGAAATTAATAAAAGCTTCTGGTTGCGACAACTTTTCGAAAATCACTACTCTTTCAAACAAAATCCTGCAGACTGCCGATTTTACAAAAGTTGTATAATTTAATCAGTTTTTAACGATATACTCATAACTGAGATTACCGCTCAATTATTTATAATGTAATTGGAATTCTAGAGTGAAAAAAACATCAAGTAAATAAAAGTAATATTATGTTTATTTTCGTGATATTATCAGAAATAAAAGAAAATTATTCTTCACATGTAGGGGTGAGTTTGGACACATTTTATGATTTAAAAAAATTGTAAATTTTTGAGATATTCAAAAAACAAAATACACTATTCGATAGAGGAAGGTTAAGGGTTCATACATTAATTTTTCCAGATTTTTATAAAAATTCTGTCTTTTGTTATTACAAGAAAACCTCGAAAATGTGTCCGAACTCACCCCAAATGACGGTAAGTACTGAATCTGTAGTTCGTTAGGGAGCTGAGGAAAAAAATCTCGAAAAAACTCTGATTCATCGATGAAAACAGAAGTGCGTTATTGGACGTCCAGAAAGTATCTTTTAATCATAGTTTTAATGAACTAAATTGCTGTTTTTTTAAAGGAAATTGTGTCTATTTTATGATGGCATAATTAGAATTTTATTATCTTGAATATTTTTTGAGCAATCCTTTCTTATTCTTTAAAAAGCATGACTATGTTAAAAAAACAGAAAATTGGACATAGCTCCTTTTCCTTTCGGAATCGGACCATACTTCATATGGGCATATTAAGCATCTGATATATGAAGAATTAAAGGTAAGAAAGTACATATTCAAGTACCCTGCAATTTAAAGTGCACTGTAATATGACTGTGATTGGAGGAAATATTCCAAGTGATAAGACGGGCTGTAAGTGAGAAAGGGCAAAACATTCAAGCAGTTTTAGTTTTTTGCGCCCGAAGAACTGATCACTGAATTAATCTCATAGATAATGGTTTGCTTTTTACATTTTGTATGAATGCTGTACAGAACGTGGATTCTACATGCACTAGTAAATTCCAACTTGTTTCAATTTTTGTAAGGCTGTATTTTGGATTTTTAATTAGACAGCAACATTGAAAAATCATAAGTTTCTAAAGTGTACATTAAACGTATGTATAACATGAAAACAAAGTTTTTTTTCTTTATTTTTCCAGTTCAGAAATTTAAAAAAGTTATTTTTTCCCTATTCCTGTACAGATTAGGCGGATTTTCGGTTTAGAGGAGTTCTACTTTATATATCATATATTCAATGAAAATACTGAACTTTGGCAACAATAACATTTGCTTATCAGTACATTCATTTGTAAAAATTAACACCATTATTGAATTTGTTTCTTAAACCAATATTAATTAAATCATTTTTGTTTGTCATTGTTCATTTTCCTTTATTAACACTAAAGGGTTAGTGAGCCCTTAATAGTGATTGGCTTGAGTCATGAAATGAAATAGAATTATTTGTAATATAATAATATTATTTTTTAAAATAGTTTATATTACACACACTGAAAAAAAAAATAAAGTGATTAATGTTGGCCCATAACTAAAAATATTTTATTAGGTACTCTATAACAATTATTCTTTTATTTTATAATGGATAAAAGCAGTGTATTTGCTTGAAACAATTACATCACCTGATTAAATCTTTATAGCACAAATGCTTACATGTATGAAATTGTTTCTTAAAAAATATAATGATTAATTAAACTATAATTTATTTATTTATGACAAGATTTCTTACCTTCAAGCCCTTTGCTCTGTTAATGGCACGCAGAGGTCTTAAAACTCTCAGGACTCTCAATATTTTGACAACTGAGATTGCACCAGAGCTGAAAAATAGGAAATTATATAGTCATTGTTTAAGGTAACAACCAATTTGTTCTGC
The DNA here is from genome assembly GCA_946811695.1 of Gonocerus acuteangulatus. Lineage (NCBI taxonomy): Eukaryota > Metazoa > Arthropoda > Insecta > Hemiptera > Coreidae > Gonocerus > Gonocerus acuteangulatus. The sequence continues at coordinate 104,554,528 of OX328132.1, forward strand.
CATGTGTGAAATAATCCACCTGGTAGAAACCTTATGTACCTATCAGATGCGAAATAATAAGTATTACATGTCCTCTTTTATATGATTTGGAAGCTCACATGTCTAAAACAGTCTAATTTATATTTAAGACTTCTTTGGTTATAGAAAAAAATTAAATTACAATAAAATAGAGACTGAATTACATCGACCATTGGGTCTAAATTATTAATTAACATTTATATATATATATATGTGTGTGTGTGTGTGTGTGTGTGTGTGTTTGATTGTACAAGCGTAAGGTAATAGACTTCTGTTGAAAAAATATATTGTATTACAATAATTTCTTTATGAAGGAAGGTTATTGATATGGCAGTGTCCTATCAGCTAAGTTCCTCTTTGTGTGATGAAGCCTTCCTTTTGTAACGACCTCTCATGTGATGTATTATTTGATTAATATAATAAAGTTATGTTTAATAAAACAAGTTGACTCATTTAATAATATTAACAGTGGTAGCAGAGCATGGTTTGTTATTCATGAAAGTAGTTTTGTGGTTGATTAAGAAATGTCGCTCAAAGAAAAGTAACCTTGTGTAGTTCGCAGGAGTACACTTTAACAATTGGTATTTTCGTATGAAAGCATATTTAGAGAGGCCAACGTATTGAAGATTCGGACCTTCACAAGTCAGAAGCAAAAGGATTGTTAATAGCTGGCGAAAGTAACAGTTACTTAGAGTATATCAAGAATGAAATGAGTAAGTATTCAATGTTTAACAGCTTAGAGGAAAATTTTAAGAAGAAGGGAGTTTGGAGTAGATTATTTTAAGAAGAATGTTAAATTACATAAAATATAATGAAGGAGATTTGACCATTTTACAGATATGGAGAGTATTTTCATGCAACTTAAAGATGCAGACAATCTCTTAAGTGAAGAAGAGAAGATGAATTATATTCTGCTATCAATGCCTAATAGTTACAAAAATATTGTCCCTGTCTTAGAAACAATGGATAATTTGACTGTGAATTTTATTAAAAATAGAATACTGGGAGAGGAAGAAAAGAGAAAAAAATCGTTTCAAGCAGACAATATTACTTGTGTTGCATTTGAAATATTTTTATTTCGCCCTGAAATATTTTTATTTCAGGGCTTTTTAAAAATTAAATACAATGTTTTTAAGCCTGCCGTAGACAAATACAAAGCCTAGAATAAGAAAATGATAAGAAAAATGTTTAACCCATTTGTGACCGTAACTTTTTTTCCCAAAATGTTTTCTTGTAACATTTCTTGGTACTTCAGAAAACATTTTAGGACTCCTGAAAATTGTTTTTAAAAATATTGACACCTTAGTTTTTGCCAAATGTAGTGTAACCAAATTAGCCCCCTGGACACTCAGCGTCAGTAGACTAGATTTGAATTCCCAGAATTGTGAGGCCTGGTACCTCTACTAGCCCGCTGGGCACTAATGGGTTAAAAAAAATAAATTAAAAAAGCATATTAGGAGAAATGAGAAGAATTGGGCGGAGAAGGATCAGCTATTTTAATTTTTAATGCCTTCTCATAAGGGTTAACAATTAATAGTTATTTTTATAAAACAATTTTAACATTAAAATAAACACATTTTCACAGTATAAGCCAGATATATCCAAAGACTAAATCTTCAATTTAAAATATTTAATGAAATTTTACATACACTCAATTTTGAGCTCATTTCCCCCCAAAATTGTAATAGTAAGGAGTATTAGTTGTTTTTAATTTATTATTTAGTTTACACTAAGATTATTTAATCCCAATTAATATTATTTTTGTCATTGCCACTTTCAGTAAAAATATATAGACTGTCAATAACCATTGGAATATTGGATAACTTTGTTCTGGTAACTCTCCTTAGAGTTATATCTGGTAACTAAGCACACACAGCCAAACTATACTGCAAATTAAACTGTATACACACAGTACCAAGAACATTAAAAAGTATACAACAATATCTGACATTATTTTTAAAGCCTCCTTCAAAGTTAGAGGTTTAAATAAAATTCATTGATCATTTAATGTTGTAAAACATGACCTAATGTTTGAATATTTTTAATTCAAATAAACTATTTAAAGGTACCTTTCTTTGTTAGTAAATTTCATGAATGGTGATTTTTTCTAAAGGGAAGTGACACACTCGGAACAAAAAATTAATTATAACTGATGAAACAAGTGTGTGGCCATTGTACTGACATGAAGAAAAATTTAAGCAACGAGATAAATAATAAAGTCAATAGAAGGTGTTGATCATTGGGGTTCGATCATGTGATTGAATAAAAACTACATTTTATAGCTAAAATGAATTTATTTTTGCCAGCATTGATATGCAAGCCTTCTTCAGGGCTATGGAGGAGAGGGAGAACTGTCCCGTTTTGTGGAAGCTACCTTTCTCATGTAGCCACTCTAAGAAATGTAGCTTCCACGATTCTCACAAAACATTTCTCCCTCTCCTCCATAGCCCCGAAGAAGGCTTGCATATCAAGCCAAAATGCTAGCAGAAATAAACTTATTTCAGCAATAAAATGTAATTTTTATTCAATCTCGTGAACGAACCCAATGATGAACACCTTCTATATCTCAACGGTTGAATATATCTTATCAGTTAAGGTCAATAGTCTAAATATTATTTAAAAATACACAGTAGTAAAAAAATCGTAATGAAATAGTTCAAATTTTGAGTTTTATCCATAGAATAATATATTGTGCAACTTGCAACCGGTTTATAATACCGATTGGTTTTGTATTTTACAAATTACTTATTCATCTAATTTTACTATTACTTTTTGATCTAATTAGGCATCATTTTTATCCTAATCAACCCATTCTCAAGACCTCCAGTAAAATATTAAATTTTGTATCTGTATTTGTCAATGAAGTTGGGAATGGAAGTAGTATAAAGGCAACATTGAAAGCTTTTTCTACAAATTTTATGAGTTGCCTACTGGATATTATATACTAGAGAAACAATTATCAAAGTTACTATAAATAGAATTACGTTCTTTCAATGAAATACAGTGGAACATGGATAATTTGAAACCATCTTTAATTCGAATATTTCTCTCGGTCCCTATAATTTAGGACATAAACAATGTAAAAAAATGGTGGTAAATTTGAATAAAAGTTTGGATAATTCAATTTTTTTACGAGTCTGTGCCTCCACTGGGAAGTGGACAGGGAGGCGGTCGATCTTAAATCTTGTGAAAATATTCTCACCTCGGGTAAGGCGGATAGTAAGATACGGATGTAGGGGTTCCGGGACAAGAAGTGCGGCAGTCTCATATTCTAGTTCTTGGACTCTAGAAGTTCTGCAAAGTGGTGGGTCGCGCTTCCTCCCGTCCAGGGGTTGTTATAGTTACATCCTGTCATTTTATCCTAGAATTCCCTCCCACCATCTCTTCGATCTTCATTTCTTATTCAGTTATAAGTCAGTCAGTGCCTAGATCTGTTGTATTGTTTGTGCCTTGAATTTCTAGTGTACAGTGCAGTTCAGTGAGTTGTTGATTTAAGATGTCGAAGCCTAGAAGTTATAAAACTTTAACGTTGTCAGAGAAAATAGCTGCAATTAAAGAGGTTGAAAAAAAAATAAAGAAAAAATCTGAAATTGCCAAGGACTTTGGAATTCTTCTGAACACTTTACCAACTTATCTGAAAAATAAAGAAAAATTCTTGCCCATGAAAATTACTTTTTCAAAACAATAGACTTTTATTTTTACTTTTGTTGATAAATTCTGTATTACCTATGTATGTAATCATCAATTCTTGAAATGTTTGTTTTTCTTTAAATAAAATGTATTTTTTTTTTAATTAAAAAATGTGAAAATATGAAGTTCGATTTCTTAACCCTTTATTTTCAATAACTATTGTAATTTTAATTTTGGATAATTCAAACTTTTTTATCGGTCCCTAGGGGTTCGAATTATCCAAGTTCTACTGTACTCTAAATCAGTTTTACTTATTCCTCGAGTTGAGTGCTTCAAAACTTTTTTAAATAAATAATTGACCAAGTGAAATATTTTGACAAAGCTCATAAAAGATTAAACATATACAAATGCAAATTAGAACTTACCTGAAAAACATAGAAACTAGTGATACACAGACCACTAATAAATCGAGCAAGTTGAAAGCTGAACGACAAAATGCTCCATCATGAAGCACAAAGCCATAAGAAATAACTTTCAGACAAATTTCAACCGTAAAAACAGTGGTAAAAAAGTAGTCAAAATACTGAAGAACCTAAAAAGAGAAACACAAGAAAAAAAATTAAAGTAAATTTTGTTTAGCCCTTATATAAAGTAATATTAATAATTTCTTAGTAGGATAAAAGTCACGAGCAATGACTTTAAACACTAGATCTATCAAATATTGATTTTAACCCTATTTTTACCTTTTTACATAGCATGCCTTTTTTTTTTTTTTTTTTTTTTTTTTTTTTTTTTTTTTTTTTTTTTTTTTTTACCGTGCATCGACTTCTGGGCCATTAGTACCAACATCCCAGCAACAAACTGCAGCAACAAATTTTCTCGAGCCGTGAGAAAATTCCTTCTGCCGGTGAGACTCGAACCCATCATCATCTCCATGAGAATCTAAGGCCACTAGACCACAGGGAGACCCAGTATACCTTATTATTTTTATTTTTTACTCTACTATGTATATGTATATATATATATATATACATATATATATATACATATATATATATATATATATATATATATATATATATTTACATCGAAAATTTTAAAGGAGTCATTTTGGTTCAATTTGCAAATCCGGTGTTGAGTAAATTCGCATCTAGATTCAGAGAATAATTACGAATATCTAATAAAAACATGAAGTAATTGATCAAAACAATTAAAAGTTTTGTATATGACATCTCCATCAAAAGTTTCAATTTTTTTCTTATTATTTTGAAAAAAAAAAAAAAAAATGAGAATTAACTTGAGTGGCTGAGGCGAGTTAATCAATCTTTCTATTTTCATGATTAGCCAAGATTAACCATGATTTTCAATTGACTCAGTTATGAAGTTGCCCGGATTGTGGAAAGTTCTTTTGCGTGCTGTGGCTGTAAATATTTTAAATTTTAGCTCCTGATGATGCACTAAAAGTGTGAAACATGTTCCAGAGGAATTAATAATATTTTTATTAATTCACGCATTTTTATTTCTTGCCACCTGATGAATGAATAATTGTACTAGAATGTACTTGAAGTCATACAGGATTTTTTTTTACAAATTACTAATATAAGTAAATAGATTTTATGTACATATATAATTAAACTGATATTGATATATTGATCTTTATGATGAATAATAGGATGGTAGTGCCCCCTTCATACTGTTTCATTCTAACTTCAGGCCTGCTCAGCTAAAAAGATAATATTATTAGGCATTGCAAACAAAACTACTACTTATAATTTGCTTTAACTATCAATCTTTGATAAAATTATGTTTGGAATATCATATACATTAGGGAGTATTTCAGTGCAATTTGAAAATGAGTAAATTCTATTGAGTTAATAGGATCGAGGGAAATAGGTTGAAGCCTTAAATAAACAAATGGTGACCATCTTCATGTGACCTAGATTCCTAAGATGTTGTTTCTTTGTTCTCAGTTTTCTCTCAACAAACTGCATCTTGTAAGTAATTTGGATGAGCACAGACCATCACAATGGTGACTTGTTCAGCCTTTGGCTGTAATAATGGAACTTCTGGACCTAATAAAAAGCCGAACATTACATTAAGTATTTCAAAAGATTACGCCTTCATTTTTTTACTAGAATTTCCTTCCAATTTCTGTTGTTTGGCTTTATAAAAGAAGAATGAACCTACTTAGTTTTCTGATTCTGAGACCATCACAACCCCTTTGTTATTGCTAAGCCACTGCAAGAACAATAGATCTATGTAAACACTTCCTTTACAAAGTGAATAAATACCTTCATTTCACCTAAACTTTTATTGAAGCCTTAACTTTACTTCACATGAAAGTTTTTTTTTTATTTAAATATAACTAAATAAGGCAGCTTTGCTTACCTTAATGATGATAATTTGTATAGATTGACTGCATTTACTCTTTTCAATCTTTTATCCAAAACACATCCTTTCTAAAAGTGATAATGTGCCAATAAAAACTAATTTGTTTTTTTTTAAGTATGTATATATATATATATATATATATATATATATATATATATATATATATGTATATATATGTATATATTTTCATTCATTCATTTAAGTTCATTGTTTGCTTACAATCATATTCAGAAATTCATTTTTGCGCATCACTGGTCACACTAAGATAGCCGACATTCCACCTACACTTTTTTTTTTTTTGCATTGGAAGATAGATAACACTCCCTCCACTATCTGCTAACTCAATGGTAAATTCTTCATTATTTAAGAAAAAATCTTTATTAAACATAGGAGATAGAAATTCAATCAATAGCAGATTTTCATGATCCAGAAAATTAGAAGTTGTATAGAGAAATAGCACAAGGCATAATTCATGCTAATAATATTATTATTTTCAAATCTCAATCTTCACCATTAACTTACTTTGTTTCTATAGGAATATGCATCAATAGGGTCTTCTGCAGCTAATAATGCTGAAGAAACCATAATGCATACTAATATTACGTTCCCAAAATGTGAGTGATTGCAAAGCCAATGACAAAATACTCGAAATCTGAAACAAAAGAATTAACTATATGAGAGGTAATTACTTCAATCTGCTTAAATCCTGTACAACATTGTTATGCCTTTGTTACTTCAGGTGGGTTCAAAAATAGTTAATAAAGCTCATTGGCTGAGTTAAAGTTAATGATTTAATTTGCATAGTTTTATACTCCTTTCACAAGAATTCTTAGAGTAGGTATATGGGCATATTTCTCTCCTATAGAACAAAACAAATGAATTTGATAAAATAACTTTATGCATTGTTTAAAAAAAGTAAAGATGATTCAGGGCTTTAAATTGAACATATGCCTTAAAATGACCACAAGCATTTTAAAATTTGACAAGATAAAAATTTAGCAATTCAAAATCATAAAAAAATAACCAAGATATCAGATATAGCAATTGAGGTAGACAAATTACACCAAACTGCATGGGCGTATATAGAAAATAATTTCGGAGGGGGCTGGGAAAATTTCGGGGGGGGGGGGAGGCTGAGACCATTTCCGGTGTATGGAATACAAACAGTTTAGATCTTGGAAGAGTTTTAGCCAACTTAAAGGCTATTACACCCAAAATAGAATATGTTTTATGAACTAAATGATCTTATTTAATTTATTTTTAAGGATTTCTTGACATTTTTACCGATCAAATCAAAATTTCGGGGGGGGGGGGCTGCAGCCCCCCTTATATACGCCCATACCAAACTGGACAAATTATAAACTGTCGCTTGACAGTTCAGCTGACTTGTAGTCTGTTTCTGTTCATATCCCTAGTGCCATTAGTAAAAGGATAGAAGGATTTATTGAGAGGTTTTGATCTTTCATGAAAAATATAAAATGAAATCTCAAATAGAAGTAAGATTTTAGGGGCCATTACAGGAAACTGACAGTATCCTAAGCGAAAATTACTCCATCCTCTATCTGAACGTTCGCACTTAGAAACACTATAACCAATGCGTTTCTAATATTCTTAATTTGTTTTACTAAAATATTAAAGTAAGAAAAACAGAGAAAAATATTCCTTCAAAAGAAAAAAACTAAGAAATCCGAAGTTTTAAGCACTTATTTTTCCCGATTGACATTGCCCCATTGAAGATTAATTCAGAACCTTTTTCACAGAGAGTTTAGTAAGCATTCACTTATGATCACCTTCCACTTACTATGATTTCCCAACCATTTTGGAAAGATGATTTAGAAAGCATTTAAAAATGATATTTAGAAAACATACAAAAAGATGATTTTATAAAAAAACACAAAAAAAGATTTGAAAATTTTTCGTATCTGTTAAAAAAATATATATATTCCTAATAATTCCTTAACTCGAAATGCAACCAAAATTTAAATATCTTAGATTAAATGAATATCAAACGTCTGGAAAAAGTTTCAGCTGAATCAATTGTTTCTGAATACCCAAAATGAAAATTAGTAGAAGGTAGTTGTATCAACATTTCTTGTAAACGGTTACAGATACCACCAGATATCATGTTAAAAATGGTTTCATACGTTTTCCTATGTTAGAGAACCTAATAACCTGAAAACGTAAGTGTTACAATTTTTTTCGCACGCATTTTGCTTTGAAAACCATGTTCCAGTGGACGGATTCTGCTGGTTAAATTGCACCAAATTTCATCATAACAAGACCAGTTTTTACCCTGTGAGAGAGTGAACAGACAAATATATATAAACGGTTCGAGATAAAAAAAAATTATAATTTAAAATTTCATTTAAAAAAACAGTGATTTAATTCACTAAATCTATTGACAAAAGATACTTTATGGACGTCCAATAACGCCTTCTTTTTTTCCTCGATGAATCAGATATTTCTTGCAAATTTTTTCCTCAGCCCCCTAGCGGACTACAGATTCAATACGTAAAAAATCTATGCAAATGAAGTGGAGGTTTATTGAGGGATGGGTTGAACGATTGACTCCCTTTTGTCAAAAAAAATGTGGATTGTAGTTTTGTTACATTCAAATACCTTGTGTGATTAAATTCTTGATTATTCATTTTTTATTGACCAAACTGTGGGAATCCATTGTGCAGACTGGAAGCAATAAAAAGTAACTGAAAGAAACGATTGGAAACTTTTTCCATTAAGGAGATATGTTACATTTTGTGTTTTCCAAATTTTCATTGATTTATCTTTTATGTGATGTAGTTGGCAATAAAAAAAATTGCTAACGTATTTGAAATTCGGAAATTTGCTGAAGCTGCAAATGGTCTTTTCTCAACTTGGACAGTGGATCCATCCACAGGCTAACAGCACTGCTGCTGTTAACTGGTCAGCAATCCATGAACCATGAACCTATGTGCAATCGGAATGTCTTCCAATGCAATAGGTCGATCGTATTGAACGAGGTTTAAAAATGCAGTTGAGTCAATAAATGTAGTTAATTAAATCACTGTTTTTTATAGAAAACGTTGTGTATTTTATGAATACTTAATTGGAATTTAATTATCTTGAACCGTTTTTGAGCAATCCTTTCTTATTCAATAAAAAACACGACTACGTTAAAAAAAAAACAGAAAATTGGACAGAACTGCTTTTCGCTTCGGAATCAGACCATACTTCAAATGAACTTTATTGTTGAAAATTATGTACATGTATATGTGTTCTGCAATGTGAAATTTTTGAGTTGGCACTTCCAGATTGCGTCATAAGGTCATCTTCATAAACGGGTTTCCTCCCTACAGAGGGAGGGAGAAAACGTGCTGAAATACATAATAAGACTAATTTCTGAATCTATAAGGTAACTAAAGGGTAGAATAAAGAACCTTTCTTGAGTAAAGAAGAGATTACATTCCTCAGAAGAAATATTAGCATAAACCCTCTACATTCAGGAACGGATTCACCCCCGCACTTGTCAGATAATGGAGAGAACATTATACAATCAACCACCCTTCCTTCTCCCCCTCAGGGCCCTAAGCCCCATACACCCTAGGGCCCAAACTCTTGGAGTTACTTATCATTCTGCCTACAACAGTACAAGACAAATGTGTCCCGTAAACGTTTATACATATACATACATCTTACGAAGTCAAAACAAGTTTTCTGAAGGTTATTGCTTAATATTTTAGTTACTGAAGGTTATATGATAACTATTTTGAAGCAGGAGAAGGGTTAGATAACAAACAAATGTGTACTTGCGCACCTACGTTATATTCTCAAACTTTACAAATATTATATACCGAAATCATAAGAATCAAGTTAAATATATAAAAAAAAAGTTTGAGCAAGTTTCGGCTGTTAACAAGGCTTGTGAAGTGAAACAAAGCACAAATTATAATTCAAATACTTTTTAAAAAACTTGACTTAATTATTCGATTGGGCTTCATGGTCCATATTAAAACAACTTAGGCTTTAACCCCGATTACCTTCACACTCTTCACAAAACGTATACATTTTTTGACTTTTTTATCAGGCTGGATTAGGGACACTGGTGTCCCGTATGCTGATTTTGTTCATTAGTGTACGTTACAGGAACATGAATAGAGTGCTCTACCGCTAAGCCAAACTCACCCCCAATCAAAATACATTTATCTCTAAAATAAGAAGGGCTCTGCTCCCTGTTTAGTCCTGCTCTTGTCTATTTGCGCCTGTTAGTAAGCCAGAGTTCTCGCTAATGCTATCTTTTTCCTAAAAATTAAGAAAGAAAAGAGAATTTGATTGATGAATTACTGGATGGAAAACTGTATGCAAGAAGTATTTCTTTCATAGAGCTTGCCATGTTTTAAATAAAACTCTTTTATCCTTTGAAAAATATAACATTTATCTTTCATCTTAATTGCAAATTTTAACCTTTTAAAGAGTTCATTTTTACCAATTGGAAAAGACTAAATCCTTATCTGTAAAATAGTTTTTTTCTAAATCAAAAGATTATGGTAACTTATATTCAAAAAATAAGTAAAAACAAAGTCTCAAAAAATGATAATGTTCTGCTTTGAAAAATACAAATGAAGAAATAGTGCTTGCTTACATATATAAGAAATAGTGCTTAGGGCTTGAGTGTGGGTAAGCACACTACATATGCCTTTTCCAAAAAAAAATATTTATAAAAACGTACCTCCTACACTAGCTAGTTGGAAAAGGGTGGTAGCTATCCCAAAATATATTACAATACATTTTCTACAGAAAGGGGCATATGGCACCAAGAGCATACTAATGTAATTAATATATTAATCAAACTCTGCTGCTTTAAATTAAATCGTAAGGATGACGAATTATTTTTCTTCCTCAAAGACGTAAAATAATAAAAATATATAAAAATTAAATAAAGTTTACATTTTATTATTGTTTTAAAAATATTTTAAATGTATACGTCATTTTAAAATAAAACTCTTTTAATTAGACAAAACATTTTTCATGCCATAAAAAAAATGTAAACTTAAAGGCAACCCAAAGAAACATCTTCTGAATCCCAGACGCTAAAAAAATAGCAAACTGAACAAGTAATCACAACAAAATTGTGAACAAACAGAAAATTAAGACAAGAAATGTAAAACCTACATTAGATATAAAAAATCATGTAGGTACAGTTGGGGGTCCATAAAACAAATGTTTGTTTATTGAAAGTCTCTGTTTATTGAATATTTTTGGTATCACAGAAGATTTCAAATCGAAAAATACTTTTTAATCTTGAAAACAATTATCTTTATTACAACATTTTTGATCCAAGAATCCAAGAAACAATAAAAAGTATGTGGACAAAATCAACTTGGGTGGAATGTTGTGCTGCAAATAAGTTACCTTGTTAAAGAAAGTGAACAGTAGCATACAAACAAAATAAGATGCCACGATGACTTTTGGAGTTTGGGTAATAAATAGGATATATTGAATCAATAATCATAGATAAACAAACATAGCAGTTCTGACTGTAGCCACATAACACTTAATTTGAATCTTAACAAAAACAAAGATAGCCTCATAAAATTATTCAAACCTGCATTTTGGCTGGTAGAAAGGAAAATCTAAGCAACATTTGTTTTTAATTAAAATAAAACAAGTATTGCTGTACTATGGTCATTAGCAGCCTCCCACCCAGGCATCTCAACTTGTAGATTGGTTTGACTCAACCTCTCATTGAACCCCCCCCCCTCATATTTCTAGGGGTTTTCTTAAACATTGTGGAATTTGCTGAATGATGAAACAATCCTTGAAGCTTTAAGTTTTATTTTTTAAACTGTAATTTATTTATTAATTTCCTTTTCTTTTACTAATGTTATAAAATCCTTGTGGAAAATACCATTTGTTATCCTTTTCAACTAGGTATAATTGACAAAAAATTATTATTTTTTTCATAACTTTCATACAGATGAGATATTTTTCATTTTATCTATTGGTGATAGGAAATCCACTGTTGTTATTATATACTACCACTAAACACATCATGGGTGTATATAAATTTGAAAATTGTATTTCATTGGTAAAAATATGTCATGAAACCCTTAAAAATAAATAAAATAAGATCACTTAGTTCAGAAAAAGTATTCTTTTTGTTGGTGTAATAGTGTTTTAGTTAGCTAATATTCCTAGTCTTAGTTGGCTAAATTCTAGATTGTTAGTATTTCATACCCCGGAAATGCACACATCCCCCCCCCGAAATTCTACCAGCCCCCCTAAATTATTTCCTATAAACGCCCATGAAACACATTCCACTCCCAATCACTTATTTTATATTTTACATTGGTGTCACAATATGAAAGATTAACAAGATATTTAATGATACAAGCCTTATAAAATTACAATGTTAGCCTTTAGCTAAAGAAGACGAGTGAAAGTACTGTATAAGTCAAAGACTGACTATTCTAGCAATAGCTTAGGGCACATTGAAAAAATTGTTTGCAGTTAGATCGCTAATCTTTATTACTTAAATGTCAGATTTTAGTATGAGAGGGTGTAAACAAATTGCCACATTTTTCATTTTGATTTGAATGCAAATACGTTCATTGATAGTAATAGAAAATGCTATTAAAATCAATAAAATGTAGCCTAAAACCTTGAAAAAACAAAACTCTGAGTTGTCACTGTGCAGAAAAAAAAACCTGTGCCTGAACCAAGCCCAAGTAACATTGTTAAGTGAATAAATTAATTATACATTAAACACTAAATCTAACGAGCATAACAATAAAATTAATGAAACTTTTAATAGAATTACAACTACAACTACAATACTACCATGCAAGTAGGTTAAAAAAAGAATCTTAAATTTGTACACCTGCTCAGCTTTTGAAATTGTATTTAATGCATGAATACAAGGTATACTGGTATGTAATATGTATATGTATAAGAACTTCCAGATGTACATTTAAATTTTCTTTTTTTTTTATTTGTATAACTAAATAAGCAACATTATAAAACATTAGCAATTTCAGGACAAGTTCATTTTTGCAGCTAACTTCAATACAAGAGACAATAGTAACAACAAGCTTTGTGGTAGCTCTGCACTTGTTTTTGGTAATAGTATTTTAAAATAATTGCTCATTAAATAACATTATCTTCAATCAGATTAAAAATTAACACTATTTGAATCAAATTAGTAATAAGAAAAATCATGCTTCCCTCCAGTTTTTCAGACTAGTAATGGACTTTATTAGGATAACTATTCTACTTCTACCCCTTTTGACTTAAATAAATAATTTTCAAAGAAACCTCCTGCCCACCTTCTATTTACTCATATTTATGAATAGGTAAAATAAAAATTAATATGTTTATTTAAAGGAATTTTATATTGAATTTTATATTGAATCCAGTCACAAAAAGAACAAATTCTTATAAAACGATGCATCTGTTCAATGTCAATTATAAATTTAAACATCGTATTAGAGAAGGAGCACAAAGTATAAATCTTACTTTTTCTAAAAAAAGATAGTTATCAAGTAATAAACCTTTTGTTCAAAACAAGCAGGCAATAAATCTCTTTATTATTTGGGATTACTGCTCACATACATTCAAATATTCCCAATATTAGTTAATATTATAACAACTCAAAAAATTGTAGTGCCTCCACTAGATGAAATGTTGCTTCAAATAGCACCTATGGTGTACTTTATATTTTGTGTTGTTTTTGGAGTAGCAAAAACATGGGGGATAATGTTATGAAACATAAATTGTTGTTCAAGGATAAATAACAAAATTAATCTTCAGTCTCTTATAAAAAAAACAAAAAATAATAATAATAATAATAATAAAACCCTTCTCTGGGTAGTACAAGCCACCAAAAAGATGCAGAAACCTTCCAATTGTGTTTCAAATATAATGAATTATTGATAATTTATATCTTTGTTTTGGCTTTTGTTAGAAATTACTTTGAATTTGTACAGTCGTATTTAATACTTTCTAAGCAAACATTTCACATTAATTTTATCTCCCTCTAGTTATTCCTAATATATATATTGCAGCAGCAATATATTGTAAGGGTTGAGTCTGGGTTCCTTTATAGTAAATACTGGTTTGTAATGAGTTATATTATTTTAAAATGCAACGTATTAACACAAAATTTAGGCTCCAGTGGTTTAGAAAATGTGCTTTGCCTCCAGGACCACAACAATCTCACTAACTTTGAAATGCTATATGAAGTTTCTTATGGGGGTTTTGAAGGTTTTTCAGCTGTCTTCCGTGTCTCTCCAGAGGCTGCACCTATGGAGTTTCCAATGGAAAAAAGTATTTTTTATATATGATTCTAATTGACGATTTAGTTATAAGAACATTTGATAATTAGGAAGGCATCCGAATGTGTCTAAAATACAACAAATTCTAAAATGCACCTTTTCACATAAAAATACGAGAAAATACAGCAGAAGTAGTTTCAGTAAAAAATTTACGCATATTAATGCTATGGAGGATTCCATTTTTTGGATGAGCAAATGCAAGAATCTCTAAATTTACAGAAAAGAGGTATGGCATTCATGGAGTTGTCACTCCAGAGAATTAAAATGTGTTAGTATTTCAGTGATTTTATTAGGATTAATTATGAGGAAGAGTTCATCGACATATTTTTGAGGGAGATTGTATCATTAGGGAACATAGGGAGGGTGAGCTTGAGCAGGCCTTAAAGAATGATATTTTATAAGTGCTAAAATCACTGAAATACTAACAGCTTTTAATTCTTACCACCAGTATGTGGACAAATGCAAAATCTATGTGGGCAAAATTGCATGGTATTTATGATCAGAGGACAGAACAAAGACAGGACAGATTTTGTAACCACTTTTTTGGCATTAAAGAAAAATATCTCGGTGACACGGTTGCAAAACACATAGCAAAGTTAGAAAAATTGTGATAAGAGCTACAGGATAAATGAGGATAAAGTCAAGCTACCAGACTATTTTTCCTTAATCATGTATTAAGCACAATGCTGGGTGAATATCATGAGCATGAATGCATGGGAGTCTTTTCCCATGGAACAGAGAACATTAGATCCGGTACGAGAGATGCTTTGTGTGGTAGAAATGCACATGAAAGAACGATCTGAAAGTAATAGTAGTTCATCGGTTGCATTTTATGTTAAAGCAAGCAACAGTAAGTCTTCTCATTACAGTAAAAATGTAAATAAGGCTCACTCGAGAAATAATAATGATAAAAGGTTATGTTATCATTGTCATCAGTCTGGTCATTTTAAAGAGAATTGTCTTAAGAGACAAGTAGTAAATGGAATGCTGTAGATAATAGTACACCTCGTTGTTCTTTTAGCGCGGTTCCTCCCTCCCTTCATAGGGAGGAACCCCGCTTATGAGGTTGATCTCATGAAACAATCCGGAAGTGCCGACTAGAAAATTTTGCGTTTCAGGACCCCTAGAGACCGAAAATGACGGTGGTTCGAATTTGTTTGTATATATATATATATATATTTGTCTGTTTGCTCATTTCTGGCTTCCGTTAGTTTTATAAGAATGGTCAACTGGCTGCACAGGCAACTCGTTCAGATGGTCTGTTTACCATGAATATGAGGGTTCTGCCTTTTACCTCAGCACTGGCTCAGATTGCAGTTCATGATAATCTAAAATTCTGGTGCAAGAGGTTGGTACATCAGAATAAAATGTATGTGGGTCAATATCTAAAACAAAATAGCATTGACGTAGACTGCAAAGTCACCTCAGATTTTTGTGATGCATGTATACTTGGAAAAATGCACAGAATACGCTTTGTCAAAAGAATGTTGGAAGTCTCCAAACCTGGAGATGACTAGAAGGATAAAAGCACTGAAGAATCTTCTGCTAAGGATATTTCAAATCGGAACCCCCTGTATATAAAAATCATGTGTCTGTCTGTTTGTTCCTTATACAAATCCACACCGTTTGCCGATTTTGACTAAACATGGCACACAGGTAGGTCTTGACCCGGGAAGTCTTGTAGGCTAGGTCAAAAAATTCTACCAGCTGTCTGTCTGTATGTTTGTTCCTTATACAAATCCACACCGTTTGACCGATTTTGATCAATCTTGGCACAGAGGTAAGTGCTGATACAGGGAGAGTCGTAGGCTCGGTTAAAATCGTCTAGGACTAACATTTCAGAAGTCATGGGTTCGAAACTGTGAACCCGAACAGTTACAGATTTTAATATTACTTATTTGGTTTCTAATTTATTTGGGTTTTTCTAGACGCAGAAAGTAGGTGTAGCATGGCACACCGGGTACCTACTAGTATATACACACACACATATATATATATATATATATATATATATATATATATATATATATATAATATAAAATTCTTGTGTCACAGTGTTTGTAAGAAAACTCCTCCGAAAACGCTTGACCGATTTTTATGAATTTTTTGTGTATTCGGTAAGTCTGAGAATAGGACGTAAAATATTTGTTATGCCCCTAAGTGATAAGGGCTGTACCGCTCTAATAGTTTTTAGCATAAATATGCTTTAGCGATGACTAAACTGGAAAAAATGTTACAAAAAAGTGTCTGCTGGTGCCCGTGCATGTGCGGTGGCCATGTACGAAAAAGAAGACTGCATGTTATACAGTACATTATTTTAGCATAAACATGCTCTAGGCACACCCATCCTTTAATTCATTTAATGGGTACTGCACAATCCGGGTGTCCCGGATCAGAGGAATCCAGCTATGTCTACCACTCACGGAGGAACTTGCATCGATATGATCTTCGCTAGAAACATAGACAAGATCGATATCAAAAATTATGTCAGCAACTTCAGTTATCACAGACCTGTATTAGCTATCACATCTGAGGATTGTAAAGAATAAAAAAATAAAGACAATTTTCACAACAGTTTATTTTATTTTTATATACAGTAAATTAAATAGAATTGTCGGGTGGAGCTAAAGAATATTTAGGTTCCTGAATTTGAGCAGAAGGCTCTAAACGATTTGATTTTTTTTTTACAACATTTTTATTTTTATATTTTTTATGATTTGGCATTAAAAAACACCTACAACTCTAAATTGTCACCCTTCTGCCACCCATCCAAATTTTTTAATAGTGATATTAGTTCTTTAAGAATTGTCAACCCTTTGTGCTTGATAACGTATCAATTATCCACCCAGACCCAGTGACTGGTGTCACTCCACACCCAGTAAACAGCAAGGATTAGGGGTGAGAACAAAGCCTTCTCTCATTCCCTATAGAGTTTTCGGCCATTATTATTCCCTCAGATGTGCCAATTGAATTCAAATGCCTTCAATTTACAATTAGATTGTCATTTACCTTCTCGCGTGGGTAAGCCATTCAGTTAGATTGAGTTGGCTAAAGTTGGACTGACCAAAACTCCATTGCAATAAGAGATTGATATTGTGTTTTTTTTTCTATCATAATTAATGATAGAGATATGATTTAAAATATATTAGTTAAGATAATTAAGTACAAGGGGGACTCCCATGGTCTAGTGGCTAACGCCTTAGTTTCATATGCGGGAGATGGTGGGTTCGATTCCCACCGGCGGCAGGAATTTTCTCATCTCAAAAGATTCTGCACTGCACCCTGGATGTCAGCCCTAATGGCCTAGATGTCGATGCGCCATAAAAAAAATAAAATAAAATAAAATAAAGTACAATGAATAAAAAAAAACAAAAAAATGGATTTTTAGTGTTTGGTTCATTTTATAGGCTGCCATCATTCATTGCACTCTATTCCTCTTTCAGTCACAGGCCAAATACCCTTACTTACTATATGTTAGTTATTTTTTATTTTACTACCAAAATATTTGCTAGAATACTTAGTCTGAAGATAATCTTCTGAAAAATAATACATCTGGTCCCAAGAACCGTTATGAGAGATAAATGAATTTTGATTAAAAAAGCCAGGTAACAAAAACGTTTTAAGGCCTGAAAATTTTAATCCAGGGTAATAATTATGTTCTGTCTATATAAATAGAGGAATAGGCAATTGAATAATCTAAACTTTGCTTAAATGTTAGTAATTTTTTTTTTCTGAGAACGAATTGAATGCTTTCCCTGATGGCAATTTTCAACACAATTAGGAACTCTCTTCAGTCCATTTTACACCTCAATTAATTTCTTACTCAAATATTCATTTATTTTATGTTAAATATATAAATATTTTATTTTCTGTCCATTTGAGGACTGAAAAAGGTTTGCATCAGAGTTCATAATCTACTCTCACAAAAAGGTTTTATGGATCATTTTCACCACAGAACAGTACTTCTCATCAACCATACTTTACATTGAAGATGGATACACTAAAAAAATCAAGTCACAACACTAGGGATTAATCCAATGAGAAATAATAATTTCCTAAAAGAATTCTCGATATATAATGTTCTGAAAAATAAGTGATTATTACTAAATCTTAGAACTCTGACACAAATGAAACAAGCCAATAGGTTTCCCCAATTAGTAAATCGATTCTGGATTTACTCCTTTTGTCACCAAAACTAAAACTGTAATGTTAGTATTTAAAGAGACATGTTAATTTAATGTAGGGAAAAATATCCACGCTTAATGGTAGTGAAAAAAATAAACCTAATAAATAAATTGTCATTTACAAAACATGTTATCACCTGTTTGTGTTTGAAAATACAAAGAAGGAGGAGGCAGGAGGAATCGGCTGTTGCTTTGTAGCAATATTGAATTCAGATAGTCTTCTTGGTCGAGCTGAGATACCTTCTTCTTCATAGTCTAACATGCAAAAATAACAAAAGGTTTAGCATTGCAACTGATACTACACATTAATTTAATTGAAACATTGACTTTCCTTGAATAAAAAATATTAGAAGGAACAGCCTAACAACCATGCAATTTGAATGCAACAATACTCATATAATAAATTAATGATATTTGAAACATACAAGCAATTTAATTTTAAACGTAAGTGCTCATCTACTAAACCTGCACGCTGCTTAAACAAGAATATATGAACATTATACAATCTATATGTATACATGTAATATATACATATATGTATATATATATATATATATATATATATATATATATATATATATATATATAAACAAAACTAATCAGTGGACTAATTAATTTTTCAAATCATCCACATTACCTTTAGTTTAAATAGAAACACACCTGTTCGTCTTAGTAAACAAACAAATAGTAGTTTCAGGAGGGGGTGGCCTAGAGTGAGTGTTGTCAGTACAGCTTGATATCCTGTGATTTAAAGATGTCCGATGGTGAGCCCCAGCTTTAGAATTCATAAATTGTGTCAAAGGTTTGGAATATGTGCAAATTGTTTAAAATTAATATTAAAATAAGTAAGCATTTTTTTCAATTCTAGCTGTCATTTTACTGTTACCATAGAGCTATTGAAGAGACATGAGCATTGGTATTTTCGAACATATAATAAGAAACATACTTAAAGTGTAAATCATAGTGGGAAATTAACTAAAAACAAGTAAAGTTTTACTGACTACAAGGCCAATAGGGTAAATCAGGTAACTGATTCTTGCCCTCACTGTACAAGAGTAAGTTAAAGAGCATATATTTAAAAACTAAAACATAGTATAAACATTTAAAGTATAGAACAGTAGCTCTTGTATTACCTAATAATTTTATTTTGTTTAATCTTTTCTGCAACATAATTGTAATAATTTCAACCTTTTGATATTTAATACCTCATAAAATCATTAAAAGGTATGGATTTATAAATATTAAAAATGATTTTTGCTCCTTGTAAAGTAAATTGTTTTTAGTATTTATATAAGGAAAATTTAAAAATGTCCAATTGTATAAAAGTGTAAAATATTCTTAAGGTAAATATTCGAAACTTAAATTTTTCCTTATTGTAGACTGCTGTACAAGTCAATGCACCCGGTTCCCCTGGAATGAAAGGCTTGACTAGCAGTCGAGAGCTGCCAGGCCTCCAGCACAAATGACTTGTACAGCAGTCCAACCCTCCTCTCTCGCCTACCACCTCCCTACGGCTGACTTTCCCAGGAGTCCCACCTTGGGACTGTTAAACAAGGATGGAGGGAAGCTTTAGATATTTCTTTCACCACTAGTTATCGAAAAAATTAACTCTTTGTGACGATGGAGCTAGGGATTAGGGAGACCTGGGTTGGCCTCCAAACAATTAACTCCACCAGTGTTAGATCCAAAGTCTAAATCGAAAAGAAGGATGTTTTTTTTTGTTTCACCCTCAGGCCGGCGGTTGCAGTGCCCTGGATGCTACGGACTGATATATCAGTTCGGCTTCTTTTGCGCTTGGCTGCTACGAGCTATTATATCAGTCCTTCAACTATTGCCCTCTGTAGGCTATTTATAGAAGCTGCAGTGTCCTTCAAAGCCAATGGGGGGGGGCATAGGACTTCACTTTTGTCACTTTAGCTTCCAACTACTCAGCCTACCTGTACGTATGCCTGCTTCCTCCCTTTTTTACTGCCGAAAACTGTTGTCTTTCTTTATCTGGAATTTACTCTGTATATTTATCTGCTTGGATAATATATTTGTTTTAACTTCATTAATCCAGCTAAGGCAAACAGGAGCCAACTTGTATGCTGTCGTCATTGATTTCCAAAGAGCATTTGACACTGTCAATCACGATCTGCTCTGGTATAAATTGTTCAACACGGGTCTCAGTGGACAATTTATAAGAATCATGAAAAATCTTTATGAAAAGGCACGCCTATTAATCCCTCAGAGTGAAGATAGTTATGTGGAAGTAACGGAGGGAGTCCTACAGGGAGAATCTTTGAGTCCGGATCTGTTTAAATTGTATATTCATAATATTGAAGATTTTTTCAGGGAAAATGGAGTAAGAGGTATAAAGGTCAGTGAGATATGTGATATTCTTCTCCTACAGTATGCAGACGATCTCATAATTTTAGGAACATCACATTATGATATAACACAAAAATTATCTCTCTTAAATGAATATTGCAAAAAAAATATGCTCCGGTTAAACACAAAAAAAAACAAGCAGGAAATTTTTGAAGGCAACTAAACAAGCAATCAGCAAAACCAACACAGCAATTGGTACTGTAAGAGGGATCTGTGCTCGATCTAAGTCCAAAGAGTGGGATACAAAGGAAAGACTCTGTCAATCCATGGTTAACAGTGTTTTGATGTATGGTGCAAGTATATGGTCCCTCAGGTATCTTGAGATGGTGGAGAGCTGCCGCCTTGCCTTTTACAAGAAGATTCTCAACCTGCATCCATCCACACCTCACTATATTATACGCCTGGAAACAGGGACTACCCATATAATATACAACATCCTAGAACAGTGTCTGAACTGGATTAGAAAAATACTAGACATGCCTAGCCACAGATACCCAAGAATATGCTTCAATGTCCTCAAAAATAATGCGACAAGGTATCCTAATAATATTAAATATGATTGGATTTTACAGCTTCAGGAGATACTTAAATCATTTCAATTAGAGGAACTAATAGCAGTTTTGGAAAACACATCGGAGAGGAGAAAAAATATAAATATCAGTCTTACCACTATTAAAGAAAAACTCCACAATAACGATTTAGAAAGGATGACAAACTCGATGTTTTGCCCAAATTACAAAACGATTTATAACCCAGAGCATAGACCACAATAAAATCTACAGATGGAACTCTCTTTTTCACAGCAGAATCTTCTAACACAAATTCGAACAGCCAGCATAAAATTTATCAGACTTTCATACCATAGAACTTCTCACCAATTAACACCACAAGATCCATGCAATATTTGTAACCTCCAGACCAATGAAACCCTTCAACATTTCTATTGCTGTTGCCCAATCTATTCACCCTACAGGACACATTATCTTCCCAACTTCATCAATAAATCAACAGAAGAGTTTTACCAGATTCTGAATACCACCGATATGTCGACCATCAGGGCTCTACTCCAGTACACTATCAGGAGTCTTAACCTCAGGAAATTTATGTTAGAAGAATAAATCCAATTAATGTTTAAACAAACAAATATTGATGTATATTTATATATATCATAAGTCTATTTATATATTTTTTGTAAATTAATTTTTGTTTTTAAAGTTTTATTTATTTTTGGGGGGGATTTATGGAACTAGTCAATGTAAAGATTATAAAATGCTATGTATATTTATGAATAGTACACACTCTATTTGTATGGTATTTGTACATTCTCAAAAACAAATAAATTATTTGGTTTGATTTGATTTACTCTGTATATTTATCCATTATATTTTGAGCTTTTCAAGAGAACAATTGTGTATACAAATATTTTTAAGAAAATTTATTCTGAACAAGAATTACTAAAACTTTTGACGGGTGTGAGCAAAAGTGAAGCGGAGTTTTCTTCGGATGACAATGGGGGTTCTGATAATGTATCCCAAAATGTTTCTGTTGGAGAAGCACATAGAACAAGTGGAACACAAAGTACAAGAGAATTATCTTCCGACGAAACATCATGTGACGAAAGTATTCAGCACACGGGGCACTCCAGGCACTAGGCTATCCCGCACCACTGTACTATCTAGCCCTACGAGTATTACACAGCCTAAAGGTTAATCAAAAAGAGCTTATTTATTTATTTAGCTTCATTGATTAGTATCTACATCATAAAAAAAAATAATTTTTCGGATTAAAAAATATAGTCTATAAAAACATTTATGGGAGCATATAATTACATAATTCAACGTAAACATTTAGAGCTAAAAGGAAAAGGAAATAAATAATAAAATAAAGTTCTCTTACAATTTGAAATTTTAAGGGAGGAAATTATATGAAATTGTTCACGCAGAAGTAAGGAGGGTGAGAATAGCTTCGTTGGTACTAATGGCCCAGATGTTGGACCGTTGTAAAGAAAAAAAAAAATTTTGAAAACAGAAGCAGTGCTCTGATGACATACTAGACCGTAAGATCAGGTAGATTGAAAGAAGTATGAAAGCAGGTAATGACTTGAGCTTGGAGGAGAGTGATCCTTCTCCCTCTCCTATCAGATAGTGGACAAGAAATACACAGAAACACATAATATGAACGGGGTACATGCATGGAGCAATCATGCTGTTTCATGAGTGTGAACTAGAAAACAGCACACTTTTCTGGTGGATGTTTGATACATTTTAAATATCTATTATATGCACATATATAAAGAATTTATTTCAGTTGCATATAAATCACATGTTTTGATGAAATTCGGTATAAAAATAAATTTCCTCTAAGATAAAAGGTCTATCAGAATCTGTCTATCAGAGCTCCTTTTTTTCTTCTTTATTAAAATTAATGCAAAAAGAATTTCAAGGTTAACCATTTATGGGCGTCCAGGAACACTTTTTTTAGGTATATTAGCAAATCCAATAAAACAAACTAATAAGTCCAATGAAACAACTTTCAACCAGACATAGTAAACAGTTTTTATGAAAATAGTTTTTTGGTTTCAAGCACTCAAAAATAACACATATATTTGAACCATTTTTTCCTATATGTTCCACATTCATCTAAACAAAAATGTTTAGATTTACTTTATTCTTGAATATGAGGTAATAATAAAAAAAATTATACTTTACTAAAAAATATGAGCAGTATTATGAGCTTTTAGTATATTTTATAAATGTTGTGAAAGCAATAGAGATGTAGGGGTTACTGGGAAGGTGACGATTATTATCAAAAGTATCGGCATAAAAATGTTGATGGAACCATTTCAGGGTCTCCCTGTGGTCTAGGGGATAGCACCTTTGATTCTCATATGGGGTACATGTATAACACTCATTTCTTACATTAATAATGTTATTTAATTCTCTCTTTAACTAATTAATCCGATCCTTTCTCTTCAGTTTATTCATTGAAGTTGATTTTAAAAAATGTCTCCTTTGCCAATGTTTTTGTTGAAACTTTCTAATAAAATAAAATATTAGAAATTATTTTCCATAATGCAAACACACTAAGATGACCCAGTTTCTGCTTGTCAGATTTTCCTATGTTTGATATTAGTTTATTTGGTGTTTTAAATACCATACTAATTATTTTAAAAATTATAAATGTTTTATATATAGTCTGTAAGATAGTATTACCTCAACTGGCAGATAAACTGAACCCAATGTTTTAAAAAACAAGTTATACAATTAATTTTTAATAAAAATTTGAAACTTTAAGTACAAAAAAAATGAACAATTATTGCAGAATAAAAAACAAATATAACATTTAAAAGTAAGAAGAGCATCAATCCTCAAAGGAGTAAATATATTCAGTTACTTGTGACCTGTTATTCTTAAGTGATGTTCACCTAAGTATATATTATTTAGGATATCCTGTTATGTTTTTTAACAACAATTTTAGCACGTTTTTATGGTGAAGAATGCCAAACTCTTAAGAACTAAAGGACCCAAACTCAGAAAATTCCAAAATGACTGTTCCCATGATGATTTAATGAAATATAAAGAAGCTATATCATAATTAAGGCAGCTAGTCAAAAATACGAGAACCATGGTGAACATACCAAGAATCTATCAACTTCAACTTCCTCATAGAGCCATATGAAAAAAGATCCATAATATTTGGTTGGTCAAAAAGTTTGGGCACATTTTTGAGGGAATTTTTAAATCGATGATATATTTTTCTTGACTACCTACAATTTCTCACCAAATTACATATAGTTTTTAAGTTTCATTCCCTAAATAAGTGAAAATCTCTTTGGGCAATGTAAGGGGAGTAATGAGCATGCAGCAAAAGCTCTTTAAAAAATTGGAACATTTTTGGTAGCGTTGTTCGAGCTGGAAGTGGTCTTCTAGCATTGTTACGATAAAACAACACTTTGTTGACATTCACCATTCACGAGCAGCTTTTATTCCATGAGATAAATCCATCTGGTCTGCCTGAATGGGGTTCATCATAAATGCTGTTTTCTCCAACTTTAAATTTGTTAATTATTTAAGCCATTTCTGGGCAGACCTTACATCAACTAGGGTGAATCTGTAAAAATGTAGCTGTAGTTGAATGTTGAGAGGGGGCAAGCTACTTTTTGTGGGAATATCTTCGGAAGACCTTATATAACAATAATTGAGATATGTGTAAATCGAAAATTTCCCGGAACATTTTTTGTTTTAAATGTAAAAAAAATCACGATTTTTTGCACTTCATTTGCTCTAAAGTCTAAAACTATTCATGTCAGAGATCTTCTCAAGGCATCAAAAGATACATATTACAATTTTCTACAATGTTACATTATTCGCAAAAATGTTTAAGTTGATTCGTGGCGGAGCAAAATTGCAATACGTCTGAAAATAGGGCAAAAAATAGGCATTTCTTTTTGGCGACTTAATGTGCATTTAGCTCCTTCATATTCAAGGGAAAAATGTTGATTATATAATAAAACGACCCACTAAATTTTGTTTCAATTGGTTTGATAATTTTTGCAATTGAGGTATCAGTGAAAAAAATTATCATTTTTCAAGTTGATGCAAAATCCAAACAACATGCTTTAAGTATTTGAAAAAAAAAAATAATAATAAAAAAAATAAGGTATTCAAGCTCTTAAAAAAATTTACAGATCGGTCAGTTAGAACGGCCCAGGTCTTTTCTAACTATATTAACAATTGTTTGACTTATAAAGAAATTAAATATCTCAGCAAATTTTCAACCACATTGAAATTGGTGAACGTAATTGGAAAGTGCTTAAAATTATGCTTAATATGACCTTTTAGGTACTCAATTTTGTTTTGCAGATCCTGAGATACCTCAATTATTATTTTATGAGATCTTAGAAAGATATTCCCACACAAATTAGCTTGCACCCTCTTAACATCCAGCTAAAAATAGATGCACCCTGGTCTATACCGTCATTTGGGGTAACTCGTTTTTTTGAGTTCGGACAGGTAGTACGAGTTCGGACAATAGTGCATGGCACAGGAAATCACGCGGAAAAGTACTATCCAATCCTAAGAAGACTACGGTAGTATTGTCTATTCTTTCGTAAACATAAAGACCCAGTCTTTCCCGCAGTAAGGGGCTATGCCTCCCGACAGGAGCTTTCAGAGCCTGCCCAGTAATTAACATTCGCACAGAGTCAGGAGAGCCACCACTCATCTTTTGATGACAGGAGCTCATCAGCAGCATTCCTGAGAAATTAAAAACTAACCTGCGACCCCTACAAATTTATCATAACCCCTGTCCATGTAAGGCTCTCTGCAAAGAAACTAAATCCCTCAACTCTCTAGGAATCAGATAAACATTTTCCATTGATTATATCCGGAATCTGAAGAACGGAGCAAACAACAGAACCATAGAGCATATCCAAAATTAAAGTAGAGCTACCTCTCACCAAACAAAATGAATTTCAATAAATCTGTTTTAAATGTCAAGACAGTGTCCAGCTCATACAGATGACTGAAAGAAAGAAGAAATGGTCAGATATTCAATAGTAAACACTGACTTCATAATTAGAACAAAGCTTCATTTCTCAGCCTCAAATTTTACAACAAAAATACAAGCAATAACATTATCAACTCATAAGGCAATGGAATCAAATAAAATAAATTTTATAATTTGCATTGCCTCCCTCCCTGCCATCATAGTAAACAAATAAAGAAAGGATAGTAATAAATAAAATAAAGCACAATCTCAATATCATTGCAGAACAAGGAAAAACTTTCACAGTTTTATGGACCCCATCACACCAATGACAACGGAGGAATTCCCAATAACAAAAAAACTGACAAAGCATTAAATTTGTTAAGATGGAATGGGAAGGCATCAAGACTCACAAGTAAATTGAATTGTATAAAGAAAACAATAAAGTATACGCCTTGGGTGGAGGGACACTCACATTACACTACGTAATAGTAGAATGTACCAAATACGCCACAGATTTTATTAATCTCAGCCTGCCAACGACTGTCTCATGTACTCCTGGAAACTCAAGAGGGATAAATAACAAATTAATAAAACGACTTAACCTTTTAAATCTGGTGTAAGAAACTGAAAAAATGTTAATCGACACTAAATCCTGATCCTAATCCTACCTTGTAAATTTTTTTTGTTTACATTTTTTTTTTTATGGGTTAAACGTCTTCCTTATCTAATCAAAAATTATGTCCAAGAGTGTAAATGTGAAGAAAAAGTTTTTAAATGGTCAAAAAATACGATTTTCCGAGTGAAGTCCCAATGCAGAGTGAACGGGATGCTGGTTTGAATATAATTTTTTGAGCGAGCTTCGATTGGTCCATTTTTAATTATTAAATTTTTTTTGGTCCTACTTCAATACATTTCAAAATAAAAACCCATTTTTATTATCTTTATTACAAGAAAGCATGAAACAAATTAAATAAGAAAAAAATGAACATTTCAGAACATTAAACTTTAAAGACGTTTTCTCAAAACTATGTTTTTCAAATCGGGCGATACTCGGGCGTCTTCAATTTTTACCCGATGAACTTATATATATATATATATATATATATATATATATATATATATATATATATATATATATATATTACATTATATTCAATGAATTATAACGATTTTAGGGCCAATTTTTGACGTATTTTATGATAGGAAATGAATAATTTTTCACAATTTTCGGAAAAATTAATATTTCTTAAAAATCCTACGTACTTTACTAGATTTAAGCTTCTTCTTTCAACATAATTTTAGTTTTTCGTTCTAGAATAAAAATTGCCACCTACAGACTATTGCCCGTGAAAAAAAAAATCGTTTGGAGCCTGCTGCTCAAATTCAGGAACATAAATTTGCTTTAGGTCCACCCGACAAACCTATGTAATCACATAGGCGCATGCGCGAACGCCAGCTGGCACTTTTAGCGCGGTTCCTCCCTCCCTTATAGGGTTGATACAATGAAACAATCCGGAAGTGCCGACTAGAAAATTTTGCGTTTCAGAACCCCTGGAAACCGAAAATGATGGTAGTTCAAATTTGTATATATATATATATATATATATATATATATATATATATATATATATATATATATATATATTTGTCTGTTCGCGCATTTCTGGCTTCCCTGATGGTCCGATTTTGATGAAATTTGGTACAAAAATCCGTCGTCCAATTTGAAAGGTCAAGTTCGTTAACCAGCAAAATCCGCCCACTGGAAGATGGCATTTGGGGCGAAATTGGCGCAAAAAAAAAATCGTAACGCTTACGTTTTTGAGTTCATAAGCTTTTAAGTACTCTTTTTATAGGCTTCTTGGGCTGAGAAAACGAATG
This sequence comes from Gonocerus acuteangulatus, assembly GCA_946811695.1. Lineage (NCBI taxonomy): Eukaryota > Metazoa > Arthropoda > Insecta > Hemiptera > Coreidae > Gonocerus > Gonocerus acuteangulatus. The sequence continues at coordinate 104,582,798 of OX328132.1, forward strand.
GAACCATTTTCAAGGCGATAGCTTTAAATGTTTTCGAGAAAATGGGAAAAATAGTTTTTGAATACCATTTTTGGTTTGGGTACTTAAAATTACGGGATTCAGTTGAAACATTATCTGCATGTTCTACTTTCATTAAAACTAATATGTTGAAAGTTTTGTTACGTTTGGAGTTAAGGAAGGGTTAGAATAAAATATTATATGAACAGACATGAAAAGTTTTGGGAACTTCGTATACTTTCATTAATATCTCGAACACGGTTGGGAAATCGTGGTAAGTGGATAGAAACTATTTGAAAGCTTACTAAATTCTCTACAAAAAAGATTCTAAAACTATTTTTGATTAGGTTATGTCAATCGGAGAAATAAGTGCTTAAAACTTCAAATACGTCTGTTTTGTTCTTATGAACGGGTTTTTGTCGTTCATTTTGTAATTTTTGTCTCTTTCCCTTCGTTTTTTATTGCTTTTTATTTTTGTAATTTCTTATATTGGGAAAATTTTGTGTGTAAAACAGGATATGAAAAATGAGACCAATTTTCTGTTGCTAGAAATGATGTAAATTTTGGGAACTTTCATTAATATCTCGAAAACGGTTGAAAATCTTGGTAAACGGAAGAATACTATTAGAAAGCTTATTAAATGCTCTACATAAAAGGTTCTAATGAAAGTTTTGATTAGGCGATGACAATCGGAGAAATAACAGCTTAAAGCTTTAAAGTAATTAATTTCGCTTATTCGAACTATTCTTTTTGTCTGTTTTTTATTCCTTGTTATTTTTTAATTGCTTATAGTTGGATAATGTATTCGAAAATAAAACAGGTTAAGTCTAATAACAAAAACAATTTATTGTTAGAAATACAGAGTTCCAAGATTCCAAGACCTTGTAACTAGCGGGACGGTTTCTAGTGTTGCCGACCCTTCCAGGTAAGATTGTAAATCCTACCTTTCAAGACTGGTGGAACCAAAATAATAACTGTCGGGGTTCGGTCACTGCTACTTAATAAAACTACATTTTATCGTAAAAATGGTTTTATTGTGCCGACGTTTCGGCTTGAACTTCAAGCCTTCATCAGGGCTGTAAATACAAGTAGGACATATTTAACACTAATATATGCACATATCTATGTAAATAGACCTAACACACACACACACACACACACATATATATATATATATATATATATATATATATATATATATATATATATATATATACACACATATATAATATATATATATTTATATATATGCATATACACATACACATATACACGCACACATATGTACATATATATGCCCACATACATACACATATGGGGTATGTATTATTAAGTAGCAGTGTCCGAACCCGGACAATCCCTACCTTGCATCATCAACGGTCAACGATCTCCTCTCAACAAAATAATAACTGCTTCTATTTTAATCTTTCGAAATTAGACTAGGGATAAGAACCGAACCGCGCTAAGATGAGGCAGTTCCTGCGAGTCGGACTTTTTTTGTAAACACTTTTTATCAGTTCAGTCATCGCTGAAGCATATTTATGCTAAAAGAGTGTTTCCGTTCATCGGACATGCCATTTTTTTTTTCGAAGAATTTAAACTTATTTTTTTTGGATACTTTAATATCCCATTTAAAACGTTTGACATAAAAGTTTTGAAAAATATTGATTTATTTGTTCTTAATAAATGCAAGAAAATGATTTGATTTTGATTGCACAAGGTAGTATTACCCCTTAAAAAAGTCGGGCTCTTTAAAAATCTAATTAAATTAATGTAATGTTATATTAATATTGATAAAACTCAATTTTGAACAAGGAAATGAAGTAAATAATACACAACATTGTGTTCATGTGTATAAATTTGTAAATAAAATATAATAATTAAGTCCATAAAAAAAATGTATACAAAAAAAAAATTATGTGTAAAAAATGAAATAATTTCAATATTATTAAATGTATATAGACATGAAATACATATCTATCAGTGCAAATATTTATTATATATGTAAATAAAGAATATCAGGTTGTAATGACTCCACGGAGAGTTGATCGTCCTTAACAAACCAGTACTACTACTCTTCTCAAAAAGTTCCTTCAGATATTTAAAAATATTCATTTGGACCATTAAAAAAATATGAAAACTGGTTATTAAAAGGTAAGATTTGTTTTGTTTTTTTATTTAACTAAATCAGTGTTTAGACAGTTTTAGAAAATTCATGATTAAATTTAATGAAACTTCTGGTTCTAACTTTTTCATGCTATACCAAGCCTAAGCAGAAATAATAAATAAGCCTTAACAGAAAACTGCTCACTGTAGCATGATTTTATGCCATATTTGAAAGATGAATCATTTATCAATTATGAATGTTTGAGCCACCAAATTTATCCATGCCATACCATCAAACCACTTCAGCTATATTTCCTCCTCTGAGAGAAGGAATGAGGCGAATTATGATCATTTTGATTTCTTGACAGTATCTCCATCAGGAGTCTGCAGACAAAGAGATCTCAGTGAAGAAAATATTGCTCCAACTTCTTCAATCCATATTCATGTGTGTACACAACTTGTTATCTGCAAGAAAAAATTGCTCTTATTAAGCCATACAGCGGCAGAGCAGTCAAGTCACTGATGGATGAAGTTATAGCCCAGAGAAATTTATACTTTATAAACTTATCTATTATAGTGCAATCGTAAACTGGATACAAATTTACACAAAATCCGAAGGAATCTATTAACATAACCCACAAGCTGGAATTTCTTAGAAGGGATGGAGTTAATCGAATTTGACATTAAATTAATTTCATATACAGGGTGTATTGCAAGTTACAATATTTAAGGGGGTGAAACTAGAGAAAAAATACAGTTCAACACCACTAACCACACATTTATATCTCACTCCGTTTCAGGCATATGCCATTTTAAAGGTTCTTTAGAGAAAATTGTATGTTTTTTTTAATACAGCTCCAATTTTCTCTGCTTGTACTCATATATTCAAATTCAGAGACCTCTAAAACATGCAAAAACCATGTTTCAGCCTTTCTGACTCCCATTTTTTTTTTTTTTTTTTTTTTTTTTTTTTTTTTTTTTTTTTTTTTTTTTTTTTTTATGGGTCTGTGTAATAGAAATCAATAATTTAGTCCCAGAGTCAGCTCTTTCTTCTAATGGAAAATATGCAAAAAATTGAGAGATAATCTCTGTTCTGAGTATAGGGTTAGAAAGCTGATTAAATTGTACAACTTTTAGCGCGGTCCCTCCCTCCCCCATAGGGAGGAACCCCGCTTATAAGGTTGATCTCATGACGCAATCCAGAAGTGCCGACTAGAAAATTTTGCCTTTCAGAACCCCTAGAGATCGAAAATGATGGTGGTTCAAATTTGTATATATATATATATATATATATATATATATATATATATATATATATATATATATTTATATTTGTCTGTTCGCTCTCTAGGTAGAAGACGAATGGTCCGATTTTGATGAAATTTGGTACAAAAATCCGTCGTCCAATTTGAAAGGTCAAGTTCGTTAACCAGCAAAATCCGCCCACTGGAAGATGGCGTTTGGGGCGAAATTCGCGCAAAAAAAATCGTAACGCTTACGTTTTTGAGTTCATAACCTTGTAAGCACTCGTTTTATAGGCTTCTTGGGCTAGGAAAACGAATGAAACCTAGCTTTTCAAGGCGATAGCTTTAACCATTTTCGAGAAAATTAGAAAAATAGTTTTTGAATACCGTTTTTGGTTTGGGTACTTAGAATCATGGGATTCAGTTGAAACATTTTCTGCATATTCTACTTTCATTAAAACTAATATGTTGAAATTTGTGTTACGTTTGGAGTTAAGGAAGGGTTAGAATAAAATATTTTATTAACAGACATAAAAAGTTTTGGTAACTTTGTATACTTTCCTTAATATCTCGAAAAAGGTTGAGAATCTTGGTAAACGGAAGAATACCTTTAGAAAGCTTACTAAATGCTCTACAAAAAAGGTTGTGATGATAGTTTTGATTAGACGATGTCAATCGGAGAAATAAGTGCTTAAAACATTAAAGTAATTGATTTCGCTTATTCGAACTGTTCTTTTTGTCTGTTTTTATTCCTTGTTATTTTTTAACTGCTTATAGTTGGATAATGTATTTGATAATAAATCAGGTTAAGAAAAATAAGAAAAACAATTTAATCTTAGAGATATGGCTTTCCAAGATATAGCTTTTCAACTGCCTAGCGGGGTCCTTCCTAGGGCGGGGACCCATCCAGGTAAGATCGTAAATAAGACCTTTCTTGAAAGTAAAGATGGAACTGTCAACTTTGGTCCTCCTCTGCCTCCCGGCACTTTCATTGCTGACAAAGGCTACCAATGAGTAGCCGAAACGTCCTAAATATAGATTTTTTAACAAAAATCGTATTGAGGTTTCTTTAGCCGAATCCCAACCATTCCATCTTTACTTATCACCTCGACGGCTAACTATCTAATCTTCATGCTTTCTAGAAATGTGGACCCAAAATAATAACAGCTTCTACTTTAATCATTTTAAATGAGTATAGAGATAAGAACGGAACCGCGCTAAGATGATGCAGTTCCTGCGAGTCGGAATTTTTTTTTTAACTTGGCGGTCTGCATGATTTTTATTGGAAGAGTAGTGATTTTCGAAAAGTTGTCGCTAACCAGAAGTTTTTATTAATTTCTACTTTTTGAATCGATATTACAGTTTGAATGAGATACTTGAGAACATTGGATGTGCATTAACCTTAAAATAAAAATTGAATGCTGATTTCAAAAATGTAATGGAACTTTGAAAAAAAAAATGTATACAAGCAGAGAAAATTGGAAAAACACAGTATTTTCTAAGGAACCTTTAAAACGGCATATGTCTGGAATGGAGGAGATTGAAATGTGTGGTTGGTGGTGTAGAACTACATTTATTGTCTAGTTTCACCCCCTTAAGTATTGTCATTAACTTGCTATAAGCCCTGTATAACTGTTTCCTATTCTCACATTTTGTAACAGATGAGTGTTTAATTTGAGTAATCAGAAACACAAACAATTTTTATGAGCATAGACCCTAACTTCGCATAAATATCAAACAAAAAGAGATATAAGAATAACAATATGGGCTTACCGATGGGAAGATAGAGAACTATTCCTCACAAATGCGGGATCATTTCTGACAGTTAGTACAGGGAAACATAGGAAGAAAGGAGTTGGTGAGGGGGGGGGGGGGGTTCTGGACCACCCAATGGACAGAGAATATAGAAGATGAAAGAAAGAGCGGCGAAAGCGGCGAAGTACACTAAGGGGTCATAAAGTCATAAAATGTTGTGTTAATGGAAAGGGAGGCAGGTATAAAGGGCTATATTGCAGGCGGTATAGGGGATTAGGATGGAGTTTTTAATAAATGGAAGATGTTGGAGTAGGTAGAGGAGATGACTTCTTTGTAAATTTTGTCATTAACTGGGTTATTTTCTAGGTGGATAAAAATGGTTTTATTGTGCCGACGTCTACCTACTCCAACATCTTCCATTTATTAAAAACTCCATCCTAATCCCCTATACCGCCTGCAATATAGCCCTTTATACCTGCCTCCCTTTCCATTAACACAACATTTTATGACTTTATGACCCCTTACTGTACTTCGCCGCTCTTTCTTTCATCTTCTATATTCTCTGTCCATTGGGTGGTCCAGAACCCCCCCCCCCCTCCCCAACTCCTTTCTTCCTATGTTTCCCTGTATTAACTGTCAGAAATGATCCCGCATTTGTGAGGAATAGTTCTCTATCTTCCCATCGGTAAGCCCATATTGTTATTCTTATATCTAATCTAATATGTAATCTGTTATTCTTATATCTGTTTTCCTAATAATCCAAACACTTCTAGAGCACATTGTTCTTCTATATATTATGTTCTAGTATTTTATGTTTTGTCTTACATAAATATATGTATGTTTATATGTATGTGTATTTGTGTATGTAGGCATATATATATATATATATATATATATATATATATATATATATATATATATATATATATATGCATATTTCAGTATTACATCCGTACTACTTGTTTTTTACAGCCGTGATGAAGGCTTGAAGTTCAAGCCGAAACGTCGGCACAATAAAACCATTTTTATGATAAAATGTAGTTTTATTAAATAGCAGTGACCGAACCCCGACAATCCCTACCTTGAGATATATCTTCTCTATATTTTGTAAAATTTCCAAGATCATAAATTCAACGAGACTCATTATAACCACGCCTTATCTCCATACATGTTAGTCGTTGGGCCAGCCCATATTCACCTTTCCAATTTGTGAATACTCCTTTACCAACACCTTCCTTGTCTGCTCCTGCTGCCGCACCCCTCTGATTTTTTCAACTTTATCCCCAGCCCCTCTTCCTCCCTCTCTACCCCTTGCTGATAACCAAAGGCCCTCAATTAGTTTCTAGCTAATGGGAAGAAAATCACTCTCTCTACACTATTATGATAATAATTTTTATAAATACATTTTTTCAACCAATGTATACTCAGGAAAGTATATGCCAGTAGTTCCTTAATTTTCAAATCTTTACATTTTTCAAAATAAACTCATCATTCTGGAGGATTTGAACCAAGAATCTCCTGTTTTATGCTTGGTCGAGTACCAATTACAATACTGGGTTTTATATGTCAGAATAGCTAGTTATTTCATCTAATGGAGCCAAAGCCGTCTGCCTGAAGCTTTGTCTACACTAGACAAATTAACTTGCCCTGTATTGATATAAAGCCCAATAAGTTACCAAGTTAACTTTCCAAAGTAAATTAAATTTCGTGAATTGCAATCAGTAAAATATCTGAAAAAAGTGCTTTGGGAGCCTAATCTCAAGTAAAACCAATAACAATTACAAGTTATTAATCAATAATGTTTTTGTTTTGTCATTAATAGTATCAAAAAGTATATCCAACATCAATAATGCACAAAAATAAATAAACAACTTAAAAATAAATTATCCAAATAATTGAATAACAGATACTTAGACAGCAGATCACCTAAAGTGAGTTCAGCATCATGCCTCAGGACTCACTGAAGAGAAGATGATTTGAAGAAAAGTCATTGATGGTATACAACATGTCCTGTGTTTTATACAGTGGTTTAATCAATTTAATTCCTTGTAAGGATTCCTAATTCAGCCATATGACAATAACATGGCTTTAGATAAATATGACTCTGTGCTGTCTGTCTGAAGCTTTGCCTTCATTAGATGAATTATCTTGCCATGCCAGATTATCTGATATGAAGCCCGATAGTATAATTAGCAACACACTAGATTGTACACTGGAAAATTCTGAATTCAAATCCCAGCCAAGCAAGTTAATTTTCCACAGATTAAAGATTTGAAAATTATGGTAATAGTTACGACCTATTACAAAATGTTTCATATACAATATATTGGTTTATTAATACAGTGAGCTTTTATAATAACCTTTTCCCCATGTTTTGTAAAAAACATTTTTCTTATATGTTTTTATTACATAGGTATGTTTTAGTTTATGGATTATTTCCAATTTAATACTTTTCAAAAAATTGTATTTTATTTTGTAGTTGTTATTTTGGCGATTATTTCTTTATCAAAAATATTTGTAGCGTGTCCATTAATATTTATGTAATGTACAACATTAAGAGGACATCCACATGCTATCATCATTTTGGAAACTAGCTGTTCAAAAATTGGACACAAAAACACCAAAAAGGAGAATGAAGATGAATTCATACAATTCAATTCCCAATGGCTAGTCACCCTTCCCGTATAAAAATAACTCAAATCAGGGAAAATTTCCAGACATTACAGTATTATAGAGATTAAAGAAATCTTCTGAAATACAGATGAAGACTCATACCAATCACTGACATATTACTCATGGGATAAAACCCATTTCTTCACGATTATTGATCTTCATTCTAGTGGAGTTGGAACTGGGTTCTGGGAGGCTTAGGCACCTCTCCTCGGTATGATATGTGTTTGACACCTGAATTTTTCATTAACAAATTCCAGGTCAATCAGTTTAAATACATTTCAGAGCTAATTCAAAAAATCAAACCTAATCCAGAATCTCCCCAAAACTTAACCTTTATTAGTGAATTAAAAATAATAGATTGTGATATCTCAGAAAAATTTAAATGGTTTACATCCCTTTCGCACAACATAGAGAAAATTATCTACATTTGAATAAAGAAATTCCAGATTCTGAGATATATTTATACAGCTCTGTAGAACAAATGTATTATGATATTCTATTACTTGCTAAAGATTTGAGATTAGAAACCAGTGACTCACCCGAAGCTAGGTCATTCATTTCAAGTGAGAATGTCAATCCACTTCCAATTACTAAAATTCCCATTTTTTTCTGGTGATGATTTAAGAAATTTCCCTCAGTGGAATGATCTGTTCTTAAGTGTTATAGACAGGAATTCCAATTTAACGGATATTGACAAGTTCCACTACTTAATCAGCAGTCTATCTGGTGAAGCTCTAAGCTTAGTGAAGGCTATTCCATTTAATAGTGCTAATTATAAGCTTGTATATAAATATTTTTGCAGGAAAACTATCATAATGAAAAAATTGTAGCCATTAAGTACATTAATAGCTTAAGTAAAGATGGAATGGTTGGGATTCGGCTAAATAAACCTCAATATGATTTTGTTTTAAAAAATCTATATTTTGGACGTTTCGGCTACTCATTGGTAGCCTTCGTCAGCTAAAATGACAAAAAAAGAAATTAATACAGAAACAAAAAAAAGTTTATAATTGTGATAGGTAACAGAACTATAAATACAATTAACTTATAAAAGAACATATCTTCTTAAATTCTTAGAATGAGTAGAATGAAAAAATAAATAGGTACAATAATTGATTTTAATAGTAATTAGTAACATTAATTGATTTTACAAAGAAATAAGAAACTACATACCAATGACAAATATAGTAGCTAATAGTAACATTAATTAATTTTACAAAGAAATAAGATACTACATACCAATGGAAATGCCGAGCGGCAGAGGAAGACCAAGGTTGGCAATTAAGTAACCATTGTGAAAGTGTCTAAGGAAAAAGGAATCTACTGGGGTATATGTAACTGAAAACAGCAGGTGGTGGGAGAAAGGTCGGTAAGGATCAAAAGGCATGTTTATGACATTTTATGACAGGAAAGGAGAAAAAGGTGTTAATGGAAGGATACCCAAGGGGCATGGGAAAAATCTAGGTGGGAGGTCGGGAGAGTTTTTGGAAAATATTAGCGTACATAGGAGAAATGCCTTGTTTGTCAGTTTTGTAGTTTATATTGTTTTTGTTTAAGTTTATGTGTACACATTCCGAGATCTGTAGTCTTTTTTTGTTTCTTTGTGTAGAAAGAATTTTCGTGTCGTCAAAGTTAAAAGTGTGTTTTTGCGTACTGGCGTGTTTAACAAGTGCAGATTTATCTATTTCTTTATTAGTGATGGTTCGTTTATGTTGTGTAAGACGTGAGTGAATGTAATTTATGGTTTCTCCTATGTATACACCATTACAGGAAGGGAATTGGCAAGGCACTTGGTAAACACAACGGTTGGTTTGTTCAAAAGGGATGGGATCTTTGAGTTTGGTATAGAGGGTTTTGAGTTTGTTGGTAGTTTTTAAACCAAAATTTAGGGAAGGGTAGGATTTTTTTATTGTCTTTGTAAGTTCACTCACGTCTTACATAACATAAACGAACCATCACTCATAAAGCAATAGATACATCTGCACTTGCTAAACACGCCATTACGCAAAAACACACTTTTAACTTCGACAACACGAAAATTCTTTCTACACAACGAAACAAAAAAAGACTATTTACTGTACCTATTTATTTTTTCATTCTACTCATTCTAAGAATTTAAGACGATATGTTCTTTTATAAGTTAATTGTATTTATAGTTCTGTTACCTATCACAATTATAAACTTTTTTTTTGTTTCTGTATTAATTTCTTTTTTTGTCATTTTAGCTGACGAAGGCTACCAATGAGTAGCCAAAACGTCCGAAATATAGATTTTTTAAAACAAAATCATATTGAGGTTTATTTAGCCGAATCCCAACCATTCCATCTTTACTTATCACCTCGACGGCTAACTATCTAATCATCATGATTAATAACTTACTTCACGCTAAACCACAGAGTAATGCTAATGAAATTCAATCTATTCAATCGGTGGTGAAACTTATTTCAGAGAACATTAACCCTCTCATGCAACTGAATATTCCACATTTAGCTGAATTTTTGTTGTTTTTAAACCCTAGAACCATGCGTCAATTTGAATTAGAAAACCGTTCTGCTACTTTTCCAAAGGTTTCAGCTTTGCTTACATTTTGTAATGAATATTTACATATATTAAATCCACTTCATGTCTTACTGAAGATTCTAAAGCGGCTAGTGTTAGTTATAGTAAGCCTGGGATAAATAAAGTATTTAAGTCTCGAGTTTCTATGTCATCTCATGATTTGAATCTGGTGAATTCTTGTATTATTTGTGGTATGGGTAATCACAAAATAGGCCATTGTAAAGTTTTTAATGAATTTAGTAGTTCAATGAGGAAATATAAGGCTGCTGCTTTGAAACTCTGTTTCAATTGTCTTAGTTCAAAACATTTTTCCAACCGTAGTGATTCTGTTAGGAAACGTTCAGATTGTGGCCGTAGACATCACTCTTTATTATGTGATAAGGTTGATAAGTCAAAAACTGAATTATGCGATAATTAAACTGATGATATATTAGCTGTTACTGGTACTAAAGTAGCACTAATGTTGAGTAATAAAAACATTAAACATGAAATGAGATCAGTCCTCTTAGGATCATTCAACGGCTGACCAACAGGTTAGGGACTTGTATTATCTGGATACTTCTGGAAAATATTATTCCCCTATTTTATCTAAATCTAACATAAATACTCTTGGTGAATCTTTTAAAATAGCTGAATCTCATATGCTTAGCCTAGAACGGAGATTAGATAGGTCCCCAGTGCTTAGAATAGCCTATCATGAGTTTTTACAAAAATATTTAGACTGTGGTAATATGAGAAAGTGTAACTTAGAGTCTGGCACTTATTATATTACAAACCATCCAGATGTGAAGAAGGCTTCGAATTCCACAACTAAAGTGAGAGTAGTGTTTAATGCCAGTTCTCCTACATCAAATGGTGTTGGTCTTAATTCTTTTTTACATTCTGGCAAGCCTTTGCAGCAGAATATATGTGATTTATTATGTTGATTTAGATTTTATCCTGTAGCGATGACAGGCAATATTGAGAAAATGTACCGGATGGTGAAAATTATTCCCGAGCATAGACAATATTAGCATATTTTGTGGTGATTTGACCGAACTGATGTTATCCAAGAATATGAGCTGTGCACTGATACTTATGGAGTGAAGTCAGCCCTATTTGTTGCCTTGAGGACAATTATTCAGCTTAAACGTGATGAACAAGCTTCATTTCCATGTGCAACCTCAATGATACCTCGTGATACCACATTGAGGTAGTGTCTAGCCTAGCCTACTACTCAAGCATATTTAGATTCTTATGCTAGATTTGTCAGCAGGAGAGGGATGCTTATTATGCTTAGATCTTTATTGTGATGGCAGAACTAACTACAAGGGTGCTCAATCCTATTTTAAGGAGATTGGTGCTGAGGTGTTGTCTGACAATCAGTTTCATACATATTTAGCCTTTAAGGGTATTAAATTTCATGTGAACCAAGCAGAATCCTCTTCTATGGGCGGGTTGTGGGAGGCAGCCATTAAATATGCCAAAGGTCTCATGAATCGTGCTGTTGGTGACAAGATTTTGACATTTGAGGGTTTTTGCATCGAGATGTGCAAAATTGAAGCTATACTCAATTCACGCCCTCTCACCTCTCCTCAACTCATCCAGATGAGAGATGTTTTGACGCCTGGTCACTTCCAGGTCGGCGATCCTCTAATCTCCATACTGGAATTTAACCTCCTCGATGTAAAGGAAAATATGTTGGAAAATGGCAATCCTTCAGGCAGATTACTCAACAATTTTGGGCTCGGTGGACTCTGGAGTATCTCCACAAGCTTCAAGTTAGAAGTAAATGGTATCATGAGGTGCCAAATTTGAGTCCTGGTAGTATTGTACTAATCAAGGGTGATCATAGCCTGCCACTTCATTGGCCACTTCCATGTTGTGGATGTCTTCCCAGGTCCTGATGGCATTGTGAGAGTAGTGGGTGTTCAAGTTGGGAACAAAGTCTTCCGGCGCCACATGAGTAAAGTTTTTCTGCTCCCAACTTGTGATTAATATATTTATTATTAAATGTTCTGGGGGCGAGGTTAGCTCAGTGGTAGAGCACAGGACTAATAAGTTGGAGGACCTGAGTTCAAATCCCGAGCAAGCACTAAAGATTTTTTCTTCTAGTGTCTTTGTCTATTATTTTTAGAGAGTGATTTATTTAATTTGTAATGTAATATATTTTCATAATTATTGTATTTAGTGCGTTGTGAACTGTCATTTTCCGTGGGCCTCTTTCTCGTTAAGAAGTCCTCATTGACAGCCCCCTTTGAGCTGAAAGCGGCGTGATTCTTTACCTTGCACCCTTCCTCTCTAATAGTTCACAAGTATTTTCTTGCTGCTACATGTATTATTATTCGTTACTTTTCTATTCGGCTCCATGAGTGGTGTTCTCTGATTTACTCATATTGCAGTATTTTTCTCCTGCGCAGCACACAACACACATACTTACCCATTAAATGGGATTTTCATTACTTTAAAATTGGGTGGCGAATGTTCGGTATTCAAAAATTTGCACGTAGTGAATAGAGCCTTATAGATTTAGCGAGACCAAGCTTGTGGACACAAGCTGACTCACTTTACCAGGAGACTTCGGTAAATCAACATCTATTTTCCTTGTGATCTGTGACTGGTGAATGGGGAGATATGATTCCATCCCAATTGGTGATTTATGAATAAAACAACCTTGTTGAATAGTTAAGGAGCACAAATTTTGTAGTTGTGAGAGCGAACATTGTGTTGGTTCCATTTTAATTTTTTAGTCACAAAAAATAGATGCCAATTATCCTGTATGGTGGAATGGACATCCCAACTGTAACTTGTGGAAAATACAATGGTTTTATGTTTTAATTAATAATAACTAGTAACAATAATTGCTTGTTTTTTCCATATTTTTATAAGAATACTTTTAGATCTTCCGGATGGTAGAGCATACAATGTTAGAGATGTAAAAAGCATTATAGAACAGCTACCTCCACCTGCAATACTCCTTAGAGATTTTAACACGCACCACGCATGGGGTTTCAGGAGGTCTATTCCTCAGGGTCGTTTGCTCTACGACATGCTTGAGCAGATGGATGTCCTGGTTTTTAACACATTCACTGCCCCTCAAAATTTCAAAACTTCCTCAGGAGCCATCTACTTTTTTCTTATTTTCATTAATAAATAGCTAATAGTATAAAGTATAATGAGTTGAAATGCATTTCTAATGACGCTAACATCCAGTTTGAAGCACGCCCCGGGAGCCGGGGCGAGGGCACCGTGCGAAGTCTCATCCCGGTAGCTGGGGCGTGGGCACCAACTCTAGTCTCACACAGTTACCTGAAATGGTTCGTATCATTGTCTTTGTTGGGCAATCTAATGTAGAAATACCAATAGAGTGATATTATACTTATGCCAAAGTTAATATAATATGCTTTTATTGTATAAATAAACACGCGATGTAGGTGTAAGTTATTTTGCATTATTACTTTATTTTATTTATTTTCAATTTTCCTAATTTATTAGTGAAACCTATAACTATTATTCATTATCTACATTCTGCTCCTAATATCTTACTAGCTAACATACTATTCTAATTATTGATTCCTTTACTTACACTAACAATTTTTACTTATAGTTACGAAATTCCCTAAAGCAGAAACCTAAACTAAGTCCTGGTTGATTTGAACCATGAGTACAGTAATACAGCGTGTATTCTCTAATTTTCTGTTTTTCCGATCAGTTTTTGCATCCCTTCCTAATTTTTTACCCTTTTAACCTTTCAGAAAAGGTTCCGGCAAATTCGATGTAATCCGCCGACTAGTGTTTCTATTATCGCCAGCCTGAAGTCTTAGAGGGTCATAGATTTGGCAGGCTCTGTAATACCTTGTACAAAAAATGTAATTTTAGCAGCATTACTTGAAAAATGAGCAATCTCAATTTTTTCGATTTCTAATTTACGAATCGATTTATAATTCGTCATCAGAGGCATTGCAAATTATGTCATGGATTTCCTCTACTGTGAAAATAAAGCAGTTTTTATTACTCCAAAAATATAAAATGACTCCTGAACATTCAATAAAAAAAAAGTAAAATATCTTTTTCTGAACTTTTCCTTTTTAGGGTGATGCCAGAAAATCGTATTAGAATATTTTATAAGTATTTTTCTAAATTCTTTCCTCCATTTTTATAATTTAATGATACAAATACTCATAATTTCGTACCTGAAGGAACAGGAGAGGAGATACTACTTTCTGTTGCGCTATGTTGACTTGTCTTTCCGAAAGTAGGAGACACTTTTCGGCCGACTAGTCAACGTAGCTTCACTTTCTGTAAATCGATTTTTAGTACACTGAGAAATATATTATAAAGATGCAAAACACGACATTAAAACAAATAATTATTCATTTAATTAAAACAGAATTAAAGCAATGGGATCTGTTATAACTGTTATGAATAGAATGTTTTGTTATTTACATATTAAAAAAAAATTACAACCTTAAATAAAATCCATGACCGCTGTTGTTTTTTTTTTCCACTACGTCCAGACATTCTAGGATCTAAAGAACAACGTTCCACAATAATTAACTGTACTGAATAATTATAAAAAGGTTTTACACATTTAATTTATTGTTATTGGATACTCACTTAACTTTTGAAGAAATTGTCGAAAAAAAGTAATTTCTTCAGGAACCAATGACGTACCCTCAATACTTATTTACTTAGCAATGCCCAGAAGCAATCTAAACCCCTCTGTGAGGTGCTAGAGCAATAAAACGGGAGGTAGGAGGAGGCCCCGGTACCCGGCGAAGGTATAGCTCGCCCGGCTCCCGGGAGGTGGGCAGTGAACGCGTTAATGATGGCTCTCCGACTCATTTCTGTGAATCTTCAGGTTCTTTAGATGCCATAGACTTAACTCTAACAAGCACCTCTGTCACAAGACACCTTTTGTGAAATGATCTGCATGATCTGCATCGATTAGATAATTTTCCCATTTTGGTTACACTTGCCAGCAGATACAATAAAAACAGAACGCCTATTACTGGAATGCTAACTGAGATGAATTCAGATATTCGTTCCTTGCTCCCGATTCAGCAGACACAGCAGAAGAGTCACTACAAATACTCACAAGGTCAATTAATAATGCTGCACAGAAGGCAGTCCCTCTTACAATACCTCGCTCATCATAGAAAATTCCAGTATCATGGTGGGAGGTCAATAAAGCCAAAAAGAAAGCATTTAATCATTTTAAAAGCTATCCAACTAAAGTAAATTGGATAAAATTTAAGAAAGCAAGAGCAATCGAATGGTGAATAAAGATTAAAAAGAATAGAGAGTCTTGGGCATCTAATGTAAGCAATTTAACAAAAGATGTTTCTCCGCCCGAAGTCTCGAGGAAAATAAGAGCGATAGAGGGAAGGACTACAAAAAAACAAACCTCTATCCTGTTAAACAATAGTGATTAAGTTAGCGACGCACAAGCTGCTACTGATGTATTTGCTGATAATATTTACTCCGCATGTAGTCCAGCGCTCTACTCTGAAGACTTCCAGGATATTGAAACTATAGAAGAATCTATTTCTCTAGACTTAGGATCAACTGACAACATTTTACAAGACTCTAATACTCACTTCAAAATGGATGAATTGAACAGGGGCCTTAAGGTCGCATCTCAGAAGACATCTTCTGGATGCGACGAAATGCCCTATGAAGTGTTTCAAAATCTCTCAAGTGAAGGGAAACTGATGTAGTTGAATAACTAGAGATTGTTGAATAACTAGAAATAAATGTTTTAATTACTTAATTATTTTCAATTTACTACTCTCTATGGACTACTTGGAGGCTCAAACAATTTAATTGCACACAATAAAAATTGTATCATAATAAAAATAAACAAGATAACTAATAAAATTATTTTAAAATATTTTCATGAAAATATAGCTTACTTATGTTATCTTGCTGCTTAGAATGCCAAAGTAATATTAGTTGCATTTCAAAGGTTTAATTTCACTTCAATGTAATTGATTCCAAAGGATGATAAACAATACAACTCACTTTACTCCAAGTAGAGAGAATTTTATAGTTTTTGTCATCTTCTAGAATTGAAGTGAATCCCACTTGGAAGATCCATCAATTCAGTAATTATAATATTTTTCATAAACAGAAAATAAATATATTATTTCCCTTTTCCTTCTCTTATACATCCTATGACAACTCATGATTCATAATTCTGAGTGTCCTCAATTATCTTGACATTTTACTTTGTTCAAAGAAAACAAATATTACACGGAGAACAATACGTAATCGGCGCTAATGGCCAAGATTTGTCGATGTGCCGTAAAAAACAAAAAAAAACAAAACAAACAATACATAATAATTTAACTTGTGTTAAAATATGTAAAAAAAAAAAAAAAAATAGAGTACGAAGTATAAAGCAAAAACCTCCTCCTTCTTTTCCAATAAAATACCTTATGCACTCAGTGCTCTTTGGACAACATTCAAAAACATATTATGAAGTATATATTTAAATCTATAAAAACATATATATATATATATATATATATATATATATATATATATATATATATATATATTCGCCTTGTTAAGATGACCATGCAAGAGACAAGAAATGTCATTAGGATACAAGGAGAGTGCTCAAGTGAGTTTCGTGCTGATAGGGGTCTGCGACAGGGTAATGGGTTGGCTTGTCTGCTGTTTATTTTGGGGCTTGAAAAAGTAATACGAGACTCAGGAATACAGAGAACATCAACAATTATCGATCGAAGCGTCCAGCTCTTGGGCTTTGCGGATGATGTTGATGTTGTAGCTAGATCGAAAAGTGAATTAAAGAATGCCTTTATAGCACTCCAGAGAGCAGCTACGCTTCTCGGCCTCGAGGTGAATGAGGCCAAAACAAAATATATGGTGGTGAGGGCACATGACACGCATCAAGGCGAAACCTTTATTGAAATAGGCCCCTACAAATTTGAAAGAGTGCAGGAATTCACCTACCTTGGATCTCTTGTAACATCCACCAATAAGATGCCCAAAGAGATAAGCAGGAGGATAACGTCGGCCAATCGTTGCTATTTTGGCCTAATAAAGCAAATAAGGAGCCGATTATTCACAAGGCAGACAAAGATCAGGTTGTACAAGACCCTGATTAGACCCGTACTGACCTACGCCTCGCAAGCATGGACCATGACTAAGGCCGATGAGAATGATCAGCTGATTTTTGAAAGAAAAATCTTAAGACGCATTTACGGCCCTGTGAAGGAAGGTCAAATTTGGAGGAGACGTAAAAACCGAGAGCTTTATAGTTTATATAACGACTTAAATGTTGTTAACTTCATAAAGCTCGGACGGTTAGGTTGGGCTGGGCACGTCATACGAATGGGGGAAGGAGAGATACCAGGGAAGGTCCTTGAAGCCAGGATGGAACGAACTAGGAGGAGAGGGAGACCCAGGCTGAGATGGGAGGACAGTGTGGCAGCTGATGCTAGGGTCCTTCTCAATGCACCGAACTGGAAGGCGGCGGCAGCAGATAGAGATGGTTGGCAGAAGCTCATAGAGGAGGCCAAGACCCGCCTAGGGTTGTAGCGCCAAATAATAAGAAGAAGAAGATATGTATATATATATATATATATATATATATATATATATATATAAAATCAGTCCCGTAACAGGCCACAAGGGCCCAGAGGGGCAGATACTGTAGAGATATCTGATTCTTGACCGTATGGCACACTAGGGAGATAGTGTGGTCAACACTATGCTCCGGCCGCCTGATTTTCCCCTTGGCTGCTATATATATATATATATATATATATATATAAATATATATATATATATATATATATATGTATAAATATATATATATATATATATATATATATATATATAAATATATATATATGTATATATAAATATATATATATATATATATATATATATATATATATATAAACAAAACTCAAGTACATATATAAAAACATTAAAAAGTATAGGAATAAAAACGAACGGACCTTTAAGAAAAAAATAGATTGCAAATAATCCTTTAAAAAACATCATTTAGAGATCAAAAACCTAGAATCAACGAGTTAAAATCATATTAAATAACCAACAAACAATAGAACGTTCTAAATATAGTCCAAGCAATGAGAAAACACATCTGACCCTCATGTGAGCCTTCCTGGCCGTATACTGATCCCAGATGGACGAGAAGGATGGCAGGGGGACTGTTGGAAAAATATTTAGCACACCACTTTTGCCTTTCTTATTTATACAAAATTTTGAGCTGCCAGGTTGATTTCTACACATTGCAGGATATCCATTTACTTCTCTTAATTTTCATAGTGCAGTACTTCAAAACCTAGAGCATCATGTCTTTATTCTGCAACCGTCAACTTCTTGATAACTGGCTATGACTGTGTATGGTAAGTTGGGTGTATCTGGACCTTTCACTTTCTGGAGAATCTTGGCTATCTTTTTTGAAATACAACTCAGATAGAGTATTCTGACTGGGTAAGGCTTATTAACGTTATTAGTGGGCGGAGTATAACTATATAACTATGTATGTATAACTAACTAGGCCCGATATTTCAATAATTAAAAGAAGTCAATAATTAAAAACAAAATGAATTCTGCTCTAAAATGGTTATTATTGCACTATGAGATTCCCATTTCAAAAAGAAAAAAAACGAATGAAGATGTACAAGGATCTAATAAGCATTTTAAAAGTAGAACCTATAGTGAATTCGAGAGTTCAGAATGGAATGTTTGAAAAATTAAAAAGAACTTTTAGAAAATGGGGGGAAAACATTAGCCAATATAAAAGAGGGAACCTAAAGCTGCAAAAATGGACAATTTTTCAAGGAATAATAAATAAATTTAATATTAGACGCAATATATGAACTTAAAGGCTCCTTTGATGAACATATTTGAAACAGAAAACTGAATGTAAACCTGATATAAATACAGAAAACATGGAACAATAAAGATTTGTCACATTGAAATACGACCCAATTTTAGCAAAAATATTTAGTTATATTTGTAAGGATGTTGGGAGTATATCTTGGATTTATGTCACTAACAACAAATAGTGACATAAATTCAAGATATACAAGGGGAGTATACTCACAGAGAGAATCATTAGGTACTACTATACCCACAGCACTTAGCTTTCCGTGAACCCCAAAACTATGTGTTTCCCTCCGTCCAAATTTTAAGGCCATGATATCTCAAAATACTCTCATTTTAAATTTTCAGAGAGAAGTTTATAATTCTATGGCAGCTATTAATTAATATTTATGCAAATCCTTATTTACTAAACTTCTATAGAGTAATCAAAAAACATATTATGTTGTCATGATAATGACCATTAAATTCAATCTGATTGAAAAATGGGTTTCTAGGCAAGTTGAACCCATTTTTGTCTTTTTCTTTTTGAAACAGGAATCTCATAGTGCAAGAATAACTGTTTTGCAGCAGAATTCATTTTGTTTTTAATTATTGACCTCCATCGCATTGACAAGACATTCACAGTTGATGAAGAGTTCAAACGCTATTGGTGTAATAGCTGAAAGCCTTTAACCCTTTCATTGCTAGCGAATAAAGGGACTTGCAGTGCCCTGTACGCTCAATGCTTATCCGTCTAAAACCCCCGTATATTCACCAATCTCTCCTCATCTTGACCTCATTACCGTTCGACTCTTTTGTCCCTCTCAGCATCCTCTTGTTATATATTTGGAATTATTAACTTATAATATCAAATTTCCTTTATCTTGGTAACTTCGTACTATACTAAAAGAAATTTTCTATCATGGAAATGAATCTGAAGAAATATCCCCAAAATCTTTGTCTGTGCTCTCCTGGAGCATATGCCTTATCTCTTCGTCAGACCGAAAACAAGGTGCATCGTCACTCATATCTAAGGGTGCACCTACACTGACCCCGTTCCGATCCTATCCAATAGCCACCGACTGTCGGAAAAAAACAAACACATGCATTTCAATGGAGGTGCCTACATTGGTCCCGAACTGATCCAATCCAACGGCCACCAGTTCTTGTCCATTCAAACTTGTTTGTTTCTAGACCGATTTTGGACCGACGAAGCAAAATGGCGCCGACTCACATATTATGTTTCAAAAAGGTCTACAGGTTCTAAATCTTAACCAATTTCAATGCACTTTTTTTTAAATCAAAGGAAATAACATTTAGAACAACTTTGTCAATTCACATTTTTGTTTTTACTTCCCCTTGTTTATTAAATTGCGTGGAAAGATGTTTATAACCATCCAACATCTATAACCTTCCAATGTTTATAACCTTCTAATGCTTATAACCTTCTAGTTAACTTTCTTATAAATAATTTTAAAATATGAATACCAATACTTCTCTCACCTCCAACATTCAACCTAATCAAAGGTTTCTATGCTTATTAGATGGATTTCTTAAATTAATCACTCATTTTCACTTCACTACGAGGTCATAACGGATCGGATCGGGTCGAGACCTATGTAGGCACTCACGTCGTCCGCAGTCATCCATCGAACGAAATCGGATCGGATCGGACCGGGAGAAATACGGGTCCAATGTAGGTGCAGCCTAAGGAGGCTATTTATACCGACTGTACTAAACAAGATCGAAATTGTGACTGAAAAATATAAACAGCAGCAATAATGCTGGAGAGACAACCTCCAAACATTACACATAACAATTTGGATTGTAGGACTTTACTTTATTTATTTTTTTTTTTAATAAATATTAATATACTTGCACAATGCATAATTTCAATGAATATACGAAGAAGATTTGATGAAATAAAAAATATTTGAAGAACCAGGTGAAGCTCTATTTGTAAATAATAAAATCAACACGACTATCAATTAAAAGATAATTGAGATATAAAGCCTCTGTTAT
This sequence comes from Gonocerus acuteangulatus, assembly GCA_946811695.1. NCBI lineage: Eukaryota > Metazoa > Arthropoda > Insecta > Hemiptera > Coreidae > Gonocerus > Gonocerus acuteangulatus. The sequence continues at coordinate 104,604,001 of OX328132.1, forward strand.
TTTACCTTTAGAAAAAAATTATTAATCATTACAGATTCTAAAAATGCTCAGAAAATGTAATGCATGATTTCATAATGACTTCCTTAGATGCCTCAGGGATTAGACATTGATTTCTGACATGGATTTAATGAAGCTGAGAACGCTCTTTATTCTTGCTAGGTCCCACTGATTTTATATGAGCTAATAGCACTAGGGGGTCTCCCCGTGGTCTAGTGGCTAACACTTTAGATTCATATGCGGGAGATGGTGGGTTCGATCCCCACTGGTAGCAGGAATTTTCTCATCTCACGGTTCGTTGGGAAAATTCCATGCTGCACCCTGGATCTCGGCGCTAATGACCTAGATGTCGATGCACTGTAAAAAAAAAAATAAGTAAATAAAAAATAAAGCACTAGGCCAGAGAACCGACATATGGGGCTAATAGGGGCCATGAGTTGACTCCTGTGGAGCGTCAGGGGTACCGACAGTGGGACACAAGTTATCTTGTGTGGAGCGTCTGGGGCCCTGCAAGTCGAACACGAGTTAACTCATTCAGAGCTACGAAAGGTTTAAGAAGCCATAATGTAAAATTTATCAAGGAATCTAAAATAATTCTGTTTAAGACAGAACCTTCAATAATGCCAAAAATGTGTTAAAAAGTATCAGATTACCCATTTTGCTCTAAAAAAAATCAAGTATCTTAACTTCAATAGGAGGAGGGATACTTGAAAACATGTCTTCAACATCAAAAGATAAGAGTAATCTGCTACAAGTAAAACTCGTATCACATGTTTTTTTTTGTTTTTTTTTTCTAGGCACAATGGTTGCATAAAATGTTTTTGATTTTCAAACCTACGTCCTGGTGGGTGAGAGCCAGATTATCAATACATGTCTCTTCAACATAACCTGATAGGAGTAGAGATTACTTGCAACTTTTGATTTTGAATAATGTCATATTTAGATGTGTTAATTGATTCACATAAATATATTATTTATTTAAATTTTAACGTCCATTTATTATTAACTACGAATTTTAGGACGGGTTATCTATAGGTTACCACCCTCATAAATATATTATCACCCGCCAAAGCACTATGAACTTCGCACATAGATAAATAAGTAGACAGATATGAAAAAAAGAAAATGATGAAAGAAATGTCTGACCTAGCAGAGTAGTGCAAACAGTGATTAATTTTGTAACTAATGATTGAATGAGTAATCCGAATGAGAGTAATGATTGATGACTGATCAATCATATGTATCCATGACTAATGACTAACTACTTAAATATCAATGATTTGTGATTAATGATTAGCGATTAAAAGATGTGTTGACTAATGATTAATGAATAAACTTACACTGATTAACTAAGAACTTACACTGTAATACTAAGAAACTAGATTAATGATTGATGAATAACTAAATAAAATTTTGAAATAATTATTATGAAAAAGGTTTTGACTGATATTTTCAGTGTTGAGCATAATAGTAATCATACTTACACCAATAATCACATTTTGAAAGCAAAAAGCTCACAATGTTCCTCGTTCACTGTTCTGAACAATTCTAGTTTTTGAACAGTCTGCTCAAAAGATAAAACAGAACTGCTTCATGAAAGAATTCTAATCCCCAATGTATATGTGTAAACAAGTAGGTATTAGCCTAATACCGAAAGTATTTATGTTAGTCATGTCAATCATTAGTGCAGACTATCAATGATTGACGACTAACGGATAGATTGATGACTAATTTCACATATGATTAATGCTTAATATGTCCTATGACTAATGATTAACAAGAATAATTTAATCATGACTAATTCTGATAATATTTAAACCCATGATTGATTAGTCATAAGTAAAATTTAATCGATTAGTCAATCGTTTAGTTGATTTATGTCCTTCTCTGTGGCCTATTTAGTTATATATACATAGTTATATAGTTACTCCGTCCACTAATAATGTTAATAAGCCTTACCCAGTCAGTATACTCTATCTGGGTTGCATTTCGAAGAACAGAGCCAAGATTCTCCAGAAAGTAAAAGGTCCAAATACACCCAACTTACCATACACAATTATAGCCAGCCAATTGTAAAATTAAGAGTATCAACTTAGATTCATCAATTTCTATGTAGATAAAATCTTCACTTTTTGATAGTTAAATCACAATACCAACTTTTTTTTCATATTTTGTTTAATGTCTGACTACAACTGCATAAAATAATACAGCTTATAATAAAATAAAAAAATCTGACTAGCAGGAACTGCTTCATCTTAGTGCGTTACCGAAACTATTAAAAACAAGTTTCTTATTTACTTACCTTGTTTTACTCTTATATTTATTTTAGAATTGAATGAAATTTACAACAATAAAATTAAAAACTGAGGAAATATTCAAAAACAGTTTTAATGAACAAAACTAGCAATTTTGATTTTTAACACTGATTTCTCGGTCTTAGATTGCTCTATCAAAAATTGAATAACAATTGTTTTTGTACATTTAGTAAGATTATGAATGGTTACCTTCCATTGCCACAATTTCATTTTCAAAATATTATATGAAATATACGAAAATCTCAAAAATTCTCAAGTCTGTTAACACATTAAGGCTGCTGTTTGGCCATACTTAACGTTAACTGCGGTGCATGCCCCGGGACATGCACCGCAGTTAACGTGTTATTATATTTTGTTTCCAATACTTCCCCAACACCAAAAATAACCAAAATTTGTATGTCTTAGTTTGGTTGAATGCCATATGTCTTAAAAATGTTTTGACTCCATCTCGCCATCTTGAAGTATGCAAAATGAAACTTCATGAAAAATCTATTTTTTCTCAAAAATGCTTAGATATGGCCTTTAAAATGGTTCCATTCGATTCTCTAGTCAAATTACCAGTAAGAAGCATACCTGTAAGTCATCAATGCAAAATCGTAATCAATATGATTTTTTTAGCGTGAATTTCACTGAGAAAAGAGCGTTCCTGGAGTTAAAATCTACTGGTTAACAAACTTGAACTTTTATTTGAGACAAAGTATTTTTGTACCAAATTTCAATAGATTCAGGCCACTTTTTAAGGCTAATAGAAACTTAAACCACCTCCAGATTGAGTCATCGAGTCAACATCATAGGCAAGTTTCCTCATCATTAGGAGAGAGTGGGGTCAATTGAGCCATGGGGCAATTTAACCAGTAGACTTAAAAAATCGAAAAAATAAATCATTCTCTTAGAATTAGATTCTAATATATTAAACCCTGTCATGCTCAAAATTTGGAATCATTGTGATAAATAAATATTGAAAAACTCAAAATTTTGTATTTTTAGGTGCAGAAACATTTTTTTCTGCTAATGACAAATTGGTTTGTATTATTTGATTTTTTAAATAAAATCATAAAATTCCAATTGTAATAGTTCAATGGAATCGTCAATCCCAAGGGCAGTTGATATAGTCTTACATCTTATTATCCTCCAACTACAGCGATCCAATACTTCTTGAAAAAACTAAGCACGATCAAGTGAATATCGGTACTCCCTCACAAATACGTCATTTATCACAGGCTACATCAGCTAACAAAGCTAAAAAAAATTGTGTACACGGGAAAACTGCCATTTATACAGATATACGTCCAGAAAATTAGAAATAGAAGGAAAGAAAAAATCATTAAAATTTGATGTAGAAATAGATATTAATAATAAAAGAAACCATGGTGCCAATGACCATAGCAGTCGACGCACCCAAAAAAAAAAAAAAATAAGAAACCAAAAACATTAAAGCCAACTGATAAACTAAAACAAAGTTGAGTAGTAAAGAAAGAAACAAATACAAGTGTATTAAAAATGTGCAATATTGTTATTGAGATGTAATAATAAATAATAATTATTTATTATTTATTAATAAATTATAATTTATTACAAGTTTTTGTTTGGGTTACCAATATTATTGATTCAATGGACCTCTACTAGTGGTTCACGTAGTCTACTAGTGGTGGCCTTCTAGCTGAGGTCAGCATTCAACACGGTTATACGTATTTAAAAAAATTTTAAATTCCCATTATTTATTGGCTAAATTATGTATTGGGGATGATAATATACATATATAACTGCCATTTCATGCAAAAAAATAATTTTGTTTTTAATTCAACTAGAACAAAATTTCTGAACTTTTTTGGCTCAGTTGACCCCCTTCGCCCATTACTCTATATTATAAATTCAATGAATCCTGAGTAACATGTTCCATAATATGAATATAAAAGTTAGGGTATTTAATTACATTTAAGTGTATTTTTCCCTTACAGTTCCTACAAGTAGGTACAGTTCCTACAACAGCCACTCTATAGGTTGCCATCCTTTAACCCTTTCCTTACGCAAAGAGCCGCAAGGAGTGTGTTCTGCTGTACAGGATACTCGCACCCGGCTTCGCATTCGGCTCGCACCCCCCTGTACGGGATAATTTTCCCACTCTCGGTCACAGCGCCTCGACTTTTAGCGATTTCCTTGCCTTAGTAAAACTCGTCTTTTAGAATTTTTGTTTTTATTTTGGTTACAATGATTATTAATTTTTATTTATGTTGAATTAGTTTGGCGTTTCAATAATTATTTTTAAGTTGAATAACTTTTTTAAAAAATAAGTTATAAAAAAGTAATATTATATAGGCACAAGAAAAAAAAGAAGGTTTTTCTGTTTATCATTTGCCCTTTATTTTATGAATAATAAGCAAAGGAATAATATATTCCAAACTACGGCAAAAAGTTTCCCATCTTCCTTTTTGATCCGTGACTTTGTGCACTGGCAGAGCTAAAAACTTATTTTATTTTTTGTATAAAACGGATTTACAAAATCAAAAGGATTATTATTTACAGTTAATTTAATGAATTATTCAATTAAATACATAATATATTAATCTTATCAATTAAATATTACATTTATTTTTAAATGGAGGATACACAATAAAAAAAACCTATTTTTCTTAATTTAACAAAACACGAATATAAGATCTTAACACTTAAAGGCTAAAAGTGAACTACTTTTGTAAAAACAAGTTGTTGGGAATGTACAGAGGTATAAAAACAAAGGATAATTTGAAGAGGGTTGACCGTGTAAATGGGCGGAGAAGACTAGTTCTAATTCAATTGAAAACGACCAAAAACTTCATTCAAATGCCATCTAGTAATAGGCAGGAATACTAGAAGTACAATACGGTAACGCTAGATAGCTCTACAGTCGAGAAATGAGAAGAGAAAGAATGCGAGAGATACGCAGAGCTCTCGACTGCTGTACAAGTCTACGGTTCGTGGGTCCCGTCTTGCTTCGACTGCTGTACAAGTCCACGGTAGACAAAGGGTTAATAATGCCTATGTCACATCGTTTTCCCAGGTGGTCACCCATCCAAGTACTGTCCATACCTGACATTGTGTAACTTTGGTGGTCTACAGGAACCAGTGTATTCAACATTTCTATGGCCATTAGCTAGAAAGACACCCTCTTTTCTACTGTTTTGAAGCAGGCTCTCAATGGTTTAGAAGAAACTTAAAGATGTCTGGACAGACTCCTAAATTATACATCTGATATATCTATCTATCTATCTATCTCTCTCTCTCTCTCTCTCTCTCTCTATATATATATATATATATATATATATATACACACACACCTGCATATATACTTAATATAATACTATATGCGGTGTATGGTTTATCATGTATTGTTATGAAAGTGCTTGAAAGTGGAATATTATTTTTTACTAAGAGTTCATGAGAAAATTTTTAATGATGAAATCTATATGGTATATGTGTTTGCATGCATTCATTTGCAAAAATCCTTTAGAATTTTAAAGCAAATGAACTTTTTCAAAATATTAAATTTGGCTCTAAATTAAATATAATGAAAGGTATCGTAAAAAAAGGCAAGGCATAATATAAAGATTGAGATTTAACTTTAATATCACTATTATTGAGTTGAAAATAAATTTGAAATAAATCTTTTAATTCTAAGAATAGCATGGATTGATGGTTTGAAGATTGTTAGTTGTTCATTTGCTTCTTTATACTAATGATTATAGTCATAAAAAGCATGTTATGCACTGTACCCTGTTGGTCTATATTTTCATCATATTCTTCACTTTCATCTAGCCTTACTTTGGTTCCAGAACCATCATCTCTTGATGAACTGAAAAAAAATAAAATAATTAAAATAGGAACTATAGATATAAAAGCATTATCCTTTTTTTAAAAAAAATATTGAAGATCAAAAGTTCATGAAATTAAAACACATATGGGCCACAAATGCTACAGGTTTTGTTCCATCTCAGGTTCCTCTTCATGGGCATAACTCTCCATTGTTCTGGTGGCTTCACAGACAGCTCCATATGCATCGTAATCACAGAATATGCTGAAATTATCTAAATCAGTTGGTAATAGTTCCATCCTGGGTACCTTGTCCACTCTAGAATTAAAGTTCCTCTCCCTACGTTACTATTAATATTTTTTTTATTTTTACATTGTTAGTATTTTTACCAATTAATTTCATAATACGCCTTAAGCCAGTTTTGAATAATCAAACATGAGATAACAACTATAATTACCACATTTAAAGCTAATAAGTATCAAGGGATCAGTTATATTAAGGTTGATTTGTAGAAGTGTTTTTAATTATTGCCATCCTATAGACAGATTTTTTTACTTTCTTCCTTCAATGTTTTTGTTTAAATGCTTTATTATTTTGTATTATGGTTTAATTTTCTGTAAAAGTACTTTTTGTAGACATCGTAATTCTTCAAGAAGTTTATAGAGCTTCTTATCAATAAAAAAGGTATTGTTACTGATAAATAATAATATAATTTCTATTAATAAGAAGTTATATACAAGGATGCTTTTGAAAGAAAAGTTTCTTCTGAATCTTCATTTTGGTAATTATTGGAAATAGTATAAATAATAGGCACTAATGGCCCAGACTTGTCGATGCACCGTTGCAAAAAAAAAAAAAAAAATAAATATAAATAATAGTCTTCTAAATATGTATGGTATTCTTCCCACTACGACCTGTGAGACTATCTATGTAGTTATCATCTGTTTGAAACTTATAGTTTCTATGCTAATATATAGCGGTGATTCAGTTTGGAGGGTAAATAAGACCACATAGGGTCTGAAACAGCGTGGAAGGTTTAAGAATAATCAAATTAAACAGGTTCTTGTCCAAGAAGGAATGACCCAATGCTGGTCATAAACAACAAGGATCATTATTATAGCAATCTACATTGATGACCCAGGGATCGTGGGAATGGAAAACTATAGATCGACCCAACAAGGTAAATTGAAAAATTTCTTAAGAAGTTGAAATAGAAGATTTTAACATAGTGACAACCCCAACAATTGACCAATTTTGGAGGCTTCTGCATTGATTTGATTTTCGCGTGCCACATTGATCAAATTTATAGCACTTACTTCAGCTACCATACGCCTGTATTGTCCATTACTTCCAATGAATGTGCGAAGCAAACATAATTCTATTTTTCATTTTTTATTATTTCAAAAGTCCTATTTCAGAAATCTTAACCCTTTAACGGGCACATTTCGCTAGCTATGTTGGAATTTTTTTAATTTATATTTGGGAGTCTGGGGGGCATCCATTTACTAAATATCAACCCAGGATGTTAAAATAAAAATTGTATCTATAAATATGGGACCGACCGCTTGAGCGGCCCTTGCCCATTCCAGGCATCGGGAATCCCCGATATGCTATGCCCGCGATACGTCGTAAAGCCGTTTCCAAGTCGCAAAGATCCCAAAAATGAAAACGGTTTATTCGATAGCGTTACCCTAAGATTGGCAGGCTTAAAAAAAAAAAAATAAAAAAAAATAATAATAAATAAATTATAATAATAGTATAATGCTAGCCCACAATATCATTTAAGACAGAATTGCGAAAAACATTTCATTAGCAATGCCAAAAAAAGTATTTTTTCCTTCCAGTCTCACGAGAGTAAGGTACTTATGAGACAAATCAATGAATATCATGTAAGCGAAATACTCGTTTCAACTAAAATCAATTAATTCCTAATCTAGAATGTATAAAAGAATTATTACATACTTTGAAACAATGTAAAAAGATGAGTGATCCAGAGAGCCAATAATGCACGGCCAACACTGACACAAGACGAGTGCGGGAATGGGCAAGGACCGCTTTAGTGGTCAACTTCGTCATATATCGGCTCCTCAGGCCCAAGACCTCCAAATTCTATTTTTTGGCATACCCCGGCATCTAGCAGGAAGCATTGGAACCAATTCCGCCTCACTCGCGTCATTTTTTAATTTCAGCAAGCAGTGGCCGCTCAAGCGGCCCTTGCCCGTTAAGGGGTTAATGGTCCCTGAATAATACTTCAGTGGATTAATAATTATTTAGCATTCAGTGAGCGTTCCTCAATCGATCTCTGAACGTTCCTGAAAGATTCCTGGACATTCCTCAAATAGTACTAGACATTCTTTCAAACGATCCTTGAGCACTATGACGTTTGTTTAGAATTTCTCCAACGCTTATTAGCATTATGCAAACGTTTCTTGGATTCCGATACACTGCATCCAGAGAGTAGACAAGCAGACACCAGAGGGAAAATTGTGTTTCATGTTCTTCCATGTTAAGACATTGGGCTCTAGGCGGTATTGCTGGCATGGCATGGAGAGTGGAGTTTTTGCTAGCCTTGGTTTGTTTTTAATAATAATAAAGAGTCACTTCAAGAATTACAGAAGTGATAATTTAAGAAGAAAGAGTTTTTTTTTTTAGTTAATGAAGTAATTCCAAATCCAAGCCTGAATGGAATCTGATAACAAATTTGCAAGGAGATTATTTGACTCTTTTCTATAACATAATAATAGCCAAGCCCCAAACATCCCAGGCACATAAAGTAGGGTACTCTCAGGGGTAGATTGGAATAGTTTTACCTGGGTTTCTCAGGTTTTATAGTGACAATTAGATACAAGATTGCTATTCCCAGCATTCGGCTCATAGATTTTGCAACAAAATATTCTGAGGTGAAAAGTAATAATTAATGTTATGACATTTGTACATGATTATTTTAATGTTGGAAACAAAGATATTAAACTCCTAGACAGCACTACCTTCAAGTAAACTTTAAAATTTTTATTTTAGTTTCTCAACAAATGTAAGAAAAATTGTAATTACCCCTCATTGTGTTCATCTTCTGACTGAGCTGCTTCTTCATCTTCAATTCCCTCGTCCTGAAAACTTCCTTCTTGTTGCTCATCTTCCCAGTTTCTACCAGTTGATGGGCTTTGAGATTTCCGTTGTTTTTCAGCCTATATAACAATAAAACTTATGAATATATATATATATATATATATATATATATATATATATATATATATATGTGTGTGTGTGTGTGTGTGTGTGTGTGTGTGTGTGTGTGTGTGTGTGTGTGTGTGTGTGTGTGTGTGTGTGTGTGTGTGTGTGTGTGTGTGTGTGTGTGTTATACATTATTATTATAGATATGAATATTATACATTAATTAATCACTCTTTTAATGAACAATGTACATGTCAAAGATTTGTTTTTCAAACCATAGGTCTGTGGTTGTATGCAAGTTACCTAGTACAATTTCTTTTTTAAAAAAAGTATTTATTATGTATTTTTAATGTTTCATCTAGTATTCATTACATAGCATGAATATTCATTTGAAGGGGTTGGGGCAAAATAGTGCCAAGCAATATTTTTAACAAAACTTAACTGTAGCTGCTATATGTTGTATATTATGTGATACTATCTTAACCCTTTACTTACTAAAGACTTCTGTAGAAGTCGAAGCATGCCGTGCTCCTGGAACGAAGGACTTGTACAGCAGTCTGACCCTTCTCTCTCATTTACTGACTCCCTACGGCTGACTATTCCAGGAGTTTGACCTTGGGACTATTAAACAAGGACTGAGGACAGCTTTAGCTATTTCTTTCACCACTAGTTGTCAGGAGAATTAACTATTTGTGTCGAGAGAGCTACGGATTATGGATACCTGGGTTGGGCGAGTAAAAATTAAGATTGCCAGTGTTAGATCCAACTTGATCCAAATCGAAAAGGAGGATGGTTTTTTTTTTGCTTTGTTAAAAAAAAATAGGCTATTTATTTATTTAGCTTCATTGATTAGTATCTATATCGCAAAAAATAACATTTTTCATACTAAAAAGTATAGACTATAAAAAATATTTATTGGAGAATTGAATTATATAATTCAACCTAAATATTTAGAGCTAAAATAAAACATGAATAAATAATAAAATAAAGTTTTTCTACAATTAGGAATGTTAAGGTAGGAAATTATTTGAACATTTTCACACACGTATAGAGGAGGGCGAGAATAGCTTCGTAACCAGGGCCCGGTCAGGTAGACAGATTGCCGTACTACAGGGTCGGCCAGCACGCACTATCTGCTGTAAGCTAAGGGTTAATAAAAGTACATTTTTTTTTTTTTTTTTTTTATAAAAATGAATTTTTATTATTTGCCAGCATTTTGGCTTGAAATTTAAGGCTACATCAGGGCTGTAAAACAAGGAGGACAGAGTTAATACTAATATATATATATATATATATATATATATATATATATATGTATATATATACAAAAGAAATTACAAAAATAGAAAAACATTAAACATGAAAGAGGATGAATGATACATTTGGTAAGTGTGTGTTATGGCTAAAGCTTAAATTAGAGGTAGGCTTAATACTGATTTAAAACTTAAATGGGTAACATATAAACATATATAAAACTAATAAGTACATGATGAAAATAGGCTTAATGATGAGAAGAAGGAGAACTACGCCTCATGATGGACATATCAAATTGTAGGAAAACTTTATTTTATTATTTATTTGCCTTTTCTTTTTAGTTCTGAATATTTAGGTGTAATTATATGTTCCAATATTTTTTTTTTATTCCACTATTAACTTCCTTATCAATATCAGCACTGCCACCAAAATGTCTATATCGATTGTTAAATTTATGGTGCTGGTTAGGATACTTCTTATTTGGGCACTGGGAGCGCTTGTGTCCAGTTCCTTGGCATTCAAAGCATTTCCCTTGAAAATTTGACTTGTTCCCACCACTATATCGATTCCTGACTATTTTCACATTTGTTCACCGCACTGAATGATTCACCACATTGTTCTTGACTATTTAAAGAAATACATAGTCTTCTTTCTTCCGAGAGCAATTTACTTTTCACAAAATCAAGGGTAACTGTCCCTGGGTCTTTGGAAAATAAAATGTCAATTGATGTAACTACTGGTTTAAAATCCCTTGGCATTGCTGACAACAGTTGAATGATAACTTCATCATCCTCCATTTTCCCTCCTGACATCCTTCAATTCAGCTAAAGTCTTCAACTTCTAGAAGAAAATTCTGTAAGTCAGCTCCCTCAGTCATAACCAAATTTCTCAATTTCCTCTGGAGGTCAATCCTAGACGCTAAACCTTTCTTCTCATACATATTTTTTCAAGGTTTCAATCATATCACGAGCTGTAAGCTTCTCCTTGATAATTTCTAATACACTGTCTGTTACTGATTGAACAATAATATCTCTGGCATGTGCGTCTAGTCTAATAAAAGCTTCCATGTCCATAAGTTCTTCTGATTTAAGTCCCTCTAAAACTGTTAAAACTCCATGACGATCTAAACATGTCTTAATCCGCACTAACCATGTAGAAAAATTGCTAATTCCATCTAATGGACGAACATAACTCACTCCGGCTGCCATGCTTCTACTTAAATCAAATAAAATAATTTGTAACTCATGAAATTACTTTTCACTGTAATCAGTTCCTATTTATCCCACTGTTATGTCCTGGGCCCTAACCTCTTGGAATAAGTGCTAATAGCAGAGCATAAGAAGCTGCATCTATAAAAGTAAATGTGGGAACAGGGGGAACACAATACACACAACCGTTCAGGTTAGCATTCCAGATTTGACTGTATTTCATGGAAGCGCCAAAACATAGAAGGCACTGGATTACAATGCAAACTGTATATTTCAACAGTTTCCTCCTTCTCTCCATAGATAGGAAACCTGATTCTGACGGCGACCAAATGACGTACTCCGAAAGTGCCGACTAAGTGATTTCACGTTTTAGAAATCGTAGATAACGAAAGTAGAGGTGGTTCAAATTGAAATATATTTTTGAGTAATTAAATGAATTTTTGTATGAAAAGTCCATAGTTAAAATTATAACTATTAATAGAAATTGGAAAATACGTATTAAATAGAACTCATTAAACCTTGTACAGAGAAATCTATTATAACATTTTTTAAAGAAAAGGATAGCAGATTATTTATTTATTTTATTTTAAGGGTTTCACATCCCCGATAAGCTCTTGGATAGCAGATTACCCCAGGAGTAAGATATAGAAGATTTCCATTTGCTGGAAAGGCCAATGGAAATGATTTATTTTGAATTATGACATGCCCACCCTTCTTTACCTGCTCTTCCAAAGAGCAGCCTAAACGTCTAATATAAGTTTTGCTTGAATATCTGACTTTTTGTTTTCTCCTAGCCGAGTCCCAACCATCCTTTCACTTCGCGTCACCTTAATGGCTAACTATCTTCATCTCGTTTAGTATTTCTGTTCGCTCTCTAGCTGGCTAAAAAATGGGCAGATTTTAATGTAATTATGTATTATTCCTTTACTAATGGCACTCGGGAACCGCGCTAAGATGACGCAGTTCCTGCGAGTATGACTTTTTTCTATTTTATTTGCTTGTTGGCCGCAATTTAGACGAAACGTAAAAACATTGCTATGCAAAAAAAGGATGGAAGCATTGTCAATAATTGATAAGGGGAAATGGTTTAAGAACATTGCTGCTGTGTTTGCAAAAGGAACATCGACCGTATCTGCATGGAAAAAGAACAGAAAACATATTGAAGGCTTTTGTTTCAAGATTATGGAAAGTTTATGGTGGTTACCCCCCCCCCCCCCCCCCGCAGAAAACAGTAGCAAACATTTAGAAATTGATAGTGTATTTAGAGAGTCAAGCCGAAACATTGCCAAATGAACTTCTAATGTTAAAGCGGATACGAGATCGCGTTGCTCGTAACGATATACTAAACCGAGACAGCAGAAGCTCACTGTTTTTTTTTTTTTACAAACGACTAGTTTGTAGCTATATTGAGTACAGTGGAAAAACATAGGCTATTACAGTACATACAGTGTATGAGTTCTTAGGTGAATGGTGTCGATAATAATTTCTAAACTCCATTAAAAATATGTCGGTGATTAATTAAGTTTTTTTTTACATGAAATTTGGGATCTTCATATTTTTTCGTAAATTCCTTGAAATCGGTTGGAACTTCGTGGCAGTGGGGGGGAGGTGCCCAGTCGATAGCTTACTAATGTCTCTACTAAAATGGTTCTAAGGAAATTTTTGATGGTATGATGTCAATCGGAGAAATAAGGGCTTAAAACTTTGAAAACGTTTGTTTTGTTTTTTCAAACGGGGTTTTGTGTTTGTTTAACTAACTTTTTAATTGTTCTATTTTTTAAAAATTTTAATTATCAGTAAAATTAACCTTTTAGTAAAGGAAAGCAAGAAAATGAGAACCTCAATGATAATAGTGTTTTCACAGGGGATACTGTCAGTTTCCTGTTGTGGTGCCTTACACTTCCTTCTGTTTGAGATTTTATTTTATATTTTTAACGAAACATCAAACCCTACCAATAACCGTATTTATTTCTTTACTAATAGCACTAGGACTATGAACGGAACCGAGCTAAGATGAGCAGTTCCTGCGAGTCGGACCTTTTTTTTTCTCTTCAATTGCGAGGTTTTCAAAAAAGCTAGATTTATTTGATGAGTTAAAGAGCATATTTATAGAATTTTTTTTTTTATTTTACACTTTTCCGATACAAGCTTTGTCATTTTCCAATTAAATATAGCACAACACACTAGCGAAATGAGAAGGTAAGCTAAAAATGATGCAGGCTGGTCACCACACAGTACAATCGCAGCTTTCTTCCCCTTACCCACTTGCTACACCTTTTCGACCAGTATTGCCAACAAAATTGGCACGCCGACTGAAGAGCTCGGCGACGGCGGCGCAGTGCGCTTGTCTAGGTGGGAGTAACGCCTAAGAAGAGCCTTCCCCCACCACTCTCTCTCATTGCAGCAACCAACAGGCAGACAGCACTCTCTCTCTCTTTGCCGCCAAGGAGGCCGACACCAAGCCCACTTCATCATTCTCCTCAGCAAGCCGATATAACAACTACAGTCTGCCTCTTCAATTCCAGAACACCACCCCCGCATCATAAGCTGAGTATCACTCAATATAAAATAACTGCCAATGCATAAGTAAACTCAATATAAAGTATAAAAGCTAGCAAAGATTAAATAATGGCCAATAATTTATTTTTACTAAATAAGTTCAATATTTTAATTATGTGCTAATTTTTCTTTAATACCCCAACATTAATAAAATTATGTGAGTCAAGAACCTTTTTTTACATTTAATATATTTAAGTTAGTATCACAAACATGCCGAAAACATATAAATTATATATTATTTCAATATAAGTCAAATGGTTCCAACTCTATTTTATTTACTTTGAACCTTTCTCTTGGTATATAATATGGTCTCAACACAATAAAAGGACAGATGGTAAGACGTGGTTATAATTTAACATTTCTCATGCCTTTTCTTTCAGGAAATTTTATTAAATTAAAGTAATTATTCACATTAAATAAATAATAGTTTTATTCACAAATCCGTATGTGGTGAATTTGGTTATTTTTAAATGAACCCTGAGATATAATGAAAATTTAATAAGAACCTTTCAAGTCACTTTTTCTCTAAACATTTTAAATATAATTCATTTTCTTTTTCTTTTTAAATCTTGTCACACCACAATATATATATATATATATATATATATATATATATATATATATATATATATATATATATAAACACACACAACTTTTGAACCACTAATATTTTGTGACCTATAGTGTCTGAAACATGGAAAATTTTTCATTGGCACCTCCGGATTGCATCATAAGGTCGACGACGTACACTGGTTTCTTCCTTTTGGAGAGAGGGAGGAAACATACTTATGATAAAAAAAAATTAATTGAATATATTATTACCTCCTCATCTTCTTCTTTCTCAATAGCAGTCAATGATTCTGCATCTGCTAAATTATCAACTGCAATAGCCAAGAAAACATTCAGAAGAATATCTAATTATAATTTAAGGAAAAACTAATATCCTGAAATGATATTTATTATAATTAATTTTAATAATATTAAAATTATATTTAATTTTAATAATGAAGATGTGACCCAGATTTTTCGATGCGCCGTTAAAAAAAATAAATAAATAATTTTTTTTTTTTTTTTTTTTTTTTTTACGGCGCATCGACATAATTCTTGGCCATTAGCGCCGAGATCCAGGGTGCATCCAGGAATTTTCTCAGCGAGCCCTGAGATGAGAAAATTTCTGGCGCTGGTGGGGATCGAACCCACCATCTCCCGCTTATGAATCTAGCGCGGTAGCCACTAGACCACGGGACCCCCAATAAATAAATAATGAAGATGAAAATATTTTTGGTCCGTTTACGGAAAATTTTAACTTGCCACGGCAATATAACCAACTTTATTTTTAGCAAGAGACTCTATGTTGGTGGGTTCGATGTAATTGAAAATTGGTTAATACCGATTATACTTCTTGAATAAAACAATAAATCATTAACATACAGTAATGCTCACTAAAATGAGAAAATGTACATGCAAACAATATAACAATTCCAACCTTTAATAATACTGTACACAGCTTACTCTGAGGTCATTTACAAGTCTTGACTAATAGACCGAAAGAGAATGGAAGAATGAGTGCCAGAAAGAGAATGAGGATGAGATCACACACAGCCGAGAAGCCTCTCAAAGTGTCATCCTGAAGACTGATGAAATTGGCGCTCGAAGGTTACACTGTTGCTAACTCATTTGTAATGTGCATATAAAAATATACAAAAATAAAAATTGCTACTTTCGAGCATTATAAATCTTCACAAATCAGTGAGTCATTTATCTCTACCAATGTTAAAAAACTGTATGCCAATGTGAATTGTAAATATAATGATATAAAATCTATTTTTATTTATTTTCCTAGAATGACAATATACCATTCGCGCCTGAATTCAAAAATATATGTTACGAGATATCATTACAATCCTAATCTATAATTATTAAATAAAATTAAAAATTAGATTTTTATGATGCTGAAATAAGTAGTTATACTCATTATATCATCAATTAGAGCAGGGTTGCTCAATCTTTACCTGCTGATGATCAACCTTAATATTGTTAGACAACGATCGAT
Organism: Gonocerus acuteangulatus; assembly: GCA_946811695.1. NCBI lineage: Eukaryota > Metazoa > Arthropoda > Insecta > Hemiptera > Coreidae > Gonocerus > Gonocerus acuteangulatus. Next base: position 104,620,345 of record OX328132.1, read on the forward strand.
CGAGTCAGAATGGTTCCGAGTATGTGTGTAGCAGGATTGTCATCTAGGTAGGGTGTATCGTTGCTTAGATATTAGTTCTTCGGCACAAGATGCATTTTTTTATTCAAGGTAAGTGTACGTATGCTCTAAAATGTCAATGAAATAAACTTATATTAACTTAACTGAAGAGTGACTTTGGATGTTGTAGCATGGCTCTACATGTCCTCAGAATACTTTTCATAATACAGTATGTAATTACCAAGTGCTAACGCAAGCATGATGACATAATTCCAATATAAATGTCCGCCAAATATAATATCCAGTCACTTGATCAGTGATGTCACTTCCATTGCATTTTTGAATCATTTATCATGTAACTTTTTTCAGTACCACAGCTATAAGTGACAACCATTAGACAAAATTTCATAACAATTTAGTACTTTCAGCCACATGCTATGTATGTTATTTCTGAATTTTATCAAATATTTACCAACTAACTAGTTTATACATACACATATATATATATATATATATATATATATATATATATATATATATATATATTGTAATGATCTATAAGGGGGTGCTCTAGAAAGAGTCAGTTTCTGGCATAGCAAAGAGTAGCATTCCTATTCAAAATAAAGGCTAAGTTATATTTCATAAGTCCATCACAAATATTCTCCTTTGTCAATCAATTAAATAATTAAAAGAGTAATAAAAGAGATAGCCATTGGCAGTGCTTAGTTTGGCAGTATTTATTTTTTTTAAAAAAGGCAGTGTTAAATAAAAGAAGAGTCCAAATATCTCGGCTAGGAGCGATAAGGTATACAAGTTCCCAGGAAGATAACAATAGATGTGCTTCCAAGAATGCACTTTGGACATCCAGGGAGCAATCGCTGAAGTCAGACACCCTTGGCGTGGTGGGAGTAACGCCTCTATAAAAAGGGCCTTCCCCCACCACTCACTCTCATTTCAGCGCCAGCCAAGGGCCAGAGCCCCATTCAACCACCAGAGGCAGAGGACCGAGGCTCGATGCAGAACCAGCTGGCCAGCCGACACCAAGCACTTCACCTGGACATGATGGCCGGACACCACTCCAAGAATTAGAAGCCGACCATCATTCTCCTCAAAATAACTACAAGCAGTCTGCCTCTCCACTTCCAGAACATCATCCGTAAATAAGCTGAGTATAACTCGCTCACTGCCAATCTTTAAATAAAATTGAAAAGCTATCTAAAATCTAATAATGGCCAATTTTATCTTTTTATATATATAATAATATTTTAAATATGTTCTAACATTTCTTAATAACCCAACATTGATACAAATATGTGAGTCAAGCAATTTTTCTTTCTTATATTTAAGTTTATATCACAGCCATGCTAAATCTTAAATTATATATTCTTTATTCAATATAAGTCAATTTTTTCAAACTCTATTTTATTTATAATGAACCTTTCTCCTGGTATATAATATGGTCTCAACACATAAAAGGACAGCTGGTAAGAAATTATTCTAATAATATATTTCTCATGCTTTTTATTTCAGGAAATTTATTAAATTAATTCAATTATACAAACGGTTTTATTCATAAATCCGTATGTGGTGAGTTTGGTAATTTTAAATGAACCCTGAGATTTAAGGAAATTATACTAAAAACATTTCTAAATCAACTTTTTCTATATTAACTTTTAAATATATTCAATTTTCTTATTTTTGCCGAACCAAAACACCACAATATATATATAATATAAAATTCTCGTGTCAGTTTTAGTGTTTATACTCCTCCAAAACGGCTTAAACGATTTTCATGAAATTTAATATGTATATTCAGTAGGTCTGAGAATAGGCTTATAACTAATTTTTATACCCCTAAGTGATAAGGGTGGCCCACCCCAAAAAATACATATAACCCTAAATTTTCACTCTTCTACCATCAAGCCCTATTTTTTTAATATCGATATTAGTACTTTAATCATAATAAATAAATTTTAATTATAAAATGTAGTTTTATTCAACATGTGATCTTTTCACAAAGAGAAATATGGTTCCAGATTCTTACCTGATCCTGAAGTTAATTACAACATTCAATTCATGTTTCCAAATGACATCGTTCGGAGCAACGGCAATTGTTAAACATAATAATGAATTATAACATAATTCAACATTCAAAATCAAAGCTCAAGTTTATCACAAAGTAGGATCGTTGCTGCCAATGCCAAATGAACCACATAAATTTTTATAAATTTACTTTATGGGAGGTGAGGACTCCGAAAACGCACTTGCCAATCGCATGGTTGCATGTTGTGGCTACATTAACGTCAATTCGTCAGTGAGATGGACGATCTATTGAGTGAGCAGAATGAATTGCTGAAATTATTTGAGTCACACATGCACAAATTACAAAGTGATAATCACGCTATTGTCATCAATCCTGATAAAGAACCATCTGGAGAGTACATTCATTGCACCTGTTGCTGATGACATTGCTGGAATCGTGGATGGCACTGTGCAGTTACGGGAGAAATCCTGATTCGGAGAAGAAATAATAATCTTGATCTCCATTGCTGATAATCATATTCCATAAATATTAAACAACGAGATCCCGCAACAGGTACGGGATTATTATTTCACTACCAAAATATTCACTAGAAACGATGTATATGGCAAAACAACATTTGCCGGGTCAGCTAGTATATATATATATATATATATATATATATATATATATATATGTACATATATTATATTGAAAATCAAGATTGGTATTCAATAAATACAATCATTCCATTGATATGCTTCTTTTGAATAATCATTAATCCGGTTACATCTAGAGAATAAGAATTCTAAGGATACAGTTACCACAAATAAACAATATTATGAAATATATGCATGCCAGTATTCCTATAGATGACACTCCTCCATATGCTTGTATACCATCATACATAACAGTGTTCCAATCTTCACCAGTTAGTATCTGTTAATCAAAAGATGACTCAATTTATTTATAAGTATCACAAGCACAATTATATATTATATTATATATATATATATAATATATATATATACACACACACACACACACACACACACATATTTGTGTGTGTGTGTGTGTGTGTAGAGAAAGGTGTTGTACCTCTAACCATATTGTACCATTGACCACCTAGGCTGTGGCACTAACTAGGAACATTTTATAAAGTTTGGTGTAATTGGTGTTTAGTTCCTTCACTAGAGGTCTTGCCCGACCTACTTTGGATTATTCAAGTCAAAAAGGATACTTGCAAAAAATACTTATCCATTTCTATCATTAAAATGTAAATAATTCATTGATAATGTTTTGCCTATTAATATTTTTTGTGTTATGTCTTTGTTGAAAGAAATCATTTGACATAGTAGCTATTACAATTAAAAAATATGCTGGAGCTGGTGAAAATGATTAATCTTATCCATAAAACTGTAGCATGCTTTGTAATTTGCACTACCCTGGTATTGTGCCTCTGACCATGATTAGCTGTTGCACCTTTGACCAGGTCAGAGGTACAACACTCCTGAGGGATTTTTTAATCATTTAACTTTTATGTTCTTCTGCTACAACTTTTTAAAAATGAGTTAATATTTTTTACTTCAATTATTCATTAAGAATTTAAATAACTTCAAACTGACTTTATCAATCCTCAGCATAGCAGTTCAACCCTATCAACCGCTTACCTCATCCAAAGGCAAGGAAAATGGCCTAAAGGGAAACCTCGTATCCAGACAGATATTCCTGAAAAGCTAATTATTGAAGCTGAAAAAACAAAAACAAAAGCAGCACCCTAAACGCAAGACACCACATACTAATAAACCCCTTCCTCAAACAGTAGTAAATAAAAACCAAATTCTTTCTAAGGACAGATCAGAATCTAATACTGACAATGAAATTTCTTCAGGAGAAAGTGACGTTGATCTGTCTGATAAATGTCGTGAGTTAGATGACCAGCAAGAATTTGAAAAATATTACTTGGAAAAATGAAATTTTAATCTTCTTAAAATTACAAGTAAAAACACATATTAAATGTCCCATGTTTAAGATCTAATATTTGAAAAAACAAACTTTATGTGACAAATTTACAAGAGAAGATGGAAATTTGTATGATATTGATATAGAAGAAATTTTGGCGAAACTTACATATATAGCGGGTCTGCTCGACAGTTTAAACGTTTGCCATTTGGAGTGGATGTTTTAGCTTATAAAACAATCAATCAACTTTTTTGTTATGCTTGCATGCTTGTCCTGTATACATTAAACTTACAATTATTTACAATATAACTGAACAGATTTTTTTTATGTCTGCACTGTTGTGTTGTTTTTACGTGATCAGAGGTACAGCCCATACTACTATAATTTTTTTTTTTAAATTAATTACAAATATTACATGTAAAACTAAAACCTTGAAAAGATTAAATATGATAAACAATATAATACTAATTACAATAAAAAAAAATAAAAATTCATTTAGCCTTAATATTCAAGCTAAGAAAAATTAAATTTTGCAAAGCGGTCAAAGGAACAATACCTTCCCCCTATATATATATATATATATATATATATATATATATATATATATATATATACATATTATTATTATTAATTATTAATATTTACCTGAAAAACAGTTAATAAGCTCTGCCAGAAACTGTCGAAATTACTCCGAGGTTTATCTTTATTGTGATCAAAATTAAATCTTCCTCCAAAAACCTGCATACCAAGCAAAGCGAATATGACAATAAAAAGAAAAAGCAGCAGCAAGAGTGAAGCAATCGATTGTATTGAATTAAGAAGTGATGCAACTAGATTTGATAATGATCTCCAGTACCTACAAAATAAATTTCAGGTTTTATATATACATATCTGTACCACACACACACACACACATACATACATACATATTGTAATCATATTATTGGCTAACTTTTTTTTCAATTTTATAATACCAATATTTCTGAAGATCCTCAATATATTATTTTTCTTTTAGCAAAATGTTAAAATTCCAATTTTGTATCAAAACCTTATTATTATGACAAACAATGCATAACTTAACCAAAACAAAAGCACATTATTCAAATTACCATTATCAATGAACATTACTTCAACATAACTTCAAGATTTGTTGTTCGATGTAACTGTGTCATCTTAACGTGTTTCCGTTCTTAGCCCATGTATTATTAGGATAGGTTGGAATAGAATAGTTAATATTGTGTTTTGATATTTCTGACACAAAATTAATGTTAAAATCATACCAGGAGACTTTAAAGCTCAAGTCAGGCACTCGTGGCAACCATAGGTATCGTTTCAACTCTGGATGGTAAATTTTGCTACTTCACATTGCCTGGTCTTTGGAACTACTCTTCCCTTGAAAGCATATCCACAAAGCAACGTGGACTTCCCCGAACAGGTAAACGGCATCTCAGATAGACAATGTATTGATCAGCATCCGACACAAATCCAACTTTATGAATGTAAGAACATATAGAGGTGCAAATATGGACACAGATCTATATCTGAGCATTGTCAAGGTGAGGTCATGCATTTAATTAGCTAAATATAAAAACCAACAAACAAAGAAGAGGAATGTTGTAGCTAAACTAAAGAACCAGGACTGTCAATGTTCTTATGAACAAGCTGTTCAGAGGGAACTTTCTGAGAATTAATTGATGACAGCACTTCAGACAATGGACAGTGGGGGAGATGCAGCTGTGTAATTAACCCTTAAGTAGGGAGGTGGTTTACCCTAACGTAAGTAGGGAGGTGGGGTGCTCACAACACCCCAATGAAAAAAATTCCCCCACAAAAAGGGGGTTTTAGAATTAGCAACTTCTTTATTATTTTAATTTTTTAAACCTATTACCAATATTATATAACCAAATAATTAATTAAAATGCTCAAATATGGTATTTTTTTAAATAATAAAATTGTAATAGTTTTTCTTCATTTGTAATTTTGTTTTAGTACAGTTATCAAAAATATGGCTTTGTTGAATAATGAAAATTTTTTAATCAAGTACTTATTTTAAAAAATATGTTTGCAAAGTATACAAATTTAATCTGTAAAATACTTCATATCGCTAACTCTTAACCTCCAAAATAAATTTGTTTCATGTCATTCATATGCATAAATGATTTACAAAAAGAACAAAAAATCGTTGTTTTAGTATCTAAACTTTTCTTTCAGTGTGTCTAGGGTAAACAGCACATCTACCAGAACGTCTATTCTCCGTTTTGGTGCTAGTTCTCTTCAGCTTCCCATGAAATCGTGGTGTCATCGTTCCATGACCGGTCATCCGATCATTTTGGCCGCATGATGTATTTTGAAATCTAAGATTCTGTTGCTTTCTTTTCAATTTGTGCTTGTCAGTTTAAGCTCAATATCTCTTAAGAACTCGACCCTCACCATAGTTTGTAGTAGGATTATTTGCTACACATATTGCCTAAGAGTTAATGCCGGCTATGTGTAGGATTCTAAACAAGACAGTTAGAGGACACAGCGAGCTACATAATATGTAGCGTGCATCTTGTCAATGATGTCTACATAACCTTTTGGTAGATTATAAAATATTATTATTTCTAGCTTCTCATCTCAGCCTGCTATAGTGATGCTTCATCCGACTGTTCACTTTATGTTTCATGCAATGATTTTTCAGAAATATCTCTTTCCTCTTCGTCCGAATCAATAAACTCAACTTCTCCATCCTCTTCACAAACTTACTAAAAAAGCCTCTTTATTCTGTCTTGATTCTCTTCAAATAAAAAGTCAAACGGGGGTCAAAACAAAAAATTATATTGTAAATTTTTGTTACCTAAGTAGGGAGGTGGGGTGCTGTGAGCACCCTAAGCCAATAAAAACCCCCAAAAACAAACAAATAAGGTTTTTTCTGATGCGAATGCTACCTCAATGTGAAAAAAACTACTATTTAGGAAGGTACCAAAGAGTTGAAAAGGTTTGAAAATCTTTAAATTGAAAATATAGAGGTAATTAAGTCATGGGAGAACACCCCACCTCCCTACTTAAAGGTTAAGCAGGCACCAGAGGAATCCATTGGGTATGAGACCAAAGTTAAAAGGTTTTAATGGTTTGATAATGTGTGCCTACAAGCAGCAAGAGAAGAATGAAGCCTACCAAAAAATGATCCAGCTTCCCACTAGGCTTTCCTACAAAGCATATCAGAGTAAAATACTTGAAGTGAATAGACTTCTCCATAGAAAGAGAAGAGTATGAGAAAATAAGAACATGAATGACATGGAGGAACTTTCAAAGAATAAATGAGGGTCCCATTCAAGCCCACATTGAAGGCCTGCAAAGACGCAGATGGCTTTATTAAGCCATAAAGATTATATCCTGAACATATGGGCCCAATATTCCAAGACAACATTAAGCAGAGGAATGGTGGGGAGAAAACTAGAGATAAGGCATCAAGCTCGAAGGAAAGGCTCGAGTGCCCTTGTCGCTATGTTGAACCTCTTTATCCAATATTCCCAATCTTCTGTAGTTGGATTAAATGAGTCAACATTAAACTCCTTTAGTAACAATGTTTTCATGTATAAACATACTTCCACTTCACTTTCAATATCTAACTCATCATCACTTACTTGCTGTTTTCTCCTTCTTGTACGTTTAGTTTTTCTCCTCGTCGCCATTATGTGGTATACGTACTAAAGGAACAGACTACAAAATTGCTGATCAAAGATGAAATTAAAATAAATTTTTACACATAACCATAATAAACACATACTAATAACAAAACATGTGTTCATCCCATATGACTCAATTAATTTACTTGAGATACCACAATATATAAATTTGTTTCACTGTTATTTTCGTTCTCTAGGAGTTCTGAAACGTAAAATTTTCTATTCGGCACTTCCGGATTGCGTCATGAGGTCAACCTTATAAGCGGGATTCCTCCCTATGGATGGAGGGAGGAACCATGCTAAAAAAGTCATTAAATGAAGTATTTATTTAATTATTCTACTGTTGTCAATATTTATGACGACAATCAGGGAACTATTAAAATTGCTCAAACCTTAGAAACTATAGAAATACCATTTTGTAAAGGATATGGTAAATAAGGGGGTTAAAATAAATTATAAAGGTACACAAGATCAAATTGCATACCTAACGACAAAAGCTTTGGCTGAGAATAAGTTTAAAAAAATTCTTTAATCAGATTAACCTTACAAAAATATAAATCTCACTCAAAAGTCCTAATGTGGAATTAATGTTATGTATGCTTAACATTTGTAATGTTTATTATTATGTGACAAATGTATTTATATTTATCTTTATGTTGGCATAGCCAGTAATCAAGTTGGCTGAGTAGTAGTATGGCGGAATGTCTTTTACTCTCGTTTGTGAACCCTCAGAATTGTCCCAATAAATCTATTTTTATCCAGTTAATCCAGTTTGTTTTCTTCATTCCAGTCTTCCATTTCAATAAAATAAAGGATTTTTAAAGAGTTATAATTTCATCAAGTAATTTAATTGTTACTTATTTTACATATTCACGGTTGCTGGGTTACTGAGATAAGTAGGCCTGCTAATTTTAAAATTTATATTTATTTAAATATTGATGATGCATTTCTGCCTTATAAATGCTTCAAATTTCTGTGTGCGCTGTGAAACATTCCAGCTAAACAATGAATCCTTCATTTTGTCAAGATTGGTTTCACTGAAGTCTTGAGGGCGATTGGTATGAGCAGACGTTGTTCTGATCACATTCTGGTTACATTTTCTACCAAAATACTTATAACCTGCTCAGCGAAAAAAAAAAAAAGAAGAATTTTGCAGTTATCTAATTCTGAATAATCCAAAAATTTCACTGTATGCCGGGAAAATGTGTAACTTAGGTTCGATTGCTTACATGAACAGGATACTGATACCATTTAATATGGTTTTGTTTTGAATAATAGCAGTTTTCTTGACATACCTCCTTATTATCAAAATCAGATTGTTCTGAATCCGTTTCATGATCACTTCATTCTTCAAGGTCATTTAAATCAATTAAATTGCTGTCATGTGTTATAATCATGCCATCTTCTTCTTGAATTTCTAATTCATTTAGAGGCTCTTCATCGGTTACAAGCTTGGTAATTGTAGTCATTGTGCAAAGGAAAATTGTACAATTCCATTATTTTACTAGGACATTTACTACTTAGAACAACAATATGTAATAAAAATAATATATCAAATCCATTTCAATTAATTAAGTCACTATTTGATAATTATAAACTCAAAAATGCTAAAATGATGTCGAAATTTAAAAATATACTTAGTTTAGTTGGTCTCCCAATTGTGCCAAAAATTATGAAATGAATGTTGTTACCTTGGGTCAAAACCCTCATAACCTGCAAGCCCAAGTTGTCATCTCGGGTCAAAATGACTAAAAAACCCACTTATGAATATGATATCAGTGTCAGCTAATGCCATTTGATTCAACATGCTAAGAAAAGAGGTATCTAACAGCTTGAAATTCGGATAGGAGATGGAGCTCACATAAACAGTGTAGGAGTAAATAATCGCCTTATTTATCTTTCTGATCTCGTCTTGTATCATAACAGTCTGATGAAAATTGCTAAAAGAATTGGAATGAGATGTTTTTTTGTTTCACATTCAATCAAAGTATCCAATAACACTGTTCTGCAAAAAAAAAAACTTTTCTCCCCTCCCTTGAAAAATTTTGCCTGTTTCTCATGTTTTCAGGTGTGCTGAGTCCGAATCTGAACTCAGAAAAATTCTATCACCCTCTGATTTTGAGAGAAAAGAGGAGAAACTTGGAAAAAATGAAAAATTGTATTTGAAAATTATTGTCTTTATTATAACAGATTTTTTTTTTTCTTTTTCAACGGTGAAATATAATTATTGAATCCTGCATGCTATCAGGTTTAATACTAGATATGACACAACTCAAAAAATATACACACATCGTCAATGAGTATTTTTTTTTCTTTTGTACTCTTCCTCCTCTGTCTCCCGCTGCAGTGTCCAGCAGTAATCCGCCAGCATCTTCTCATTCCATTTGCCAGTAAATCTTTTTTCCATCTGGATATGTCTTGGTGGAATCGTTCTCCATGTTCGTCCGAAACTGCACCCAAATTTGGGGCGAAAAAGTCTAGGTGACTATGCAGGAAATGTATTTTTAAGGACATATTGCATCCCAATGTTTTATATGAAGTAAGCAGTTCTTGGACTATTTTTCGGTAGTCTCTAGATTTTTCGTTTCCCAAAAACTTAGCACATACCTCTCGAAAAGCAATCCAAGCCTTTTTCTCAGTAGTATTTAACTATGCTTAAAAAATGAGGTCCTTGAGTAGATGTCGAATTTGGGGTCCTACGAAAACTCCCTCCTTTATCTTAGCATCGCTGAGATGCGGAAATTTTTGTTTTAAGTACATGAAACCTTCTCCTTCCTTGTCCATCGCTTTTACGAAGTTTTTCATTAGCCCCAATTTTATGTGGAGTGGGGGTAAAATTATTTGGTTTTTGTCCGATAATGGAGGATTGGTAATGTTTTTTTCACCTACTTTTTCCTTACGCTCTGGCCATTTTTTTATGACATAATGGTCTCCTCTTTTTCTGCTGTCCCACTCGCACAAAAAACAACAAAATTTAGTGTAACCTCCTTGGAGTCCTGTAAGCATGGCTACCACTTTAAGATCTGCACAAATGCGCCATTTATACTCATGGTACTTGATTTTTTGTAGAAGTATCTTCATGTTGTCATAGGTTTCTTTCATGTGGACCGAATGAGCTACTGGGATAGATGGATGTTTGTTTCCATTATGAAGGAGTACTCCTTTTAAACTAAACTTGGAGCTGTCAATGAATAGTCTCCATTCCTCTGGATTGGTTGGCAGATCAAGTTCCTGGAGCAAATGAAATACATCATTGCAAAATACAAGATTTTCTTCCATCGAGAAAAAGCATAGAACTCCTGATTCCCGTTTTCTGAAGAAAGATATATTCACACCTCCTTCCAAGAGATTCCATTGTTGCAACTTTGACCCAAGCAGCTGAGCTTTTGATTTTGGGAGATCTAAATCACGAACAAGATCATTCAATCGCCTCTGATTTATGATCTGTGGCTGAGTTTCAGAGGGGCTGGACGAACTTGAAATTTCTTCTTGTTGACTGGTTCCAGGTTGAGGTGAAACGCTTTCAGAATTGCTGCACTCCTCAGAACTAAGACGGAACTTACTCGGATTTGGTGGGATGGGCATGGAGGCATCATGTGGAGCTGGTCTCATGGCAGAGGGGATGTTGGGATGAACAATTTTCTTTTTGCTCTTGAACGAGAAACCTTTGATTGTGGTCATGCAAAAATAGCAATCGGTCATGTGATTTGTAGGTTCTCGCCATATCATGGGAACTGCAAATGGCATTGACTTATGTGTCCCATTTAGCCAACCAGTCAAAGAACGTGAGCATGAACTACAGCATATTTTAGGAGCCCAGGATTTGTCCTGATCACTTACTTTACATCCAAAGTATAACTCGTATGCCTTCTTCACCAGCGGAGTCAGAGGTTTCTGAGTGGACTTGAATGTGACTTCACCACAAACATAGCAAAAGGAATCAGGCTTATTTATACACTGTCGTGACATTACAGAGAAAAAGTGAACTGTTCCCAGAACAATGATAGCACAACTGAATATCCAAATAAGTGCGTTTAGCGAAAGCCTCGAGAGTACTGATCAAATCCTAGAAGAAAATAGTGACAAGAGAGGGGCTGAGTGGGAGGGGGGGAGTTGGGGTATTGAGGGTGAAAGGGGGGCAGGTAAGGATTTGAATGAAAAGGATACCACCATAAAAGAGAAAGGAAGGTCATTCCTCTAAAGATCCAGGTAGAGACCAAATCCCTGCCTCAAGATCAAAAACTGAAAAAAAAAACACTTTTAGCCATATTTCTTCAACCACTTGTAATATTCCCATCAATTTTTTTTCCGTTCAAATATACTTCATTGCGCTCAAAATCATCGGGCTTTTGAATTTTTTTCACTATGTTTTGATGCCAAAAAAAATTCGTCAAATTTACAAAAAACTCACATTGTTGGATAAAAAACTAGAATTTCTCAAGAAACTGTGCATGATAGACAGAATCTGACTTCAAATTCGTGTTCAGCACATTTGAAAACAGTAAGAAAGCATGTTTTGGTTTGAAGGAGGATTTCCGTGAAGAACAGTGTAATTAAAATCATTCAGTGATTTTACACAGGAACATAGAAGGGTATTCATTATTAAATTAATTATAGAATAAACAACTTACTTTGTTACTTTAAATACCCTGAGAAGGCGAACACAACGCAAAACAGAAACGCCTAGTGGAGGCATAACATCAGTTCTCGTGAGTACCATTTCTCCTATACTTCCAATTACAACAAAACAGTCAAACCGGTTGAATAATGAAACAAAATAGCCCTGTAAAAATCCATTAATTAAGTAATATATTACTCATGTGTTTTAATAATTTCTTTAAAAGAAACACTCTTAAAATGTTTACTTTATTATTTCACTTATAAAGATAGAATAATCAGAAACAACAATAAGGAATAACAAGAATATAAGATGACTGTTCATCTCCATGTTCCCTAAGTCCTTTGCTTTATTGTGTAATAGAATACCATAATTTAAATTTAGATTGAATTTTTGATTTGTGGTTGAATTTTGATAGTAGGATTATGTAGAAGAATTATTTTACAATTTTATCTATAATAATTACTGATTAGTGTTTTAACCTACCTGAAATCCAAGACTGTACATTTTTAAAAACATTTCCATGGTGAAGAGAGCAACAAAAAATATATTGGTAACTTCTGAAACAATAGATAAATTTAATATTGCTTTGATGTTAGAAAGAACACATACAGAAGTAACAAAATGAGTAATGAGAGGAATTGTTTATAACTAACATTAATAAACATAAACAAAGAACTTGAAGAACTGTACTAGCTTTTATGTTAATAAGATTAACAAAAGTTTTGATTAGGGAAATTACTTTTATAAGTTCTCTCTCTTAAATTTGATCAAGGTATTCAACTTTTCTTAATATATTGCTTTTATATAAACTAATACGCAGTTATTTATTAAAAAAAAAAAAAAAAAAAAAAAAAAAAAAAAAAAAAAAAAAAAAAAAAAACTTCCAACTAAGGTTATTGTGAAAAATGTAATAAAAAATAAATATCATAATAATTTTTTTTATGGTGCTTCGACTACCTAGGTCATTAGCACCACACAATAATTATTATTGAATAATTAATAATTATAATTGAAGGAGTGTGTGGATGATGTGGAATTTTTGTACTTTAGAGATTGATTAGAATTGACATAAAAAATCAATCAATTAGTACTTTTAATACATAAGTAATTTGGTAAGGTATTTGAGTTGTATTGAAAAAACCGCCGGCTTGATTAATTCTTTTTTATTTTTTATTTTTTTACGGCGCATCGACATCTAGGCCATTAGCGCCTGGCTTGTTTAATAAAAATAAAAATATATTGTGACATTAAATAAATGTTTTTAAAAATAGTACAAATTTAAACTAATAATTTGGAGTCTGTGAGTAGTGTTGATGTCAAATTAATCATGACATAACTATATAGGTTATTGATTGTCGGACCTCTTAGCTTCTGGCCTTCTTCTGGTAACTCTTAGACTAAACTTTATGTTCATAGAACGGGAGTTTTTTGCCCAGGTATATTCAGGCTAATATGCTATTTTAGATTCACTTTGGTACATAAGATGGTGTTTAAATCTTCCAGTTGTAATCTCCTGAAGGTTGGAGAGAAACACAATGCACAATGTTTTCAATTAGGACAGCCAATTACACGGTACAATCACAAGATGTCCAGGCACTCTGGAAACAAAGTGAATGGATATAAGGTGGGCTCAATTGCATCGGCAACTCACAGCAAGAAGGTAGTTGACATCACTGGTCTATGGTTGATCCTACATTCTATAATAAACTGGAAAACAATACAACTTTTTTCATCTATAAGGGAAATTCTTAAGTAATATTAATAAAAAATATGTAATTTATTCAAATTGAACCAAAACGTTTGGTATTTTTTAAAAATTACAAGTAATGATAAACTTATTTTTACCACATAGCGAAGCCAGTAAATAAATAAATTCAATAATATATGTACCTAGGGTACCTATAAGCGAAAATAGAAAATCACATTTTCCAGAGCTAATGGCCATGCAAGTTGGTGTACTGTTAAAAAAAATCAAACCTGAAAATATTTTAATAAATAACTATAAAAAAAAAAAAATAAATAAATACAAATAACAATAAATCACGAATCATCTTAGTGTGTTTCTATAATTTTCTTGTCCCCGATATATTTTAAAACATTCATTGACTATGGGTTCGAGATCCTCAGATTAACCCATGAATTGGACAAGTTGATGTATTTCATAGGAAATATAATACGCTTTAGAATGGTCAATCATAATAACTACTAATAATTTTTTTTAAATTTTCTTTGACATATTTTACAAAATGTACAAAAGAAAAAACTCAAAACTTCTCATGAATCTAAATAAAAATATTCATTTGTTTTAAATTATTTTATTGATTGAGCTAACCTTTAAAAATCCCCTGAAAAGCACCAATAAAGAAACATGCAGGGCTTATGTAAATGAAATAAGTTTTACAAATATACCATAAAATGAATTATTAAAACTCCTGCCATTAATCCACAGAAAATGGTTTTATATATAATTTATTCTCTTCCAAAGTACAAAAAAAAAAAAAAAAAGAAAGAATAAATCTTTGTTTGGACGGATGTGAAAATATTTTCTTTAAAGTTGGTTCGCCTAATTCCCTGCTTTACAGGCTTCAAGGTACTCTAGGCAAAGATCACTTGGAAGTCTATAAAAGCAAAAAAGTCTGACTCCGAGTCATCTTAGCACATTCTGTTCATATCCCTAGTACCATTACTAAAGGAATAGAGCAGTGCTTGGTAGGTTTTGATCTTTCGTAGAAAATGTAATGTAAAATCACAAAGAGAAAGAAGATTTAAAGTGCAGTATCCTAGGCGGAATTGACTCCCACCGCGTTCTCAACGTTCTCCCTAGGAAAACACTATTACCAATATGTTTCTCATTTTTTTGTTTTACTTTTTACTAAAATACTCATTTTACTGATAAATTTAATTTAAAATAAACAACAACCAATTAAAAAGTGAGTTAAACAGGAATAACAACTCGTTCAAAAGAATAAAACACACTTTTAAAGTTTTAAGCACTATTTCCAATTTTTGATGGGGCGATCTCCAATTGAGATCGCCCCATCAAAAATTGCTTAAGAACCTTTTTTGAAGAGAATTTAGTAAGCTTCCGAATGCTCACTTTCCACTTACCATGATATTCTAAGCGATTTACGAAAATATGCGAAGATTTTTTCCGAATACTTCCTTAACTCCAAATGTATCCAAAATTTAAAAATCTCAAGTGTTAATGATACTTCATTATTTCGGTTTGGTTACTACCAAACCGAAAAACTGTTTTTACCCACTTTTATCGAATATGGTTACAGATATCACATTGCAAATAGTTTCATTCGTTTTTCTACATTACGAAACCTACAAGAAGATGATCTGGAAGCATATATATATATATATATACTTGATTTTTTCTAGCCGGCACTTCCAGATTGCATCATGAGATCAACCTCATATGCGGGTTCCCTATAAAGGGAGGTAGGAAACGCGCTAAAATGTAAAATTCATTTTTTAGCTAAAACGTTGCTGAACATGCTCTGTTCTGGTGAGCAGAATCTGCTGCTTTATAAACTTCATCTTTTGTTTTAACCAGAGTATTACAATACCAAATGCCATCAAAATCGGACTACCTTTATGAAAGTTAAGGGGTAATACTACCTTGTAACTTTTTTTTTTTGCCATTTACTTTTTTATGGACTTAAATGTTTCCTGCACTAATCAAAAATTATATCTAAGAGTGTTTATGTGGCGGAACAGTTTTTAAATGTGCCAAAAATTTGATTTTTGAGCTAAAGTCCTGATATATTTCAAAATTAAAAACTTCTTTTTTTTTTTAATCTTTGTTACAAGAAATTATGACAAAGAAATTAAAATGAAGAAAATGAACATTAACCTTTAGAGTTGATCTTCTAAACACTATGTTTTTAAAATCGGACGATGCGCTAGCGCCTTCAATTTTCAACGGATCAACTCCAACTTTTAACTACAGCTTCCTTAAGGCATTTGCTAGTAAAGCACGTAGGATTATTTTGATTCATTAAATCACAACGATTTTATGACCGATTTTTAACAGATTATTTAATAGAAAATGAAGAATTTTTCTCCATTTTCAAAAAAATAAGTATTGTAAATTTAGAGAAGTATGTTTATTTCGCATGATATGTTTTTAAAAATTAGATTTACGTTTTACTATTTTTCCTGTTCTTTCTCATGAGCTGTATACATAAAAAAAAAAAAAAAAAAAAAAAAAAAAAAAAAAAAAAAAAAAAAAAAAAAAAAAAGGCAATTTATATTCCCCAGGAAAAAAACAGATAATTCAGAAATTCAAGGCACGCCGGGTTTTTTGGAATCCAGTATATTTATAAATTTCTATTGTTGTTTTATGTGTATATTTTGATAGATGTCTCTTAAGCTTCCGACTGGTTCGAGGTCATCTTTCACCTTTATAAAGTACTATGGTCAGTGTACTTAGTTAATAAAAAAAAAATAATGATGCCCTTCCTTAACCCATTTCCGCCGACTGTAACATATATGTAACGGGTGAGAGGGTAGATTAAGGTTTGTGTCTGTCAGATCCTGTTCGTACATATCGAGCTGCGTACCTCCCTCCCCCCTTCTCTTCAAAATATCCCCCCCTTCGGTTCACCAAAGTTTCTTGACGCTGTCATATTTAGTTCGCGAGTGATTTTTAAAAAGTGCACACATTTTTATTAGCCAGTGAAATAGATACTTCAATGTTGTAAGTACATTTACATTTTATCTTGAATTTGTGTTGTAAATACTGACATGCGATTTGTTAAAGCAATATGTTGACTATATTCTAGTGCGTTTTTGATCATTGAGATATTTTTTAAACATAATTGTGAGCTTTCGAAAGTCAGTGTTACATATATGTTACACTCTGCATTCGAAGTAAAAAAATATGATCAGATAAAAATATTGTTGTTAGATAACGTATTATTATATTTTCAAGTTTCATATCAGAAAGTTCTCCTCGATTCCTTTCCTCTTACCGATAATAATCGCGAGGGTTGACAAAGGTAATTTGAACTTTTTAGTCCATTTTTTCTTGTTGGGGTTGTCATAAACTTCTTTAAGTATTTTTAGTTTGTCTTCAAGCGAAAGTTTTGTTCTTGTTTTTTTTACTCATTTTAAAAGCTAGAATGACAGCTACTAGAACAACTACTGTATAGAGAATTTAAAAACGAGTGAGTGGAGGTGGAATGAATCACTGGCAGGTGGAGTATTACTAGTGCAGTAACGAAGGAAATCACACAGTTTAGAGTGGATAGAACACGGCTGGACTACTAGAATGACAAGGAAGAACTGAGGTGTGTGTGTGTGTGTGAGTGTGTGGGTGCGTGCGTGCGAGAGAGAGAGAGAGAGAGAGAGAGAGAGAGAGAGAGAGAGAGAGAGAGAGAATATTATAATATAATAAGAAGTAATATTTATGGGCGTAACAATTTATTTCTAAGAATAATATAAGTTATTTATGTTTAATCATGCAATTGTATACAATGGGGTGAGTCGAAAAAAATGACCGTTTCATAGGTAAAAATCAAAGTTTATTTTTCTTCTACTTACAAGGTTTTTCATAATCAAAATATATACCATTGCGTACTATGGTTTGACGCCTTTTGGAAGCCAGTTTTAGAATTCCTTGAGTGTGTAGAATTCCTCATTCAAGTTGTGGAATGTTTTTCCACGAAGGAAATGAGCCAATGATCTGAACAGGTGGTAGTCTGATGGTGCTAGGTCTGGACTATATGCCAAGGGAGGAAGAAGCTCGATTCCATCCAAATCGGGTAGTTTTTGTTTCATAAGGCGAGAAATGTGGGGTCTGGCATTGTCTTGTCAGAACAAGACTTGCCTCCTTTTGACTAAACCTGGATACCACTGAACCAAAACATCGTAAATTCTCTGCAGTTGTACTGAATAGAACCTCTTAGAATTGCTTTTTGTAGGATCGGCTTCAATAGCAGTGCGCAGAGCGTTCTGGTTGACTACTGAAACACACCCTGATACAGATTTATTTTCAAGGCTCACATCACCTTTATTAAATTTTTGGAACCACCTTATTACCATCATTTCATTCAAAGAGTCTTCTTTCTCAAATTCAACCACTAAACGAATGGCTTCAGTTGCTGAAAACTTCCGTTTCCAAAAATAAAGCAAAATTATGATAATTCCGTACTGTAGTGTCATTGGGAACAAAGGGGAGCTATAGAAGTACTGAGCCCGGATAGAGGGCATGGTGGTTACCAAATGATTCACAAGGGATCAAACATGAACTTCTTATCACAATTCTTAGCCCACAAATGTAAATAAGAGGGGAATTACGATGCAAAGTTCAAACACAAAGAAAACGGTAATTTTTTCTGACTCATCCCATTATTACAATAATAAATGCATTGTGATTATTATTTTATTAATTTCTACCTGCCCTCCTTACCTTATAACCCCAAACAAAGACTGTAATATATTTTTAACACCCCATAAAACCCTCCTTTCCCCCCCAATATTTTTAAAACTATTTTTCCTGAATTTATAGAAGTTAATGTTAAACGAATTTTATAAAATATTTTAATTCCTCAAAAATTTTCAATTCTCGGCAAAAACGGGTTAAGGCAAAAACAGCACTGAAGATGCCTAAATCTGTGTCAGTATGGTCATCAACTATAACGTCAGCGAAAGGGACCTAAGGATTCTGGCGGCTGATAAATGGATAAGACAGCTTGATGGGACTTGAAGAAAGAATTGACACTGAGACATGGTAGAATGTTGTCAGGATGCCAGAGGAAAAGCCAGCTGTAAAACAGCAACAAAGAATAATGGTACCAGAAAAACTGATAATAGTCCTCAAAAGAGATCAGCGTCACGTGATGATTCAGGAGAGATGGGTTGCTTTCCCCTCACAGGCGATGACCAGAATTTAAAAAAAAAAAACAGGTTAGAATAACTAACTAAATAAAAATTATTGTTCTAATAAATGTTTGTTTTTGTAACTAATACATTTTTTACCTTAATTTGAAATATTTATTTAATCAATAGAGAAGTAAATGAAATGAATATTAAACAAAAATAGTACAGTGAAGAGTGTATTAAAAGAGACATGGACACAGGGTAGGGAGGCCTGGATGACGTAGTTCCCCCACCACCCGTGTAGCACGACTCAGTGGCCTTACTCTAGTGAGTCGTTGGTTATCTATGGCAGTTTGAATGCCTTGGATGATTTTTATGAGCACTAATTGGGTGGAGTATGATGGACAGATGCCAGTCAGAAGAGGGCTAAGAAGGAGATGATTATGTTCAAGGTGACCTTTAGAGAGCACTCTAAAGGTTTGGAGAGACAGAAAGAGAGAGATAGGACATAAATCTTTGGGATAGTATTGATTTGAAATTGTGTTAAGAGGGCAAACCAAGGCTGTTTTACATTGAGAGGAGAAAATAGAGTTCTGAAGGGATGAGTTGAATATGTGGAGAAGGACGGAGAGGATTGCAGAAAGACAGGTTTAAAGTAGTTGAACGGGAACATTGTATGGTCTTTGTGAGCTATATAAGAGAATTAAAAGTTGTTGGGATAAAAATTAAATATGAAAGGTGTAGGAGGACTGATGTGGGATTGAAGAGCAGATACAAAGTGAGCATTAAGAAAATCAGGGAAAATTAAATAGAGCATATGAGTCAATCCATATCAAGTGGTCCAAAGGAGGTTGCTTGACCATTTTAGAAAAAATTGATATTTTTACCATCAGTTACTTATGGAATCAGTATTTCAAAACAATTTTTAATTTTTTTTTAGAGTCAACTGTTTGAAAATGGCAGCCACTTTTGCTTCACCACACATGCTGATTTTTGAGTTTATAAGCTCTTACGGAAAACTCATTTTCTCAGGACTGGTAAATCATAGACTAATAGTTCCACGTCATTGTTTTTCTTATAGTCTGCTCTATCTTTTATGTCTTCTTCACTATTTGAATATTTTGAAGTCCATACCTGAAAACTGTCATTGAAAACAACTGTTTATATTTCTCAAAAGGCCATTTTTGCAGGTAATTTTTTGGCATAAGGGGATGTATATCAAATTTGATTTTTGGTATGATGATGAACCTAGCTAAGTAGTTTGTATTAAAAGTATTCATAACCCTGATATTTGTTACCTTATTTTTTTGTAAATTTTTAAACTTCACATTTTTGCAATTTTCGATGACTTTAGGCTTTAATATCTCTGGCGGGGGACTTGATAAAAATCTAATAGTTTTATGTTATACATCGCAGTAACATAAAACTACTGTTAAAATTTCAACTTATATATTTGAGTACTTCCATAGGTATGAATTTTTGAAAATGGCCCTCTTTGTGACTATTTATCAATGCGTAAACTAAAATAATCCATTAAAATTTTATTACTTTTGAACTTTTTACTTTTAATAACTCTTTTTAAGTTGGTTTAAAACTTTTTATCTATGTCCAGTACAACACGTAGTATTGTAGTTCTATTTATAATTAGAATCTAAGCCTATTATTTTAAAATATTTATTATTTTGTTAATTGAAAAAAATACTTAATATTATAAAGACAAACAAAAAATATAGCATATCTGTCGCTACAGTTGATAACTTGGCAGTGCGAGTTATTTAGAATTGACTTCAACCTCTTTATCATACTATTTTTTTTATGTTTGTCTACATAATATTAAGTATTTTTTCAATAAACAAAATAATAAAACATTAGAAATAGTAAGTTTTAAACCAACTTAAAAAGAATTATTAAAAGTAAAAAGTTCAAAAATAATAAAATTTTAATGGATTATTTTAGTTTACGCATTGATAAATAGTCACAAAGAGGGCCATTTTCAAAAATTCATACCTATGGAAGTACTCAAATATATAAGTTGAAATTTTAACAGTAGTTTTATGTTACTGCGATGTATAACATATAAAAATATTAGATTTTTATCAAGTCCCCCACCAGAGATACTGAAGCCTAAAGTTATCAAAAATTGCAAAAATGTGAAGTTTAAAAATGTACAAAAAATAAGGTAACAAATATCAGGGTTACGGATACTTTTAATACAAACTACTTAGCTAGGTTTATCATCATGCCAAAAATAAAATTTGATATACATCCCCTTTTGCCAAAAATTACCCTCAAAAACGTCATTTTCAGAAATATGAACAGTTGTTTTAAAAGGCAGTTTTCAGGTATTGGGCTTTAAAATTTTCAAACAGTGAAGAAGACATAAAATATAGAGAAGACTATAAGAAAATCAATGACGTCGGAACTATTAGTCTATGGATTTACCAGTCCTGGGAAAATGAGTTTTCCATAAGAGCTTATAAACTCAAAAATCAGCATACGCGGTGAAACAAAGGTAGCTGCCATTTTCAAATCGTTGACTCTAAAAAAAGTTTGAAAATTGTTTTGAACCAAGGACCGAAATAAAAATGAAATTTTTCCTAAAAATTATGACAAAAAAATTACTTCATAATTAAGATTTTTAAAATTAATGAATAACTGTTATAAAATAATTTTTATTTTTAAATTTTTAAAATAAAAATTATTAGAAAATTGTTTTAAAAAAATAATGAAATATATCAATTACGATGGCATTTTTATTTTTAATTCCCAATAATAAAAATTAAAGATATAGTGAAACTCATTTATTAAATATCTCTTATCCTCGGAATAAATAAATAAATACTTGATTTGGAATCTTTTGTTTATTAGAAGTTATTTGTTTATGTCAGTGAATCAAATTTCGTCTAAATCCAATTGATTTGTACGAGTATATATTGTATATTCTAGAATTTGATGTATTACTTTCTATTCATTATGGCACTAATATTGTTTTTTTAATGATAATTTTTAAAGTTAAAGTAATAAAAAATTGTTATTACAAATTTTTATAACAAAAATTTTGGAATAACATTTTTTTTTTTATTTTTAAGTTTTTGAAATAAAAATTATTAGAATTTAAAAAAAAAAAAAATAAAATATATCAATTACGATGGAATTTTTATTTTCATTTCCCAATAATAAAAATTTAAGGTTAAGTGAAACTCATTTGAAATAAAAATTAATAGTTATTTTCGGTCCCTGTTTTGAACTAGTGATACCATATGTAATTGATGGTAAAAATATCAATTTTTTCTAAAATGGTCAAGCAACCAGGTTATTTTTTTCTGGACCATTTCAAATGGATTGACTCATAGGCGGTTAGTTTTGCAAAAGCACTGAGCCGACCTCGCCTCCCCCCCCCATGTAAATGTGCATGACTAATATTTTCAGGTCCTATGAGTAGTAAAACAGACATTTCTGACCGAGAAATTTGGATCACATCATTAGCTGGTTTCATCTTCTAGGGAAGAAGGGAGGGAGGAGAAGACAAAAATTTTAATGGTTTTGCATTTGCCAGTGTAAGGGGTTTATGGAAAATATCTAACCTCACATACTTGGCTTTTTAAAAGTATTTGCAGTTTAAATAATAAATAAACAACTCAGCATGTAACACAAGTTAGGTCAACTATTACAAATGTGTTTAGATCTGTACACTGATAGGAGGTCTGAAATATTTAAACCATTTGAGACTGATAGCCACTTTTGTGACAGCGGGCCACATGCCCCGTGAACTGATGGGCACTGCTGGACTTTTGTGTCAGTGGCCCGTCATGCCCAATGGACTGATTGCCACTTTTGTGCCAAGGCCATTGCTTCGCTTCGGGACTGAAGGCCACCATTGTGAACGATTTTTCCGATAATAGCAGTAAATTTTGTAAGCTCTAGTCACTCTTGTGAATTCATAAAAATGAAGTTTGAGGCTATTGAATGGGGCTTTCCCTCTGCTCCCTGATCCTTTGCTTAGTATAGTTCGAGTCCCTCTGAGGGGCCTTATTTGTATTTTACCAGTTGATGTGAACCTAGAGATCATGTCCCGCTGATATTATACCAATGCAGAGTTATTTGACTTGATATTTTTTTTTAATGTCAAAACTTTAAAAAAAAAATAAATAAAAAAAAAACAAAACGTTTTTAAGCCTGCTGTTGACTGGTTGGGTAAGAGCTCGGAGGGTGAAACAGGCTTCACTCCACAGGCATCTCAGGCCATGCAGGTTGCTTTCTTGTAAGGGTTAACCTGTAGGCTGCGTAATACTTGTTGGGCTAGATGATGCGGTGATGCGGGAAAGCCTAGCACCTGGAGTGTCCAGTATGCTGAAAACTTTTGTCACACAATGTTTTGTCGGAAGATAATTATCTTGCTCTTTGCATTCCACTTGTTCCAGATGCTTCTCCAATAGAAACATTTTGGGATATATCATCAGAACCCTCATCGTCATCCAAAAAAATCTCCGCTTCACTTTTGCTCACACCCATCAAAAGCTCTAACAATTCTTGTTCAGAATAAATTTTCCTAGAAAAATTTACAAACACACAATCGTTCTCTTGAAAAGCACAAAATATACGAGAGAAATATGCAGGTTAAATTCCAGGTAAACAGAAACAACGGTTTTTGGCAGTAAAAGAGGGAGGGAGCAGGTATATGTAAAGGAAGGCTGGGTAGTTGGAAGCTAAACTGACAAAAGTGAAGTCCTATACCCTCTATCGGCTTTGAAGAACACTTCAGCTTCTATAACAGCCTACAGATGGCGATAGTAGAAAGAGTGATATAATAGCTCGTAGCAGCCAAGTGTAAAAGAAGCCAAACTGAAATATCAGTCCGTAGCACAGCTCCCTCCAGACTGAAATATCAGTCCGTAGTACTCCCGGCACTGCAACCGCCGGACTGATATATCATTCCATAGCAGAGTAAGGGTTAAAGACTCTCTGAGTAATGAGGGAGAAAAGGAAAAGAGTCATGAACCAAGACCATCAGTTTCTTTTATTTCCTATCTCTGAGTCTACATATACTTCTATTCACCTTGCTCGGAAAATGTGATAATTGGTAAGTTTTAAGCTAATCACTGGTGATCACTTGTGGCAGAGAGTGTCCATAATAAGGTATTTCGAATTGCCTTGACTGGTACTGTCTCCTCCCTTTCCCTAATGATATCGGCACACAATGGGGCGATCCCCCCATTGTTGGAAATTGAGAGAAAAAAATAAACCTCTTAATTTGGGATTTTGATTGTATAGCTAGTACCAAATAAATCCTTTTCTATTGAGTGGATTGATTTGTAGCCCTATTATTGTATTGGTTTTTACATAAAGCCAGGCTTGGAAGTTTGGGGGTGTGCCAAGCGATCCAATATCCTCAGAATCCAATCTCTCCAATCCAAAATACTCCGTAAAATAGTCAATGCTCCGTTCTATGTCTCAAACTTCACTATCCACAATGACCTAGAAATCCCCTTTGTCCAAACCCTGTCCAAAACCCGATACCTTAACTTCCACTCCCGTTTGCCTGGTCACGACAATCCCCTAATCAACAAGTTATCCTCATCCACCATTCCCGGTAACCCTCATCGTCGCCTTAAGCACAAATGGCCTAGAGACCTATTGTAAACTAAGCTTGTAAAATGTAAACTTCAAATGTAAATATTGTAAATAGCCATACAAAAACCAAATGTAAATATCCCTGTAAATTTCTAGTTAATAGGTTTTGGCCACTGGGCTTTTTTTTCTTCCTACTGATACATCATGACTTTAGTCAAGAACAAAAGAATTATAAAAAATACATTATTGTATTGTATAATTTTCAAATAAAGATATATATATATATATATATATATATATATATATATATATATATATATATATAAAACATAAAGCCAGGTTAAAATTGCTATCTCAAAAAATACCTTGGATTATTATATTGGTTGTGAACTCTTATTTCATTTTATAAATTATTCTTGCTTCCTGTAAACATTAGTGGTATTATAATAAATCAAAAATTGGCACAAAAGATTTTTAAAAATTCACTCTTTTTTTTTTTTTTTCTTTACATCGAGCAGAAAATAATGCTATTTAATTGAATTCGTAAATCGCCAGTATTTGCCCGAAAAAATACCATTTGGCATTATTTTAGGAGTATATTGTTTTATTTACTACGTCATCAGATCATGCCTAGACTTGCCTATTCGTTAGATATTTTATTTTTAGTGCTAATACCTACTCGCATTTCATTTCAACATTTCATTAATCCCATTAGTCATTGCTTCTGTTTATTATTTGATTATAATGTATAAAGCCAAACCAGGAATGAGTCCGATGTTCAGTCGCACTTTGACACAATGGAATTTACCACAAATGAAGATCTATTTTGATTTTTTATATCCAACAATATTAATTTTAAGGATTTTGATACGGCTTTGGAAAATTGGACTAACTTTGGTTTTGCGATTACAATTAGTGCGAAAACTGTTTTCTTGAAAAATTAGGGAAATTATGCTACATTTTCAAAATAAATGGAATGCTGCAAATAGATCTTTGGAGCCATTTTTGAGAAAAAAAAAAACACGAGTGTCTTAACAGGGACTTAATTTTTTACAGAGGTATATTCTCAAGAACTTCCATCTTTATCCACTCCACGTATTCCTACTAGATCAAAATCATTCGAGCTTTTGTCAGAAAGACAAAAACAGATTTCATATTAAAAAAAAAAAAACACATTTAAGTCTGAAAATGCTCGTTATCAAATCATTCCTGTAACAGGCCACAAGGGCCCTGAGGGGCAGATACTATAAACGTATCTGATTCATGACCATGCGGCATACTAGGAAGATAGTGTGGCTAGCACTAAGCTCCGACCGCTTGATTTTCCCCTTGCTGCTATGACTGCTAGGGTCATTAGCACCAAGGTACCTTAAATTAATAAATTAATTAAAGGCTGGGTTGGCCTAGGGACGGTGAGCGAGGCTGAATTCAACCCATGAACGAAGACACTAGAAGAAAAAATCTTTATTGCAAGCTCGGGATTTGAACTCAGGTCCTCCAGCTTATTAGTCCAGTGCTCTACCACTGAGCTAACTTCGCCCCCGAAAATGTTTGTTATAAATATTAAAAATAACAAACTTGAAATGTTAGAAATATTGTATATTCTTCCAGTTGCATATTCTCATTGTTATACTAAATAAATCGATTTATTTTAGTTTTTACTACTAGATATAGTTTTAGTTTTGCATTTGTGAACTTGTGAAAAAAATAAAGAGTAACATAATATGTATGTACACATTTAAAAGTCATCCTAACCGTTATATCGTAACTGGCAAAATTGCTGATCATGTAGTTGAATAAAGTATTGGATTTGCTTAACCCTTACGCTACTATGTACTAATATATCAGTCCAGTTGTTGCAGTGCACCGGGTGCTACGGACTAATATATCAGTCCGGAGGGAGCAGTGTCAAGGGTGCTACGGACTGATATATTAGTCCGGCTTCTTTTGCGCTTCTACTATTGCCATCTGTAGGCTGTTTATAGAAGCTGCAATGTCCTTCAAAGCCGATAGGGGGCATAGGATTTCACTTTTGTCACTTTAACTTCCAACTGCTCAGCCTAACTGCACGTATACCTGGCTCCCTCCCTTTTTTTTACTGTCGAAAACCATTGTTTCTCTTTACCTGGAATTTATATTCCATATATTGAGCATTTCTAGTGAACAATTGGGTGTGTAAATATTTTTAAGAAAATTTATTCTGAACAAGAATTGTTAGAACATTGACGGGTGTGAGCGAATATGAAGCGGAGTTTTCTTCGGATGACAATGAGGGTTCTGATAATGTATCCCAAAATGTTTCTATTGGAGAAACATCGTGTGACAAATGGATTCAGCACAAGGGGCACTCCAGGCGCTAGGCTATCCCGCACCTTCGTACCACCATCTGGCCCTACAAGTATTATGCGGCCTAAAGGTTGAAATGACACCAGAAGCAATTCTCCAGGACCAGTAGAGATGGAGATATTAATGAATGTCCTGCCTACCCTGTCACTCGCCCCACTGTGCGGTGTCACTGAAGCTGGTCTAGTAACTGCCTAGACGTGTTAATAGCTTGAATTTTTTGGAACATTTTATGGAATCTGCTTCTTCAGGTTGATGAAAGATTTGCTTTAACATTTTAAGATTCGTCTTCTTCCAGGATGTAAGCTGGCTCAGGAAGATCAAATGAAACAGAGAGGCTTCCTTGCCATGAATAAAATTTGATAGTGCTTTTCATTTGGCATATATGGAGGCACCAAATATCTTCGGGGTGCATGTCTTCAGATCTTTATTTTTTTAAGATATTCCTTTGAATTAATACCCTGCATGAACCTGGAATGGGTCTTTGGCAAACTTCCCTGATCTATTGGAGTTCCATGCCTCATCATTTGGTGATTGTGATCCTTAAAATAAAATCCAGCAGGTCATAGAAGAGGTTGGCCAAATACAGTGTCAACTAAACTAGCAGAAGTATCTTCTCCAAATAATAATTTTTTAAATTTATTTAACATAAATGCCAAATATAAAATTGGGGATGAAAGCTGAATAAAAAAATTTACCTTGAAAGTCATCAAGCCATTCTGGTTGGTGATAATGCTCTGTGGCTAATACACCTGTATTTAAAAATACAAGTATAATGATGAGCCAGTAAAATGCTTGAGACTTAACAGCTTTTCGGCATGCTCTACGGAGTCTTCTATTTATTCTGTATAATAACATAAAAAAAATATACTATTTAAATGGGTGAAGAATACAATTTAAGTAAAAATAACGTGTGGAAATTTAATAATCACCGATCAAAATTCTTCCTTTTCTTTGTGAACCATGTGTCTTGTTTTTCTCCATCATCTCCTTCAAGTCTATCGGCAGATTCTGTTTCTCTGCCTTTATCTAAAATTCGCAACTTAAGTGAAACAATCTCTTGTTATACCAAATTGTCTTAAGCAGTGAATACCAATAAATGTTTAAGATATATTGTTGAATTCACATTATGAATAAGAACATACTTCTAATAATAATATATGTTCTAAAATAACGCATGTTTTTTTTTTGTTTTTTTTTTATAAGTATGTACATACATATGTATGTATGTATATATATATATATATATGTATATATATATATATATATATATATATATATATATATATATATATATCCCAGAGGGTGAATCAAAACTCAGTCTTCCCACAAATTTTCTCTTTATTTTGCACTAGGCCTTTCAACACAAATGTGCCATCATCAGGTGCTAACAACAAATAAAAACATGCATTAATATTGTTTGACTCCTTAATAACAATTAATATTGTTTGACTGTTGTTGGACAGTAATTAGTCTAATTAATAGTTAGAATTTATAAAGCAAATTGTGATAGTATAAATTGGAACATAATGTTATAGATTACAGTTTTTTAGTAAATAATTACAAATTCATAAACTAAGTCTAAATGAAGTTTAAAATAATATAACTTTATATTCTATTATTACTATAGATATAATACCATACATATGCATATATATCCACATACATACACACACATATATATATATATATATATATATATATACATATACATATGTATGTATACATATATACATATACATATATGTATAACTATATAATATATGTATAACTACAAAAGTGAACTTATATCTACCTCAGTGCAGTGATAGTTGTTACCAGGGCTGTGTTCGGGCTATGACTGGTGAGGGTGGGACTAGTCATAAACGACGGGAGAGGTTCACTTGACAAAAAAGGGCACACTACTTCCCGTTGGATATTCAAATTGTCCTTCTTACTGGTTTCCAATTTTATAAAAATGTTTTCTAATATTTTTACTTTTTTGTAGTCGTGTTCTCTAGCTAATAGGGTCATCGTATGAGGGGCTTTAAGGTGGTTCTCCTTTATAAGGTGTTCATAGAAAACGGACTCCCCTTTTCGTAAATGCTCTTTGCACCGTACCCTTAGCTTCCGAGAAGTCCTTCCCACATAAGATGCGCCACACTCTCCACAGCATATTTTATAAACCCCTGAGCGATCTCTTAAGTCTACAGGGTCCTTTACCCTAGCAATGTAATTTGTTAGGTTTTCATTGCTCTTGAAAGCCACTCGCAAACCGGTTTTCTTTAAAATATTAGCTATTTTTTCCGACAATGCTCCAAGATACGGTATGGAGCACCACCTATCAATACTATTATTAATTAATTTGTTATCTAACTGGGCTTTGAGCTTATTTGTTTTTTTCCGTGTTATAATTTTTTAACACGGAATATGTGTTATAAAATTATAACACGGAAAAAAACAAATAGGTGATAGGTGGTGCTCCATACCGTATCTTGGAGCATTGTCGGAAAAAATAGCTAATATTTTAAAGAAAACCGGTTTGCGAGTGGCTTTCAAGAGCAATGAAAACCTAACAAATTACATTGCTAGGGTAAAGGACCCTGTAGACTTAAGAGACCGCTCAGGGGTTTATAAAATATGCTGTGGAGAGTGTGGCGCATCTTAT